>CM054112.1:250377759-250935259 GCA_028673005.1 Tanypteryx hageni
CCCAGTTCCGCCGCCTCATCTTTCGTTGTTTAACCAGCTCCTCCAGTAGCCATAACTCCCCCTCGCGATGCTTCACCTCCCCCTCCCGCTGCTTCATCCCCCCCTCCCGGCGCTTCACCTCCCCCTCCCGAAGCTTCACCTCTCCCTCCCACTGCTTCACATCCCCCTCCCGCTGCTTCAATTCCCCCTCCCGCTGCTTCAACTCTCCCTCCCGCTGTTTCACCTTCCCCTCCTGCTGCTTCAATTCCACCTCTCGCTGCTTCACCTCCCCCTCCCGTTGTTTCACCTCCTCTTCTCGTTGTTTCACCTCCCCCTCCCGCTGCTTCACCTCCCTTTCCCGCCGTTTCATCACCTCCTCCATAAGTTTCAACTCCACTTCCCGTCGCTTCACCTCCCCGCACCACTGCTTTACCTCCCTTACACGCAACTTCACATCCCACTCCCCTTGCTTCACCTCCCTTCCCCGCTGATTAAACTCCCTCACCCGCTGCTTCACCTTCCGCTCCCGCCGAATCACCACTCCATTTCGACATTTCACCACCCCCTACCGCCGCTTTACCTCCCCGTTCCGCCGCCTCACGTCATCTTTTCGCCGCTTCATCTCCTCCTTTCTTCGCTTAACTTCCTTTTATCAGCTCTTCACCTCCTATCACCGCTTCTCTTCCTCCTATCGCCAATTAATCTCCTCCTATCTCCGCTTCACCTCATCCATTCGCCGCTACAACTACTCCTTTCACCGCTTAACTTACTCCTTTCTCCGCTTCACTTATTCCTTTCGACGCTTCATCTCTACTTTCAACCGCTTCACCTCCCCCATCCCGCCGCTTCTCCTCCCCCTCCCATCGCTTCACCGCCCCCTCCCGCCGCTTCACCTCCTCCTCCCGCCGTTTCACCTCCACCTCCCGCCGTTCCACCTTCCCCTCCCGCCGCTCCACCATACCCTCCCGATGCTTTAAATCCTCAACCTGATGGTTCACCTCCGTCTTCCGACCATTCACCTAATCCTTTCGCTGCATCACCATTCCTTTTTACCGGTTCACTTCTCCCTCCCGCCGGCTCAGCTCTCCCTACCGCAGTTTACCTCCCCCTACCGCCGGTCCACCTCCTCCTACCGCCGGTTCACCTCCTACTTCCGCCGGTTCACCTCCCCTACTGCCGGTTTCCCTCACCATCCCACCGGATCACCTCTCCATCCCGCCGGCTCACCACCCCCTCACGCCGGCTCACCTCCCCCTCCCGCGGGATCACCCCCATCCCGCGGGCTCACCTCCCCCTCCCACCGGCTCACCTGCATGTTCACTTCCCCCTCTTGCATCTTCACATACCCCTCCTGCCCCTTCACATCCCACTTCACATCCCTCTTCACATCCCTCTTCACATCCCTCTTCACATCCCGCTCCCGCCGCTTCACCTCTCCCCTTCGCAGCTTCACAAACCCTTTCGCCGATTCACCTCCTCTCACCGATTCACCTCCTCGTCTCGCAGATTCAATTTCTACTCTCGCCACTTCACCTCACCTTCCCGCCGCTTCACATCCCCATCCCGCTGATTCACTTTCCCCTCTCGCCGGCTCACCACTTCCTCCCGTCAGCTCACCTACCCCATCCGCCGACTCACCACCCCCTCCAGCCGGCTCACCTCCCTCTCCCGCGGGTTCACTTCCCCTTCCCGCTGGCTCACCTCCCTCTCCAGCCGGCTAAGCTGCTCCTCCCGCCAGCTCACCTTACTCTCCCGCCGGCTCATATTCTCCTCCCGCCTGCTCACATTCCCCTCACGCCGTTTTACATCCCCCTCCCGCCACTTCATCTCCCCCATTCGCCGCTTCATCTCAGCCATTCACCGCTTCACCCCCCTTTCGCCGCTTCACGCTTTTGCTGCTTCAAAACCCCTTTTTTCCGCTTCACCTCACTTTTTCTCAGCTTCACCTCTTAAGTTCGCTGATTTACTTTGCCCTTTGGCTCTTTCACTCTTTCACCTCCTCTTTCACCGCTTGACCTAACCTATTCATGGCTCTACCTCCCCCCCCGCCGCTTTACATTCCCCTCCCGCCTCTTCAACTACCACTTTCGTAGCGTCGACTCCCTAATCCGCCGCTCCACATGCCACCTTCACCGCTTCACCAACCCTTTCGCCGTTTCTCTTCCTCCTTTCGCTGCTTCACCTCCTCCTTTCGCCGCTTAACGTCCCCCTTTTGCCGGTTCACCTCTCTTTTTCGCCGCTTCACATACCCCTTTCTCCGTTTCACCACCCTAGTCCGCCGAATGACCCCTTTCACCGCTTGACTTAACCTATTCATGGCTTTACCTCCCCCTCCCGTCGCTTTACATTCCCATCCAGACTCTTCACCTAGCACTTTCGCAGCGTCGGCTCCCTAATCCGTTCATTCACATGCCCCTTTTGCCGCTTCACCAACCATTTCACCGCTTCTCTTCCCACTTTCCCCGGTTCACTACCACCTTTCGCCGTTTCACCTCTTTCTTTCGCCGCTTCACCTCTCCCTCTCGCCGCTTCACCTATCCCTTTCGCCGTTTAACATCTCCCTCCAATCTTTCATCTCCCCAACTCGCCTTTTTTGCTCTTCCTCCCGCCGTTTCACCTCCACCTCCTACCACCCCACCTTCACCTCCCGCCACCTCACCTCCACCTCCCGCCGCCACACCTCAACCTCCCGCCGCCTCACCTCAACCTCCTGCCTCTTCACATCCCTCTCCTGCCTTTTCACATCCCCCTCCTGTCTCTTCACATCCCCCTCCTGCCTTTTCGCATCCCCCTCCTGCCTCTTCACATCCCCCTCCTGCCTCTTCACATCCTGCTCCCGCCGCTACAACTTCCCCTTTCGCAGCTTCACCAACAATTTCGCCGATTCATCTCTTCCTCTCGCCGATTCACATCCTCCTCTCGCCGATACAATTCCTCTTTCGCCACTTCACCTCACCTTACCACCGCTTCACCTACTCATCCCGCCGCTTCGCCTCAACTTTTCGCTTTTTCACCTTCCCCTTTCGTCGCATCTCCTCCCCATTTCGCTGCTTATCCTCCCCTTTTCGCTGCTTAACCTCCTCCTTTCGCTGCTTAACCTCCGTATTGTGACACTTCACCTTCCGTTTTCATGGCTTCACCTTAACTTCCCTCCGTATCATATACCCATCCCACCGCTTCACCAACCCCTCCCGCCGTTCCACCTCCCTTTCTTGCCCCTTCAGCTTCCCTTCTCTGCTTTTCACTTCCACCTCTCACGACATCACCACTGCCATTCGCCGCTTTAACTTCCTCTTTTGCTGCATCACCTCCCAATTTGCCGCTTCAACTTCCGTATTCACAGCTTCACCTCCCCCACACGCCACTTCACATTCCCATTCCATATACATATATCTGTAAAGATACAGATTCAGTTTCCATTATAATTTGAAATGCTCGAAGAATCAAATATATTGTTTATTGATTATGGTTGAAATAAAATTTCTATGATATACTCGTACACTAATCTTACATTTATTTTAGTACATATGTAGGTGTCATTTTACTATCTGTAGATCTATCATCTCTCTGAGTAAGTGATTGAAAGACAGACCTTGGCATTGAAAAGGCCGTACGTTCTGTCATGTAAGGTATTTTATTGATTGTATGTAAATATGTAACATTAAAATTTCAATTTTTTTAATTTTGAAATATCCGGAAAGTGAAATACGGTAGATCACCGACTATATGGCGTTCGATTACGCGGTTTCTAAAATACGATAAATCATAAGGCAGTAATAGTACTATCAAAAATGCATCATGAAACAAATCGAATACGAAATATTTAGTCACTCGATTATGTTGGTCTTTATTATGATTAAGAGTGGAGTGACATTGTAGATCAAATGCATTGTACTTACACTGTAGCTCGTAGTACTCATCGGTGGCCATTGGCAATAATTTCCCTCTAATGAATATAGGGGGTAATAATGCGCAACTATTCAATTTTTTTAAAGATGACAATACGAGGAAACCAATAAGACGTTTGACAACACCCTCCAGCCGCTTGACCTCCCCTCCCGCAGCTTCACCTCTCACTCCCGCTGCTTCACCTCCCACTCCCGCCGCAAAACCACCCCGTTTTGCCATTTGACCACCCCCTCCCGCTGCTTCACCACCCCCACCCGCAACTTCACCACTCCCTCCCGACACTTCACCACACCCTTCTGCCACTTCACAACCCCCTCCCGCCGCTTCCCCTCCCACACCCGCATCTTAACCTCCCCCATTCACCGCTTCACCTCTCCTTCCCACCACATCACATTCCCCTCCCACCACTCGTCTCCCCAACAAACTTCTTCAGCTCCCCCTCTCGTCGGTCCACCTATCCTTCACGCCGCTTCACCTCCACCTCCCGTCGCTTCACATCCCACTTGCCTCTACATATCCCGATCCCCTCATTTCACCTCCCCATTTCGCCGATTCACTTTCGCCACTTCACCTCCTCCTTTCGCCGTATCACCTCATCATTTCGCCGCTTCACCTCCTCCTTTTGTCGCTTTACCTCTTCCTATCACCGTTTCACATCATCCTTTCGCCGGTTCTCCTCCCTCTTTCGCCGATTAACCTCCCCCTTTTGCCGCTTCACTTCCCCTTACCGCTGGTTCATCTCCCTCTACCACCGATTCACCTTACCATCTCGCCGGTTCACCTCCCCCTCATGCCGACTCACCTACTCCTCCCGCCGGCCCACCTTCTCCCCCCGCCGTTTTACATCCTCCTCCCGCAACTTCATCTCCCCCATTCGCCGCTTCATCTTACCCATTCGCCGCTTGAGCTCCCCCTTTCGCCGGTTCACCTCGCTTTTTCGCCGCTTCACATACCCCTTTCTCCACTTCACCACCATAGTCCGCCAGGCGTTCCTCTTTTACCGCTTGACCTAACCTATTCATGGCTTTACCTCCCCCTCCCGCCGCTTTACATTCCCCTCCCGACTCTTCACCTAGCACTTTCACAGCGTCGGCTCCCTAATCCGCCGCTTCACATGCCCCTTTCGCCGCTTCACCAACCCTTTCGCCGCTTCTCTTCACCCTTTCCCCGCTTCACCTCCACCTTTCGCCGCTTCACCTCTTTTTTCGCCGCTTCACCTTCCCCTCCCGCCGATTCACAACCCCCTCCAACCTTTCATCTCCCCAATCCGCCTATTCTGCTCTCACTCACGCCGTTTCACCTTCACCTCCCGCCACCTCACCCCCACCTCCTGCCTCTTCATATCCCGCTCCCGCCGATTTCCTCCCCCTTCCGCAGCTTCACCAACCCTTTCGCCGATTCACCTCCTCCTTTCGTCAGTTGAATTCGATTTGTACGTTTCAGCGCAGCGATAGTGACGCCACCTGTCGGTAGAACTGTTAGCTAAAGATAAACAAAAGATAAACGTAATGACGTCATAACAAAAGGCGATCGTAATGCGCAATGTTAGGTTGGTATCTTGGAACGCGGTAAATTTGAATCTAGTTAAAATTTTGCTGTTGGTATCTTGGATGGCGGCGGATTCGAATCGAATTAAACTTTCTGGGTTGGTATTTTGAATGGCGGCGGATTTGAGTACGTTAAAATGTAGCAAAATATTGATCAGGTTGATCAAGTTTTTATTTCCAATAAAATACTATCATTATTACTTTATAAATACACACAACACAAATAAAAATCTTTTTTCAAAGGAGGTGGTCCATCGATATGAATTTCTCCTTTATTGTAGTGTTCCAGGCATGGCTGATATCGTTCCGTCTTATACCAATCTTCTAATTCTTGTAATTCGGGAAATGTGGCGGTTATCTGATGGATATCACGTGGATGATACAGTTCAAGTATAAATTAAATTACCTTTGGAGAGAGATCTTATGCGTAGAATATCTGGATGCGTCTTTCTTCGAGAAACTCACTTTATGCACGCGTCCGTTCTCTGCCGAGTCTCAAATCCGAATGATACCTTCTAAGTGCAATATTGCAAAAATACTGAGGCTGCGTGTGAACTTTACCACATTACTTTCCCCCCAGCGAGACTCGGCGTAGCGACCTTGAGTCAGCGAACCGGACGTGAGCAGCTGCATAATTACAAAATGCTGGGTTCGTGCATACACCGGATGTTAGCTGGAGAGTGGGGGTTAACGCAAAATATCACGTCAACACTTTCCAAAATTTTGATTTGAAGACAGAGTATATGTACCACGCCATAACGCTTTGAGTCTTCGACTTGATGTGACGTTTTCTCAGCATCGGCCCTCGTGTCATATATTTTGCTCCAGCAGTATTCACAAACAAAATCGTTTCCAAAGAATACCTTCAATACCTACGCCATCTAGTAAGCATATTTTCATTCAAAATACTTAATCGTTGTGGAAGAACTCTTTTAAAATTGAGTTTATTTCATAATTTCTGAAAATCATCACATCCTTGAAAAATGTGTTCGATGAGGGCTAAATGTAACCTATTAAGATTTTATAATTGATGATTTTAGTGATAGTAGTGATATAAGTGATAGTGATTATTTCTTTACGAAAAAAATTAGTGATAATATTTCTAGGGTAAAATATTGTTGCAATCAATGTATTTCATATAGAAACATCCCAGTTTTCTTCTTTCAATGGCATTGAACCTTATAACATTTCAGTATTCTATACAAATATAATTGTCATCTTGAAGTTGTAGAATATTCTACATATTATTGTTTCTATTGTAATGTTAAATTATTTAGTATAAGACTTGTGAGATTATGTAATTGATAAATAGGAATGGGGAATGTAATTGTACGAGTATTGAAATTGGTATTTTTATTTTTTCAGATACTACGTATATCAATTTAACCTCCTTTTTTCTAACTTGCATATATATATATAAATTCTTGGTTTCTTTATTTCTTTCAATGTTTTTGAAACGGTTGGGTTGGAAACACTTTGCGAGGTGTGTTTCGTATATTTTAACCCACGTTATCGCGTAGCGCATGAAATGAGCGACGTTCATATGCGACACGTGATACAGAGAGTTGGAAACCGAGTTGTAGAAATAGAATCGGCAGTGAGGAATCGTCTAAATACATTTTGGGTGAGTGGAAATGGGGTGAATAGAGACATTATCACGTTTTTAGACGGTATTAGGGAAATTTTGATAGGTAAAATTAGCGAACAGTTGGCAAATACGGCTCTGAAAATTAATATAATTTTAAAAGCTACGTTTAAAAAGGAGAATGAATCAAGTGAGAGAGTGTTCAAAACGAAAAATGTTCGAGTCCTTCAGGCTAATGATATTGATGAAATTTTGAATAAACTTTTTGGAAAATTTTTGAAGGAAACATCTGAGCAGCAGGCAAAAGGTTCCGGTTGGTCGCTATCCGAGATTCTTGGGTTGGAATTGAGGATCAATAAGTACACACCTTTGAGAGGGTCTTCTTTTATTGAGTTGCCACCAAAAATAAAAAACACACTTTCGGTAGTAAATGTCAAGAATAGCGATTCCTTTTGTTTTAAGTATGCGATTTGGGCAAAAAATGTTCAGAAAGATCCTCAACGCGTCTCCAAATACAACAACGAGGAATTTCGAAAAGGGTACGATTGGGATTGCGTTAAGTACCCTGTGGAGCTCTTTAAAATTCCAAAATTTGAAAAACCAACAATATTTCGATTAATGTTTTCGGTATTGATGAAAAAAATAATGTGTACCCTATCAAAGTTGTGGATGAGGAACTCGATGACCACCGTGACCTTTTGCTTTTAACAGAAGGCTCCAAGAGCCATTATTGTTACATAGGAAATTTTGAAAGATTAGTTCACTGCCAGATGACTAAAAATAATTATAGAATTTACATGTGCAAAAGATGTTTCACTCATTATTACGATGAAGAAAAGCTCGTGAAACATAAACGGGACTGCAACACCAATGCTCCTTCAAAAATCCTGCTCCCCAGTGGCTAAAATTCAAAAATTTCGGGCACACCATGCGTGTCCCGTTCGTGGTGTACGCTGATTTCGAATGCATCCTACCAAAATTTGCCAGTTGCAGTAGCCCTCTTGATCATTCCTACTCGATATCCACTCAAAAACATGAGGTCATATCTTTTTGTTTTGTTTTGGTATCCTCCTCGGGAGAGATTTTTGATCCCGTTCTCTATCGTGCTGCGGATGCCGCCGAGGTATTCGTTCAAAATTTAAAAGAGGTCGCAGAGCTCATATGCAGAGTGTACAAAAACGTGTCCCCCTAAGGTTGCGATGACCCCGGAGGAACAGTAGGCATTCAAAACGGCGACTGTTTGTCACATTTGTGGGGAGGAATTAGGCGATGATCGCGTGAGAGATCACTGTCATCTCACGGGTATGTATCGAGGACCTGCTCATTCAAATTGCAATTTAAATTTCAAAAAGCCAAATTTTCTCCCCGTTTTCATCCACAATCTATCCGGTTACGACTCCCACCTGATCATTCATCATTTAGGCTACGACGAAAAGGAAATACATTGCATCCCCAATTCGGAGGAAAAATATATTTCCTTTTCAAAGAAGGTGAGTGAAAACTTTTCCATCAGGTTTCTTGATACATTTAGTTTCATGGCTTCTTCCCTCTCAAAATTAGTTGAAAATCTCCCCAAGATAAGTTCGAGCAAACTGCAAAGAGTTTTGAAGAAAAACTGGACTTGGTCACTCGTAAAGGTGTTTTCCCTTATGAATATGTAGACTGCTGGGACAAATTGAACGATGTTTGCTTACCACCCAAATAGGAATTTTATATTCAGTTGACTCAGGAACACATCAAAGACGAGGACTATGACTATGCAAAGAAAATTTGGAACGATTTTAATTGTTCGACTCTAGGTGAATATAGCGATCTTTACCTGAAGACTGATGTTTTGTTGTTAGCTGATGTTTTTGAGAAATTTAGGGAAGTATGTGTGAAAACGTACAAATTAGACCCAACATGGTACTTCACCGCACCAGGTCTTGCTTTCGACGCCATTTTGAAATACACTAAAATTAACCTTGAACTGATGAGTGACTATGACATGATTTTGATGGTAGAGAAGGGTATTCGTGGTGGAATCAGCCAGTGCATGAAAAGGTATTCTGAGGCCAATAACTAGTATCTAGATAATTTTAATCCAGAAACTGAATCTCGATATATTGTTTATTTAGATGCCAACAACCTCTATGGCTGGGCAATGAGTAATTACCTGCCCCATAGTGGGTTTCGTTGGCTTGATCGGAAGGAAATTCAAAATTTTAACGTAACTCCTATTTCAGATGATCATTCGAAAGGTTACATTTTAGAAGTCGATTTAGAATATCCGAGTGATCTCCACCACGAACACAACGATCTACCGTTATGTCCTGAAAATAAAATTCCTCCAGGTGGTAAGCATACCAAATTGTTGACGACTATAGACGATAAAACTAAGTATGTTATTCACTACGTTAACCTAAAACAGGCTCTTTCTCTCGGACTAAGACTCAAGACAATTCACCGAGTCATTGAATTTAACCAATCTCCGTGGTTGAAATTATATATCGATTTAAACACTGAGCGTAGGAAAATTGCAGAAAATTATTTTGAAAAGGATTTTTACAAATTAATGAATAATTGCGTTTTTGGCAAAACTATGGAGAACGTTCGGAAGAGGATAAATTTGGAATTGGTTTCCAATGAAAAACGATTGGATAAGCTAATATCCAAATCAACATTCCTCGACCGAACTATCATTAATGAAAATATAGTCATCGATCAATTAAGAAAATCTAAAATTAAAATGGATAAACCTATTTATATAGAACTATCCGTTTTAGAATTAAGTAAAACATTGATGTATGACTTTCACTATCGGAGGATTAAACCTAAATTCGGTGACGGGTTAAACCTATGCTACATGGACACTGACAGCTTCATTTATGAAGTAAGGACTTCTACAAAGATATGTTGACTGACTTGGACTTTTAAGACACATCCAACTTTCCAAAGGATCATCTTTGCTTCTCCGATAAATATAAAAAGATGATTGGAAAATTCATAGACGAGTGTAACGGACTCATTTTGTAGGACTGCGGACCAAATTGTACGCATTTAAAGTTAAAGATTCGAAGGAAAAGAAAAAAGCAAAAGGAATAACCAAAGCAGTTATCAATAAAGGTTTAAAATTTGAAGATTATGTAAATTGTTTAAGAGATAATTCGGTTTCATTTCGCAAAATGAATGTGATTAAAAGTAAAAAGCATGAACTTTATACCACGGAAATGAATAAAGTTGCCTTGAGTGCTTCTGACGACAAACGTTATTTTTGTGACGACGGGGTAAACACCTTGTCCTGGGGAAACAGTAAAATTCCAAATTTAAAGAGAAACTGGGAAGAAGCCTTTGAAGGCGATCTTTGAATAAATATTTTTGTAGCGAGGAATTTAAAGAAATATTGTTTTAAAAAACGTATTTTTTCAAAATTTGTTTGGGAAAACATTTTTTCGATCAAGTATTACGAAGAAATTTTCTAAAAAATGTCTTTGCTTAATTTTATTTTTTCAAAATATCTATTAATAGAATAACTTTCCACAAAACCTGAAAATTTTTTAACCAAAAAATATATGCTAAATAAATTTGAGTATACCGAAAATTAATAAAATTCAGTAATCTATAAAAATCATTAATTTATAAAATCTCATTTATGATTATTTATATAATCAGAGAAATATTGTTTAAAAAACGTTTTTTTTTTTCAAAATTCGTTTCGGAAAATTTTTTTTCGAACAGGTATTACGAAGGAAAAAGTCTATGCTTAATTATTTTTCAAAATATCTATTACTAGAATAACTTTCCACAAAACCTGAACATTTTTAACCAAAAATCAATGAGATTTGATATGGAGTTTTTCCTTCAGATCATTTACCTCATCAGCCAAAACCTGGAATTTACATTATAAACTTTGATCCATCTAATAAACTTGGAAGTCATTGGGTTGCATTTCACGTGATAGAGAATTATTACGCCGAATATTTCGACTCATATGGTTATCCACCTCTCATTTACGAAATAATCTCTTTCCTCCAACAGTTTTTCTACACCGAAAATTCATTTCGACTCCCAAGTTATCACTATGACCTTTGTGGATAGTTTTGCTGTCTTTACACTCTCTGCAAATCGGGAAAACCTTAACCTATTTCATTTCCCAACTTACCCACCCCCATCTCAACGACTGTGAAGTCGCAAAGCTCTTTTTCTTCGAATTTTGGAAAGCGAGACAAAGAAGACATTGTGATCCCCAATCACAAAGCTGCTGCTCGAAGATAAATCAACTCCAACGCATGATGCAATCTAGAACAAGCAACCAATCGCCGAGGATTTAAGACTTCTGAGGTTCCCCTTCCACTTTCGCACCTCCCCCTTAACCCCTACCACCCCTCCATCAGTTATAGTAGGTTATATTGAAATATATAGACGAGCGGAACCAACTACGCAGTATACATTGAAGACTTCGTTAACGCGGCACGGTGATGCGGCGGTGGATCCTTCCGCGTTCTACCCCCTCCACGAACGAACTAACTGTAGAGGTCCCGTGATAGCGGCCGGCCTACAGATGAATCATCGGTTACGGCGTAAGATAAGCACACTAAGTCTGGTTCCTTTATTTGTCATATTCATTGTCTTCTTATTTTTAATATGCAAAAGGAAAGTAAGGAAAGAATCATTAACCAAAGGGCCGTCGCTAAAGGCCAATTGACCCGCATTTCGACTTTTTTGGGAAAATTTGAGAGAGGATTAGACCTGACTGCAATAAGAACACGGCTACAAGCATTACCTGATATTCAACAGGAATTTAACTTTGCTCAGGGAGAATTAGAATTCATTGATGATCTTGAAACGCATGCTGAAGATAGGGAAAATTTTGAAGCGCTATATTTTGAGCTTAAAACAAAGATGTTAGTGCTGATAGAAGAAGGAACAAATCTCCCACTAATCAAGGGTTAGATAATGAAGAAATTTTATTGTCGAATCATTCTTTACCGGAAGGTAGGAAAGAAATACGGCTCCCAACTATTAATCTATCTACTTTTGCAGGAGAGTGACTCAATTTAGGCATTTTTACGATATGTTTACTAGCCTAATTGTCAACAATGAAGCCTTAGATGATATTCAACGTTTTCATTATTTGTTAAGTTCATTGACTGCAGAAGCACATAAATTGATAGAAAATTTACCTGTTGTTAGTAAAGATTTTGATGTAGCGTGGAATTTGATTTGTCATCGTTACAATAATCCACGACTAATTGCAACTACACATGTCAGACAGTTATTGAATTTACCAACAGTGAATAAGCAATCTGCTGTTGATCTTAGAGCACAGTTAAATCAAACGTTAAGCAGCATGAATGCAATTAAGACGTTAGATATTAAGGTGCCAGAGCACGAATTGTTAATTTCTCAGTTGATTCTTGAAAGAATAGATTGTGTTACTAGGAAAGAATGGGAACTTCAGTCATCCACTTCAGAACAACTTTTGACATTGGACGATTTATATGAATTCCTAGAAACAAGGTGCAAGGTTATGGAAGCTATGTTACCTAGTCAAAGCAAGGTTAATATCATTAGCCACAAACCTCAGGAAAGCAATGTTAAACATACTCGCCAACCACGGCAGTGATATGTTACAACAAAGAATCAATGCATGTTTTGCAAAGACCCACACACTTTGTATAAATGCAGCGCCTTTGCTCAAGCGAGTATACCACAGCGTATACAGTTTGTTATGGCTAACAATTTATGCTACAACTGTCTTCAGAATCATTACATAAGACAGTGTTGTTCTCGCAATTGCCGCATCTGTGATAAGAAGCACCACAGCCTCTTACATTTAGACAAATCTAGCAACCAAATCCAGCAGCGTGAACAAAAACCTGCAAGTAACGATGGTCCAATGGTATCATCTAGCAACAATAATGAGCAACCCCATTCATACATAGTCACTTATTGTTCGTTAAAATGTGTGAATCGCAGAAACAGATACTGCTTTAGTTAAGATACAAGGCGGTAGTGGTAAATTAAAAATTTGTAGAGCTTTGTTGGATTCATGCTCCCAATCACATTTTATCACGGAAGCATGTGTACAACGATTGAAATTGAAAAGGGAACGCAATAGAACGTCAATTCAAGGTATTGGTGAAGTCACCTCCGAAACCAAACATAGCGTCTTCGTAGAGGTACATTCCAATATTCATGATTACAAGTGTCATATTAATTGCTCTGTCCTACCAAGGATATCTGGAGATCTACCTGCAACACATGTAAACTATCAGGATTGGAGCATTCCAAAGGATATACAGCTCGCAGATCCGACATTCAACAAACCTGGGAAAATTGACCTGTTGCTTGGATCCGAGATATTTTTTCATATTCTTCGACCAGGAAAACAGGTTAGAAGCAACGATCATGCAGTCTTTCAGGACACTGATCTAGGGTGGATAGTATCAGGACGATACCAAGTTTTTGCAATTCCTACAAGATCATCCCAGCCAGAGCTAACCAGGTCGTTTCATCTCAGAAGTGATGACAGTTTACAACAACTACTTCAAAGGTTCTGGGAAATTGCGGAAATCAACCAAACACCTTGGACCCAAGATGAGAAGGAATGTGAAGAGCATTTCAAACGATTTACCACAAGAGACTCTTCAGGACGATTTGTAGTGCGTCTTCCTTTGCGTCAGGACCCCACACAGCTTGGCGATTCCTACCACATGGCAACAACAAGATTTCTTCAACTGGAGAGAAGATTTGAGAGGCAGCCCCAATTGCGAAAGGAGTATACAAATTTTATGGACGAGTATGAAGCTCTGGGCCATATGCAGCCGATGGACGCCTCAACCAAACTTGATACAGTCAGTTATTATATACCGCATCATGCAATCTTTAAAGAGTCTAGCAGCACGACGAAAATTAGAGTGGTTTTTAACGCCTCAGCAGGGTCAACTAATGGAACATCTTTAAATGATGTGCCGATGGTTGGACTGTAGGTCCAACCAGATTTTAGTTCAATCATCTTACGCTTTCGCACATACCAGGTGTGCTTTACAGCCAACATTGGAAAAATGTATCAGCAAATTAAGGTACATCTTCAGGACTGCAATCTTCAGAGATTTTGTGGAGAAAGGAGCCTACCACTCCCATTATAGTGTACTAGCTCAATACCGTAACTTACGGAACCGCCAGCGCACCCTTTTTGGCAACCAGATGCCTTCAACAACTCGCTGTTGAAGAAGCCAAGTCAGAAGTCTTATTACGTGACTTCTACGTGGATGATTGTATGTCTGGCGCACAAAGCATTGAGGAAGCTCTACTTGTGCAGCAAGAGCTTATGCAACTTTTGCAAGAGGGCGGATTTCTATTACACAAGTGGTGTTCGAACCACCCAGCCCTACTTGAATGTATCCCTGAGAAGCTCAAAGAAACGCAACTTCCATTGAAACTGGACAATGATCATATCAAAACACTGGGTCTGTTATGGCACCCTGCTGCAGACCAATTTCAGATTGCTAATGGACTCAAGACTACATTGTGGAACTCGAGGAAGAACACTTTCACCAAGAGAAGGGTTCTCTCCACCATATCATCTATTTTTGACCCTTTTGGGTTATTCAGCCCTGTTGTCATTCGATGTAAAATGTTTCTCCAGCAGTTATGGCAAGAAAACTTCAACTGGGACGATGATTTAACACCAGAATTACTGGAGTGCTGGCAGCGTTTGTGTGACCAGATTCCAATAGTAGACAGCATTCGGATTGACAGGTTAGTTCTGGTGAATGGCACACCAGATGACATCCAAATCCACGGGTTTTCGGATGCATCTGAATGTGCGTATGGAGCTTGCACTTACGTACGATCGACCAATCAGAATGGAGAGACCATTGTCAAGCTCTTATGCTCAAAATCAATGGTTGCCCCATTAAAGAAGATTTCTCTTCCTCGCCTAGAGTTATGTGGCGCACTTTTACTTGCACGATTGTTTAGTAGGATCATTAAGGTTTTCACCATGAAGATCAGTCACAGCTCACTGTGGACGGACTCTACGATAGTTTTGGCATGGCTTTCCGCAGCACCAACAAGATGAAAGACGTTCATAGCGAGCATAATCTCGGAAATTCAAGATATTAATTCAACGGATGAGTGGAAACACGTCGCATCTCAGGACAACCCAGCTGATCTAATATCCAGAGGAATCAATCCAAATGATTTAATTCACAACTCATTATGGTGGAACGGACCAGCATGGCTCCTGGAACCATCAATTTCATGACCTACCGCAGGCATTCTTCCGGAATCACACGACATGCCAGAACAACGTAAGACTGTGACCAGCTTGGCCACAACAATTTATCATGATGAAATAATCTCGAGGTTCTCTAACCTAACAAAGCTACAAAGAGTTGTATCATATTGTCTTCGTTATGTATCCAACTGCAAGTTACCCCATGAGGATCGGAAAATTTGTCCGCTTTCTAAAGAGTGTGTTAAGATTGCTCAAAGTACAGCATATTCATCAGAGATCCAGCTGCTCAAGAATTCTCGGCCTCTTGACAACAAGAGCAAGTTAAAGAATTTAAACCCTTTCTTATGCAATAAACAATTACTCCGAGTCGGAGGGCGCCTGCAGCATGCCGAACTTTCTTATGATCAAAAACATCAGATAATATTGCCTCCATCGCATCATCTAACAAAACTGATCGTTGAAAGCGATCGCCTACGTATGCTCCATGCCAGCGGTCAGTTACTATTATCAACCTTGAGACAAATTTTTTTGGATTATGAATGGTAAGGCCACTATTAGACGAATTTTGTACCATTGCTTGATATTTCACAAGATGAAAGCTAAATCAACTCGTCAACTCATGGGTCAATTGCACAGCCCAAGGATGAAACCCGCTAGACCATTCCTTAATTGTGGAATTGATTACGCTGGACCCTAGTATGTGAAATTTGGAACTCGCAGAAGTAAAGTGAAGAGTAAATGCTATATCGCCATATTTGTATGTCTGTCCACTAGAGCCATTCATCTCGAAGTCGTCAGTGACATGTCCATACAAACATTTTGGCAGCCTTGAAAAGGTTTGTGTCACGTCGAGGTCGATGCAATTATGTTTACAGCGACAATGGAACAAATTTTGTTGGAGCCGAAAGAGAACTTCGAGAAGTACAAGCGCTTTTCCAAGCAGAAGACCACCAATTAAGGGTGAACAGATATGCTCAACAAGAGGGCATTACATGGCATTTAATTCCACCCCGAGCACCACATTTCGGTGGCATATGGGAAGCTGGAGTAAAATCCTTCAAATGCCATCTATGGTGAGTCATGGGAAATGCATATTTAACCTTCGAGGAGTTGACCACGTTAACAACTCAGATTGAAGCTTGTCTCATTTCAAGGCCCTTGATTCCTCACTCAAACGATCCCAACGACCCTTCTGTTCTTACTCCGGGTCACTTTCTGATTGGCTCGTCTATCACTAGTTTTCCTGAACCAGACTTAGTCGATGTCAAGCTTAGTTTACTTTCCAGATGGCAGTTGCTACAGCGGCAGCTCCAGCAATTTTGGTGCAAATGGTCGACTGACTATCTCAGTCACTTACAGCAGAGGGCCAAGTGGACATCAACCTGTGCAAATGTGCAACGTGGAACCCTTTGCATCCTGAAGGAAGACAACTTACCTCCACTCTGTTGGAAGCTGGCAGTGATTCAAGAAATCCATTCAGGCGCCGACGAATTAATGCGGGTAGCAACTATCCGTACCCCCTCTGGAACCTTTAAGCGACCCATTACAAGGCTTTGCCCTTTCCCAATTGCAGATGAATTATAATTTGTTGACATTGAAATTGTTATGTAAGAAAAGGAGATTGTAATTCCTTTTCAGCGGCCGGCATGTTGGGACATTGTATGTCTTTGTTTTAGTTTGTTTCGTTGACGGGCGGCGGCACCCTGGCGGGCGCTGTGTGGCGGAATGATGAAGTATGGCAACGTTACCTTTTGACGGTATACGCCAGTGAAGACGTGAACATGGTGAGGCTAGGATGTGTCTGCCCACTCGGGAGTAGAGACATAATAATGGTGAAGCTAGGACGTGCCTGCCCGCTCAGGTGTTTGTATATGAACATAGATTCGGTGATTGTACCACCTTGGGTAAAATAAAAGACGATTTATACAGTACACTAGTCTATTAATTGAATGATCGGAACACCATTCCTCTGCCATTCTCATGTGCTGGTATGTTACATTGAAAGGCTATTGTAAATGTAAGTTAATATCGCGTTTTAGTCCAGTTGTGTTCAACATTCAAGGTAACTAAGAACTTTTTATTGCAACTATGATGTAATTATAAAATATTAATTATTTTTACAGATATTTGTATTCATATTACGCGTTTATATCAGCTAATACACTAAATGTTTGAAATAGATAGTTTTTCAAAGCATTTTGGTGATGGGCAGGTGCGTGTTGAACTACAAAAGATTGTATGTGATTGTATGCTATAGTAAAAAGCTGTTGTAAACACAAGTAAGCTTCTTGTTCTCCTCTGGTTATGCTAAACATGCAAGGTAACAAAACCTTTATTACAATTATGAAGTAATCATAAAATATCCATTATTTCCTTTACAAATATTTATTTTATATTATCTGACATAGATATTCTAATATAAACATATTTCACCCAATAAACTATTTCTGACAAAATAATTATGGGGTAACTGAGTTACCCATTTTGTAGAGAAATTATACCTGTTTCTAATGTTGTATGAATATTATCTGTTGTTAATGTTCGTGCGTCTTCCATGCAAGTAGAGGCAAGTCGTGAGAGCAATATAGCCATGCTTTGGGTTATCTATATGTAACAAATTGGATTTTTCTAATGGTATATTTTTAAAAATATGGTCAGATAATCACTAGCTGGTGGATGTACTAGTTATTTTCAAGGTGGTATAAATTGATTTTCCTTAAGGTGGCAATATTCCCCCCAATACCTTACATCAAATTAAGTGATGATTGTTCAATAATTATGTAACCTAAGGCAAATGATAAATGCAAACTATATTTTTTCCAAAAAGGTACCTCCAATGGGCGGCTTTTTTGGGAGGAAGGGGTGAAATGCCCGTGTTTTTTTGTTTGTGAAAGGCATTTTGAGAAGAAAGTCTTCTCATTCTGCAGGGAGAAGCCTCACCATCTTAATGGAGCTGTCCTTACTAAAAACCGTCTTTCTGTTTCTGTGAAACAACACAATTTTTACTTTTACTCTTCTTCCTTGTTTCTAAATTTATTTTCTTGCTTGTGAGAAGCTCTTTCTTCTCGTTAAATGCTGCTTTTGCCATTGCAATCCTACTTCTGATGTCCTGTGTACTACTTCCACCCTGTGGTAAAATACTGCCAAGGTATATGAGACTACTTACTTGTTCCAATTTTTGTCCATTTACAATTATATTTAATTTTTTATGTTCCTTTGAAACCACCATGACTTTCGTTTTTTCAGCATTGATCTTCATTCCATATTGTTGGCCAACCTCCACTAGTCTGTCTGTCATCCTCTGAAGCTCTTTCTCGTCTTCTGCTATTAATCCCTGATCATCCGCATATTTAATGGTGGTGATATTTTCACCTCCTATCTTAAATCCTTTCTCTTCCATCAACGCTTCTTCTGTTATTGTTTCTGCAAAAATATTAAATATCGCTGGTGAAATAGGACAACCCTGCCTCACTCCCCTCCCTATTGAAGTACTTTCTGTTTCTTCTCCTTCAACCCTGACTCTAAACTTTTGATCAAAGTAAAGGTTTTTAAGTAGTCTTTTATCTTTCCAATCTATTCCAATTTAGTTTAAAATACCCAGCATTTTATCCCATTTCACTCGGTCAAAAGCTTTCTCCCAATCTACAAAACAAAAATACATATCTTTATTGACTTCTAGCGCTCTTTCTATCATCATCCTCATACATCCTATAGCATCTCTAGTCCCTCTTCCACTTCTGTAACCAAACTGATTATCTTGCAGCTCCTTTTCTATTTTACATTCAATTCTTTTGGTTATTATTCTAGTTAGAACTTTAGCTGTATGAGAAATTAAACTAGTAGTTCTGTAATCCTTACAACATTTTGCATTGTTCTTTTTCTCCAGTGGTACCATAACAACACCTAAAAAATCTTCAGGCCATATGCCCGTATCATATACTTGGTTAAAAAATTTTGTTAGTTGCTTAACTGCTTTCGACCCCAAAACCTTAAGAACGTCCACTGGTATATCATCACTCCCAACAGCCTTCCTTCTTTTCATGTCATAAATTGCTCTTTTAACTTCAGACTCGAGAATACTTGGTCCTAGCTGATCTTATTCCACATCCTCTTTTTCATTTAATTCAATATTTCTTGGCTTTCCTTCTTTGTCTTACAGCACCTCAATGTATTCTTTCCAAACATTCTTTACATTGTCTGGCTCCGAGACTATTTTACCACTTTTGTTCATGATTCCTTTACGTCCTATCTTTCTTGCCTTTTTCTTGAATAGTTCCTTAGCTTTGCTATACATGAGGTCTGTTCTACAAATTCTTTCACACTCGACAATCTCCTCGCATTTCTCATTTATCCACTGTTCTCTGGCTTTATCTGTTTCCCTTCTTAAAGCATTATTTAAGTCCTTGTACTTTCTTTGGCCTTCTTCAGTGTTAATGTTCTTCCACTTTCTCCGCTCTTCCATTTTATTAAGCATGGCTGCTGTGATCCAGGGTTTTTTGATTCTTTCACTCGTTATCTTTCCTACCTTCTTTTCCATTACATCTTTAATGTTGCTATGGATGTATCTCCACTCTTCATCTACATTCTTCCTATTTTCTTCAGCTCTCTCCCCCAACCTTTCCTCCAGCTCAGTCATGATAGCCTCCTTGTTTTTAAGGAGTTCCTCTAAGTTCCATTTCTTGTTAACTCTTATGTTTCTCTTAATGCTCTTTAGTCTACATTTTGTATTTGCCACCAAAAGGTTGTGGTCGGAATCGTTATCTGCCCCTGGTAATGTTTTCACATTTTTAATGCTATTTCTAAATCTTTCATTGAATAGTATGTAATCTATCTGGTATCGTCTCTGGTCTCCTGGGCTTCTCCATGTGTAAAGTCTCCGCTGGTGATGCTTAAACCATGTATTAGTTACAATCAATCTATTTCTATTGCAGAATTCCACAAGTTTCTCCCCTCTTTCATTTCTCTTTCCTAATCCATACTTTCCCACTATGTTATCTTCCTGTCCCTCTCCAACTACACTGTTCCAGTCTCCCATTACTATGGTGTTGACCCTTCCTTTTCCCTCCTCCTCCAATATCTCCATAATCTGTTCATAGATTTCATCTACTTCGTCGTCGCCAGCATTAGTCGTTGGCATATACACTTGAATTATAAGCATTTCCACTGGCTCCATCTGAAGTTTTACGGCTATTAATCTGTCATTAACTGTCACTACCTTACTAATTCTTTCAGCTATCTCTTTTCTCATTATAATCCCCATTCCCCTTTCCTTTTTCTCTCCTCCTGAGTAAATAATCTGAAATTCGTCTGAATTTATCTTGCCTTATCCTTCCCATCAAACTTCACTAAGCCCTACAATACCTAAATTATTCCTTCTCATTTCCCTTTTTAAGTTTTCTAGTTTACCCCCTGAATTCACAGTCCTAACATTCCATGTGCCTATTCTTAAATTCTCACTACTTCCTTTCTTATTAATGTTCCATTTCCTCTGTGCATCCGCTAGGGTAGTCCCCACCCAGAGATTCAATTGGTGGACTATTTTACCTCCGGAATATTTTACCCTAGAGAGATCCATAGAGGTATTTGCAGTTTTCAGCCTATCAAAGGAAATATAATGAGGTAGATTCCCTTTGCTTTCCTCATCGCAGTTTCACAGAGTGATTACCCATCTGTAGCTGCACAGATCCACATGATCACCACCTACAGAGGTACTGTGCAAGCTGCTGCCCTTGCACAGGGGAATGTAAAACCCCCAAGATTGCTTCTTAGTCTGACTCTTCCCCTCAGATCTTTCTGGCTTGGATGGTCCTACCAGGAGAATTATCTCCCGCCGGCATAGCTCTTTGGTTCATAAGAGTACACAAACCCTCCCACCTCTGTACGGTTATGCAGTCCTTAGGGAGGGATTCTAGTGGTATTTCTCCCAATTTCACTTTACCTTTGATTTCTTCAACTCCCTGTTCCTCTCTGTCTCATACATATAAACCATGCTCTTCCACCCAACTTTTTCCCTCTGCTTCCACATCAGACCAACTGGCTGTACCACTGACTTATGTTTGGTGCAATGAAACGTAGGCTGACTCCTCTTCCTGCAGAATTCTTTCTCTGGAAGCTTTGGATTTGGCTTCAAATACGAAGCAAGAGAGGAAAGATTTGGGCAAGAAGAGGAGAAAAACATTGTTGATGCAATTGGACTTTACCTGCCATTCCCAGTTGACCCCCAGGAAGACATTCCTGTTAAAAACTACAAACAGCATTAAAAAAAGTTTCGTATACTGAAGAAGAATTAGAGGGCCCAAAAATTTAATTTAAAATAAATCTAGCAATAATAGTGATCCCCAAAACCTTATCCAATCCTTTACAGACTCCTTGATGAAAGCATCAGCATTGTTTTCAGGGTCACAGCTACACTGTTACAAACAGAATCCAGGAGGAAGCTGCTGGACAACTGATGAGAAGCTGCTTGCCCTTTCCCATCTGAAAAGATCTCCTAAATCCTATGCCCTCTACACAATTTTCATCCTACCTACTCCCAGAACCCTTGTCTCCCTCCATAATGAGGTACCTCTTGAACCTGGAGTGAATCAGCATGTTTTAATTTCTTTCGCAAATGCTGTGAACGGGTTGGATGAGAATGATCGTGTATGTTCCCTGATGTTGAAGAGATGTCAGTCAGGGAACATATAGAGTATTGTTCAAAATCTGTGAGGTTCTCTGGCTTTGTGGACTTAGTAAGTGCCTGTGGAGTAAAGCACTCCCTTGCAGATCATGCCCTTGTCTTCATGGCCCGGGGTTTCCAAAGAAAATGGAAGCAACCAATTGCTTTTTATTTCACCAGGGGAGGTATTCAGCAAGAATACCTCTTCTGCTTATTGAAGGTAGTCTTGGAAACTTGTAAAAGAGCTGGACTGACAGTTGTTTGCACTGTTTGCAACATGGCCACAGCCAATGTTAAGGCTTTGAAGATGCTGGGTCCATGTGAAAGTAGCCCCTTTTTTTCTTCAATGACAAAAAAGTGGTTACATTGTTTGATGAATCACATCTCCTAAAATGCATCAGGAACATGCTGTACAAGAATAAGATATCACTACCAGTAAAAACTGGTAGTGGTTCTAAAGACCTAGTTGTGTCTTGGACAGATGTTTGTGGTGCCTTTAAGGCAGATAGTGAGCAGCTCTGGTTTCAGCATCTTCACAAGCTAACACCCAGCCACTTGGATCCAAAGAGGCACCTTGCTATGAGAGTGAGCCTGGCTGCACATGTGCTAAGCCATACAATGGCTTCTACTATCAGTTACCATGTAGCCTATGGTATATTCAATTAAGATTGTTATAGCCATTTGCTGAAATGAATTTATCTACACATTGTTATTTTCAATTGGTTCTTTTTTCAGGCAAACTTCCAGAAGAGGCACTGGGGACAGCAAAGCTCTGTGGATTTATGGACTCCTTATTTGACAGCTTTAATGGGACTTCCGCATCACCCGAGGGGAATCAAGGTTTGAGATGTGCCCTTAGAAAAGAAAGGGAGTCCTTTCATTTGGATTTTGGGAGGGAGTCATATGAATGTATTAAAGGTTTTAGGTATATTAGAGCCAAACAGACCAGTGACATTGGCAATAAAGGAGAAATGTTTAGCCCCCCTTCCCAGAAGGGGTGGCTACAAACTATTAAGGTGGTTATGTTGTTTTGGGATATTTTGAAAAAATTTGGTTTTAAGTATCTGCAGTTGAGGTCACTCAATCAGGATACACTGGAACACCTGTTTGGGTCGATCAGATTCAACTGTGGGTCAAACAAAAATCCCACAGTAACACAATTTGTAGCCGCATTGAAGAGATGCCTAATTTAGGGTTTAATTAGCAGGGATTTGAAAGGCTCAAATTGTGAAGGTGAGGACAGTGAATCTTTGCTTAACAACATGCGAGAGTTCATATGTTCACAATCTGACTTTTCTGTAAATAGTAATACTTTAAGTTTAGATGAATATTTCGATTTAGATGTAGAAGATGTTTAAAAAAATTGTTTTTCATTGGCCTATGTCACAGGTTACATAGGCAGGAGAATCCTCCACCATGGCAATTGCAGCAACTGTCGGGCTATGCTCACCACTGATTCACGAGATGATTACCACCTTGCAGGTATTGCTTTCAAGGAGTATAGCAACAGGCCTGGCCTACTGTATCCAAGTGAAAACTTGATACAGTTTGTTGGGTTTGCTGATAATACTGCCGAGAGACTACTCTGCGAGGTGGTTCATTTAGGGTCAGTGAAACAAAGAGTTGCTGCAATCAAAAAGAGAGATATCAACCATGATTGGCTCAAGGATGGCTGTTCAGAACATCACATATATGTTTCTGATGCCATCTTAAATTTAGTATGTAAGATTAGTTTTAGGTGGTGGGCAAAGAAAATTAATAGGGGCACATCTCAAAGATATAATAAGGTGGCATGGAAGCAGAAACTGAAGATACTGTCCTACAAATAGGAGTGCCATATATCCACAGTGCATCCCACCATAGTATATTTATGACTTTCTTCATATATATATTGTAATCACTTTACACTCCTTTTTATTTTCTTAATTGTTGGAGCTTCAGGGCTGGATCCAATATCAGAAGGCTACAGTTTGAGTTTATTTGTGTTTTTTGTAAAGTCTTGAAAATTTTTCTCACAGTTCCTTAAAATATTTATTACCATTTAACCTATTTGGAATTATTTGAAATATTACAGGTATGGAGAAAGTCATGTGGTGACCCCATCAGATTTTTTTTCAATGATTTACCTCTTCATACATATATTTATGACGTCTTGTCACTATCATCTACTGATGATGAGAGCTTCATTCTTGAAATGTACATTTAGAATTAGAATACTAGCCTCATTAAAATTTTTTTTAGAGATCTGTGTTTGAGTTTGAGTGTGTGAATTTTCGATATTAGTCTGTTCCTCCCTCTTGTTGTCATAAGATGCATAAACCATCAGACATTTGTTTGAGATATCAAGTCCCTGGTATGAGACAATTTTTCTGTAAACTTGATATATGTTGCCTTTGAGTATGAGTGCATGTGTTTGAATTTAGTCTGTTTTCGTCCCTGTCATTGTCATGAGATGCATAAACCACCAAATGACTTTAAGATATCAAGTCCCTGACGTGAAAAAATTTTTTTCTCTAAACTTGATATATTTTAATTGATTACCTCAAAAAAAATTTTTGAGGTTCATACAGTTTAAGAGTTTGTTGTAAATTCTCAATTTTTCACCGTAGTCTCCTTTCTCTCATATAACAACATGACTTGTTTGTCCATACGTGAATATTTCATTTCCTTTGCTAAGTGTAATACATGTTGTTTCTCTTAATACCTGTTTGTATGACCTTAACTGTTATTAATGTGCAATTTGTTAGTGTATTTCATCAGGACCAGATTGAAACAGGTGCCAGCAATGTAGTAGCATCGGGACTCTGATTTACACAGTTCCCCAAATTTCAGATTATTTAAAATTTATTCTTGAATTTTTCAAAAAAAGGGCCCCTACTTTTCCTGACATAGACTCCATAAATGTTTCAGTCTAGTCTGATATTTCATGATGTACTTCTAAATGACTGTATACAACTATGTAAATGGTATATATTTTTTACCAAATATCTTTACATCACAGTTGGACATTTCTATTAATTTTTTATGTTAAGGTTCTTTAAAATTAGTGTATTTCTTATTCTTTTTTATGCTGCATTTGTTATAATTGCTGTCATGTATAATATTTTCTATTATATGCTTAGTCTATCACAACCCTCATTGTACTCAGTTTGTACACCATATGCTAATAAATTCAGTTTAATAATTCAATTCTATATTCTTTTTGTCTTCTGTTGGCCATTTTGTTGTTAACATTATTTAATCTAATTTTTATTCTAAATTATTTATTCTGTGTATGTATAATACTCGACTAGTCCAACAGTAGTCATTGCAATGGCAACATTCTCGTAATGAGTGATAAAAACGCCAGTATTTACGCGAAATTCGAAGAAATACGATCGATAAGCAAAATTCGAAGATAAAAATTGCATCGCCATTCTGGAAAGTCAAAAATACCGCGAAGGGGGTGGGGAAGATTTTCCCCATGATGTCACGACGTAGTTCCACTTCTCCCCGATTGACAGGCTGGAGCGCTATGAAAGGAAAACTTCGGCTAACGTAAGATTTTTAGCATTGAGTTACCGGTCTTTCCATTAGGGGACTAGTCTTTGCCTGCAAGCGCCCGTAGGCAGTGAAGGTCTTTTCTGCGAAATAAATATACTAATTTCTGCGAGGTAACACATATTGCAGACGCGGAAGAATCCTGGTGCATGTTCATAGATATGATGCGAGAGTGTACAGATAAATTTATTCCAAGCAAACTGAAGTGTGAAAATTCAGAACTTAGATAGTACAACCAGGAAGTTAAGAGCGCTCTCCGACGGCAAAGAAAACTCCACTCTCGCATAAATACCACATCCTTAACAGCTACGGTCGAACAGATTGTAACGTTAAGGCAGCAATACAAGGAGGCGCGCTCCATAGCCAGAGTGCCAATGCGTAATGCGTTTAACAATTACAAAAAGAAGGTATTACAGGATAACTTGAAAGAGAACCCAAAAGCATTTTGGTCTTATGTCAGAGATGTCCAAGGTAGAAGCCCCACTATTGCGTCACTGAGATCGGAAACGAGAAATGTAGTTCACGATAGTGCGGAGAAAGCAAAACTTTTAAATCAACACTTCCAGAAAGCTTTTACTCCTAATGACGATGAATGTGAAACTCCTATTCCTATGCATCAGGGTGACTCGATGGAAGATTTGATATTTTTAGAAAATGGTATCGCGCTCCAACTTCATTCAGTTAAACCAAATAAATCTCCTGGTCCGGAGGAAATACCCGCGCGAGTATTGAAAGAGTTAGCTTATGAAATCGCACCGTATTTAAAAATTATATTTGAGAAATCCATTACCGAAAGTGTAGTTCCTAAAGATTGGAAGATGGGCACACGTTACGCCCATCCATAAGGGCGGCGACAAAGAGAACCCTGAAAATTATAGGCCAATTTCCCTAACTTCATTATTGTGCAAGATACTTGAGCACATAATCTTTAGTTCTGTAATGCACTATTTAGATAGTAACTCATTGCTTAGCGGATGCCAGCACGAATTCCGGAGAGGCAGATCATGCGAAACGCAGCTCGGCTTGTTCGTGGATGATTTGTTGAGATGCGGAGAGAAAAATACTCAGGTCGATGCCATATTCATTGACTTCAGAAAGGCGTTTGATAAAGTATCTCATAAGAAATTAATTGCGAAGTTAGGACAATATGGTATCAATCCGAAAGTTGTCAGTTGGGTGAGAGATTTCCTCTCGAATAGAGAACAGATAGTTGTCATCGATGGGAAATACTCGTCCCCAGTTAAAGTAGCGTCGGGTGTTCCTCAGGGAAGTGTATTGGGCCCTCTACTTTTTTTAATCTATGTGAATGATATCTGCCAAATTAATATTAATTACACTAAATGTGACGCATTTACGTTCTGGAAAAGTAAGAACATAGAAGTAGGTTTAAAGTGTAAAACAGATGGAATAAATATTCAAGCAGCCGAGTATGTAAAATATTTAGGAGTAATCATTTCTCGAGATCTTTCATGGGACATGCACATTCGTCGAGTTATAGGCGCGGCCAACAAGAAACTGGCTTTCATAGGCATGATAGTACGGAACACTACAGAAAAAGTACGCGAAACATGTTACTTATGACTGGTTAGACCTCAAGTCGAATACGTCTCATGCATATGGGATCCGTACGAGAAGGGACATATAATTCAATTAGTAAGAGTGCAGCGCAGAGCAGCCCGATTCGTAAAACAAAAGTAGGAACATAAAGAAAGCGTCACCTTATTATTGAGGGATTTGAACTGGGTACCACTGGAGGATTGTAGATTGCACTCAAGGTTGCGGCTTCTGGAGAAATATAAATCGTAATGTCTAAAAGACGAGGATGTAGGATTAATTGAAGCACCAACGTATATAGGTAGAAACGACCGTGACGATAAGATACGCGAGATCGATTGTAGGACGGAGCGTTATCTAGGCTCGTTCTTCCGAGGACAATACGAGATCACAAAAGAAAATTTCAACCTGCGATAGACAATCTTTAGGTAGGTTGTAGTGCATTGCACCCCCTGCCGCTCACCAATTAGGTGAATTGCAGGGTAAAATGTAGATGTAGAAATTTGCTATCAAGTCGGGGTCACCAATTGTGGGCGCGTGGTATTACAAATAAAGGTTTAAATAGATCGCTTGGCGCAGCGGCTGAGTACAACAGCGAGGGCAACGCGACCGAGGGCAGGAAAGCTGAGAAGCGTGGACTGTAGATCCGCGCCAACTGCCCAAGAGGTCGGCACTCGGATAGCAAAACTGGGACCGTCTGGAGCCAGGGTGGGGGTAATATAACAAAACGCACTACAGCGCTGGAGGGGAAGTACGGAAGTTGGGGAAGTAGGTATCGGGCGCTTACGCTCGTTTGCTGTTTGCGCACGCTTATGCTGGTTCCAACGCGTTCTAACGGTTACCACGGATTTGAATCAGCGTCTGTTGTGTTGTTAGGAAGCGTTGCAAATTTCGTTATGGTTTGGCCACCGTGGTGCATCCCCAGTTGTAGGGAAAAGGAGGTTACTCGAGTTAGTATTTTGACATCATTATTTATTCAAGGTATGCAATGGAATGTAGCTCGTAAAGCATTCAATGGGTTGCATTTAACCATCATAGTAAGAATATGATGTAACAACGATTCTCGTTGTGGCATCAAAATTGTATAGAGGTACATTAATTTTTTAAAAGGTTAATATATTGAAGGGGTATTTCCGTACAGAAACGAACGAAACGGATTTTGTGCTGTTTAATAATAAACGAACATTACAAGAAGTAACAACAAAGCGATAACAATAAATAGCGGTGGCAGATGCTGGCTGATACTCGTCTGGCGTGTCACGTTGACTAATCCGGATCCTGGCTGATACTCGTCCGGCGAAGACCCTGGCGGAGGCGGAAGTGGAAGTCTCTCGACGGCGTTTATACCTTCTCTTTCTTCTCTCTAACGCCCCTGGTGGCGTCGCCGGGAATCGCGGAGACAATTCCTAAACGCTTTCACGCTATGCACTTCTACAATATCT
The DNA here is from genome assembly GCA_028673005.1 of Tanypteryx hageni. NCBI lineage: Eukaryota > Metazoa > Arthropoda > Insecta > Odonata > Petaluridae > Tanypteryx > Tanypteryx hageni. The sequence goes on from CM054112.1 coordinate 250,406,198, forward strand.
ATTTCCTTGTTGCCTACGGATAAGTACATGCATGAAATCTTGATGTGTTTGGATGTTTGAACGAGCATTCACATTTGGAACGGTGGCGTTATTACAGTTGTCATTAATAAAACTCAAAATTAATGTTTCTCATCGGGGAAACAAAAGTGTGAGGGCATTTTGAACCCATTATGATATTTATTAATATTTAGAAAAGCCTGAGTGTAAAATACGCAAGATCGGCAAGAGAATGTATATTTTTAAATGATGAATCCAGGTTCCCTCATCCCACTTGCGACTCAAATCGGCGATTCGATGTTTGGATGAAGCTGATTGGGGATCCTAAGCAACTAAGAATGGACCGAATGAATATGTACAAAAACAAGAGTTTGCCTGAAGCATTTATTTTATTGAAGGCACCATGAAACTTCGGAAGGATTCCATTCCGAGTTTACTCCTCCCAGGTAAATAATTTTAGTGATGTTTTTCCATACACGCTGTTAATCTAGTGACTACCGTGTTTTTGTCTTTCTATACATCATCTATATACTTGCTATGTATGATGTTTGTTGTTAGTTAACTCAATGGTTAACTTGTATTTTTCTTCCCACAGCAGCTGAGCAAGGTGCAGTGGGCCCACAACCTGGCCCCTCAGAGGCTGAGTCATTGTCTGCTGTCCACCTGGTAGGTGTCTTGTGTTTTAAAAAAATCTTGTATAACAATGATAATATTGCTTCTGACCATTTTCCTGTTATTCATCATGAATTATTTAAGAGTGTTGGTTGTTAGTCGACTCAATGGTTAACTTGTATTTTCTTCCTGCATCAGCTGAGCAAGGTGAAGTGTGCCCATAACCTGGCCCCTCGAGCTTGCAGGGTAAACTGTAGATGTAGGCCTAGTAGTGCCATGAGGGAGAACCTTATAAGGTATATTTATTTATATAAAATACCATACAGTAAAACCTCCATATTACATAGCATAGATAGGATAAACTCTGATTATTTCGATTGTTACTTATTACTGAAATTTCCATGTTTCTCATTAAAGGGGTCCAAGTAAGGAAGGTGTCTTGCATCAACTTGGAGTCAGGAAGTCTGTTGAATTGGCACCCAAAGCTAAGTCTTTGTATAAAGCTAATAAGTTATTGAGGAGGAGTGCTATTCCATATTTAATTTTTGTTTTGGTGATTACTGTAAATATTTCTTTAACCTTTTGTACAAGCAACAGCTTGCAAGTCGAGTGTAACTCGATGCATGTTTTTAGAGAGATAGGCATGGGATTTGTAAATATTTTTCTGCACCATGCTTGCTTGTGCACCTCAGGTGCCTCCTAACGATAAACAATCCGAGTTAAGATGTGGAAATCCTCCGCTATATTGATCCATACCTTTTACAAAATTCTTCCCAGGTCCTAATTTTATATATAAAGAGGGTGAATAGATATTTCATGGATCAACAAGGTTTCTATGTACAATGTTTTTTTGACCTTCCACTGATTGTCTGGTTAGCCAATCATGAACAATGCTGCTCTGAGACTTAGCATGGCTGTCCCAATCAGAAGGAAAACAGCAGTATTTCATGTGCTTTAGATGCAATCCCAAAAGAAGTGCTATAACTTTGAGGTCATCACAGATGTTCCACTTACACCTGTTATATTCTATACTGCTTAAGAGGTATTTCATATTACCATGTGATTCTGTTAGGTGAACTGAATGAGAAATGGGAATCAATGAAAATATATTGCCATTATGCAACAGATTTGCTTTTAAACTCAACTTGGAAGAATCTTTGAATAACCCCCACTCTTGTTTTGTGTTTGTGCCTCAGTTATGCTATCAAAGCATTTACATCATTGCAATAACACAGACAATCTTCCATAGAATAAAATTAAACTTAGAATATGTTCTTCCTAGAATTTGTCGACTTTAATTGGAAGTGTCATATCTTAACATATATGCATGATAGGCAAATTTTAAAAACAGATTCACAATCAGCCTTACAAACTACATCAGAACCACCTATTATTTAGAGAACCAAATACCTTATTCCTCAGTGTAATTCATCATAAAATCAATGTTGGTCATAAAACTCTTGATTTATTTTTTGATCTGAGTAAAGCATGTATTATAGCTTATTATTATTAACTATTCCTGTAGTTGAGGATTGCATGTTAATCAACAACAATTATCAATGTTTCATCAAGGGCCTAAAGCCATGTGCATAAGATTGTACAATCAACTTCCTAATCATATTAAGAATGTAAATGTACCTAAGTTTAAAAGCTCTGTGTGTAACTTATTGTATTGTATTATAATGTAAAGGACTTCCTGGATTTTTTTATGTATATATTATGATATAACTGTAATCTTTTACTTCTTGCTTAAAATATTTTTGAACGTACTTTTATTACATCAATAATGTTTAGAATTTGTTATTTTTGCTCATGATGTGCTCCTAAAGAAGCTCCTATGTGATATCCATTCATGTTTATACTATGCCAACCTTGTCCTATATTTGTTTCTACAGATCAATGGACCAATAATATTATTGTTATATTTTGTAAATTGATTTGTCGTCTTTTTTTCTCAATAAACGTGTAAAGAAATATCTGTTCTTTTCTTTTAAAAGTGTGTACCAATTCCCACACAAACGTTTGATGGGTAAATTTTTTTCAGAACTGTAAAAAATTGATGGAGGATCATTGAGCTAAATTTATGGAATAGTTAAACTATTTGATATATGGTAAATCGGCTGCCCCTACGAAAAGCGGCCTGTGGGTGGGGGAGCAGAGGAAAGGGGGGGGGGAGGGAGAAGCATCTGCTTATGTAGCTCGTTGCCTAGCAACGTCTTCGACCAATGGGAGAGCCGTAACAAAACGCACTGAAGCGACGGAGGGGTTGTAGGGGTAAGGTTTAGGCTGTCCTCGTTTTCTAACATTGAGTGTCACGACCCTGCAACTGCCTTTCATTTCCTGGCGCCCGGAAATCCCTCGCCGAGTGGGCTCTAGTTGCAGAAGGGATAACTTGTAAACAAGAATGTAACTTCGGCCGACACAGAGTAAATATTTTATTTTAGAAATTAATTTAATTTGATATTGTTAAAATTAAATTACATACTTAATTTTTTGCCTGGGGGCCCCATACATTATAGTTATGCCTCTGACTATACGTAACTAATTATGGAAATAAGTATGCGAACGAATTCAAATTCTTCTAGTTTACGCAAACAGCCACATGTAAAATAGTTTGTATGTTGTTAGTGTTGTACATTACGGTGACCATATTTCCAAAAGTCGAAAATGGGACATTTCCCAAAATTTACAAAAAATAAACTGATGTGGGCAACACATGACTTTCTCCATATTTATATGGCAAATTACATGTTGTTACCTCTGGGATGGTTATCAATATTTACTTCCGGTTGACAATTAAGAAAAGTAAAAGGAGCGTTACTAAGACGTAACTAAGCATCAATTGTTAACAATAGTCTTCGGTAGGTGGCGTGGTGGTGGCAGCTAAAAATATAAGATATCTCTTAAACAATGCTTTATATGGCAAAATGTATCAAACAAAGGTTGTAGAAAATAAAATTTCCTACAACATTTATACCAGTACATGTTTACATTTATCAAATACTAAAGCAAATATTTCAAAATAACGGATAAGAGAAAAGAGTAAACACCCACTTCCGGCCAACCGATTTTTACCAAAAACTAATCAGATCTTCTAACTTTTATAAAAATGATAAATATAAAATTTTGCGTTTACCTGATTAATAGTTTTTGAGTTAGAGCGCCCACAAAAATCGATCACATACAGACACAAACATCATCGAGAAAATAGTCAAAACCTGTTCAGGAGACCTTAAAACCTGTATTTCCGTTGAAATCTCGAATTCGATTTTTTTCATGAAAACAATACTTTCTCTAAACTTCGTATATGGAGAATGTAAAAATATTTAAGTAATGATGCATGGAGTTAAAATAACTACATTTACTTTGCCAAATTCCATAAATTCAATTATTACCAACTACGGAGTAAAGTAGGGTTTCCAACATTTTCGTTTTGACCTGCAGTCTATGGATCTGTATCAGGGCTCGGTATAATTTCATCAGCAAGTTTTTCTAGACTTCTAAAGAAATGAAATGCAACATGAAATTTGGGGAAAATTTTCCCTTTTCCGATACATTGATGTGATATTTTTACTTTCGCCGTATACGAAGTATATGGAGCAAGTAAATAAGTAAACAACGCTCCTTTTTCTTTTCTTAATTGCCAATATTGACAAAGATCCCAGAGCTAACAACATGTAATTTACCATATAAATATGGAGAAAGTCATGTGTTGCCCACATCAGTTTATTATTATTATATACTTTGTTATACAATAGGGTGATCAGATTTAAAAAATTAAAAAACACGTAAATTTTAATTCAATGAAACAAGTCGTTCAAAAGCATAACCCCAACTGTGGCTAAATAGAAATTTAGCTTAACAATCCTGAAATATAGGTGGATGAACTACAAATTAATTTGCTTATTAAATATTTATTAAGTTTTATTTGGAGTTTATTTGAAGGGGTTGGGCCTGAAGCTGGCATGAGAGTTGATGATTAATCCTTTTGCGCAGACGTTTTGCACTTTGCGGACGAAGATATTTCTTTCAGTAATTTGAGATTGTTTGAAAGCAAATTGTAAAAGTCGTTCCCGAAAATGAGCTTTTGTCACTATCAATGTTTTCAACGAGGAAACGGCTCTTTTCGTCTGTCCACAGAGTATTTGTGATGGAAAAAAACATTTTCTATAGCTGAGCTTGTGCCGGGAATAGCTAAAGCAAATTCCAAATCATTTGAATATTTTAAAAGGAATTCTTTCACCTTGCACAAAACATCGTTCGACAGTTTCAGTTAAATTCGTGATCCATTCGGCAATTTTGCTTTTACTGATATTCGTAACATGGTGGTATTCATCGAAAAGTTCGTCTTCGTCTACAACTTTCATAATATGTGTAGGATTAATTATTCGTGTAACTTTATATATTAAATGGCACTCTCGGAAAAACAGGACAATTGGCGTCCCGTTCAAAATTTATCGGGACAACGGGACACTTAACTAAAAAGCGGGACGATACCGTTAAAATGGGACGTATGCTCGCCGTATTACATATATAACTTACTAGTAGTTGGTGCTTGCATACTGCATCTCACCTTGGAAAAACATTCATTTTTCAGACAGACATTTCATCATTACAAATATTCTTTTAATTCTAAAGATTTCAACTCCGCGCCGATTTTCGTTTTTCCCAAATGTAAAAATAATAGTTTAAAACTACCCCCAAATGTTGCAATTTTAAACATTTTACACTTTCTCCATTATGGGGTACTAATGCTACACTATTTAGCCAAATTTTAAAAATTAAAAAATTAAGAGTTCTATTCAAAATAAAGTTCAACTCTGTAACACATTTGGAAATAAATAAACCTAGAAAATTTGTTTAAAAAATTGCGAATTTTTAGCGGCCGCATTATTGCACTTTTTCATGATTTTCGTTTTTTCTAGACGGTTTTGCACAAAATCCTACCTATGAGAAAAATTTCAAATCTCCAGCACTTCTGGAAGTGCCTAAACATAAGTATCCTCCTATATGTTATATGTTATAATTATATATCGACGACTCTTACAGAGGAGGAGGAGGAGGACGAGGATATAACATACTAGTAGAAGGTGCTTGCATACTGCAAGCATTTCATCTCACCTTGAAAAAACATTCATTTTTCAGACAGACATTACATCATTAGAAATTGTCTTTATATTCCAAGGATTTCACCTCCGCAGCGATTTTCGTTTTTCCCACATGTAAAAATAATAGTTTGAAACAATCCACAAATGTTGCAATTTTAAACATTTTACACTTTCTACATTATGGGGTACTAATGCTACACATTTGAGCCAAATTTTAAAGTTGTAGCACTTTTAGAAGTAAAATAATATTTTTCTAATTGTTTAAAATTTAAACATTTTTAACGGTTGCCGCAATATATATATGGAGAGATTGAAATGTTTACTTGTGCAAATGCACTGTTCTGTAAATAATTTTTGAAAATTGCAGCTTCCTAGCTCATCCCATAGTACCTAAAAAATTATTAAACTTTAATGTTTAAATGGTGTTAAAAAAAACCCAAAATTTACAATTTTAAAATTTTCGATTTTTATAGTTGGTTATGAGAGAAGGTCTATAATCTTGATAAATTTCAGCTTCCTAAACTTATTATATTGGTCAACACACTGGATTGCGTTTTCCCATGCTAACTTATGGGAGATATTCCGGGGTCTCTGGAGTCGAACCCAAGACACTGCAAGCAAAAGTAACAATAATTCCTAATAGATATTGCGGCCATCTAGCAACACTAATAATTTCATTTTTCTAGCTTACCGGCAAATGCCCATAATTAATTTACAAAAATGGGGGAATGCTTTTCTTATGGGAAAAAACGCAACTTTCGGAATTTCTGGAGTCAAACTCATGTCACTAACGTAAGAAGTCTCATGTTTTCTGTAAATTTCTTTATCATATCTACAAAACTTAAAACTTTCAGCTCTCTAGCTCTTGTAGTTTGGGCTGGACATTAGTATCCTCCTATCATTATATATCGACGACTCTTACAGAAGATATAACATACTAGTAGAAGGTGCTTGCATACTGCAAGCATTTCATCTTACCTAAAAAAAAAATTCATTTTCCAGAGAGACATTTCATCATTACAAATATTCTTTTAATTCTAAAGATTTCACCTACGCATCGATTTTCGTATTCCCCAAATGTAAAAATAATAGTTTAAAATAATCCCCAAATGTTGCAATTTTAAAAATTTTACACTTTCTCAATTATGGGGTACTAACGCTACACAATTTAGCCAAAATTTAAAGTTGTAGAACTTCTAGAAGTCAAATAATATTTTCTAATTGTTAAAATATAAATAATTTTTTAAAGGCCGCCGAAATTCATGTGTGGTAAAATTGGAATGTTTTTTATGCTAATTCACTACTTTGTACATAACTTGAAAATTTCAGCTTCATAGCTCATCCCGTAATGTCTGAACAGTTATCTATTTCTTTAAAATTTAAGAATTTTTAACTACCAAACAAAATATAATATAAAAATTTGTATAATCTTCATTTCGTTTTTTTATGAATTCTACTTATAAAAAAAATTTAAACTCCGTAGCACATGCGGAAATACATAAACCATGACAATTTGTTTAAACACTTGCGAATTTATATCGGCCGCATTGTTAAACTTTTTCAAGATTTTAGTTTTTTCTAGTCGGTTTTGCACAAAATCCTACCTATGAAAAAAATTTCGATTTTCCAGCACATCTGGAAGAGCCAAAACATTAGTATCCTCCTACATGTTATACTAGTAGTTGGTGCTTGCATACTGCAAGCATTTCATCTCACCTTGAAAAAACATTCATTTTTCAGACAGACATTACATCATTACAAATTGTCTTTATATTCTAAGGATTTCACCTCCGCAGCGATTTTCGTTTTTCCCACATGTAAAAATAATAGTTTGAAACAATCCACAAATGTTGTAATTTTAAACATTTTACACTTTCTACATTATGGGGTACTAATGCTACATATTTGAGCCAAATTTTAAAGTTGTAGCACTTTTAGAAGTCAAATAATATTTTCTAATTGTTAAAATATAAATAATTTTTTAAAGGCCGCCGAAATTCATGTGTGGTAAAATTGGAATGTTTTTTATGCTAATTCACTACTTTGTACATAACTTGAAAATTTCAGCTTCATAGCTCATCCCGTAATGTCTGAACAGTTATCTATTTCTTTAAAATTTAAGAATTTTTAACTACCAAACAAAATATAATATAAAAATTTGTATAATCTTCATTTCGTTTTTTTATGAATTCTACTTATAAAAAAAATTTAAACTCCGTAGCACATGCGGAAATACATAAACCATGACAATTTGTTTAAACACTTGCGAATTTATATCGGCCGCATTGTTAAACTTTTTCAAGATTTTAGTTTTTTCTAGTCGGTTTTGCACAAAATCCTACCTATGAAAAAAATTTCGATTTTCCAGCACATCTGGAAGAGCCAAAACATTAGTATCCTCCTACATGTTATACTAGTAGTTGGTGCTTGCATACTGCAAGCATTTCATCTCACCTTGAAAAAACATTCATTTTTCAGACAGACATTACATCATTAGAAATTGTCTTTATATTCCAAGGATTTCACCTCCGCAGCGATTTTCGTTTTTCCCACATGTAAAAATAATAGTTTGAAACAATCCACAAATGTTGCAATTTTAAACATTTTACACTTTCTATATTATGGGGTACTAATGCTACACATTTGAGCCAAATTTTAAAGTTGTAGCACTTTTAGAAGTAAAATAATATTTTTCTAATTGTTTAAAATTTAAACATTTTTAACGGTTGCCGCAATATATATATGGAGAGATTGAAATGTTTACTTGTGCAAATGCACTGTTCTGTAAATAATTTTTGAAAATTGCAGCTTCCTAGCTCATCCCATAGTACCTAAAAAATTATTAAACTTTAATGTTTAAATGGTGTTAAAAAAAACCCAAAATTTACAATTTTAAAATTTTCGATTTTTATAGTTGGTTATGAGAGAAGGTCTATAATCTTGATAAAGTTCAGCTTCCTAAACTTATTATATTGGTCAACACACTGGATTGCGTTTTCCCATGCTAACTTATGGGAGATATTCCGGGGTCTCTGGAGTCGAACCCAAGACACTGCAAGCAAAAGTAACAATAATTCCTAATAGATATTGCGGCCATCTAGCAACACTAATAATTTCATTTTTCTAGCTTACCGGCAAATGCCCATAATTAATTTACAAAAATGGGGCAATGCTTTTCTTATGGGAAAAAACGCAACTTTCGGAATTTCTGGAGTCAAACTCATGTCACTAACGTAAGAAGTCTCATGTTTTCTGTAAATTTCTTTATCATATCTACAAAACTTAAAACTTTCAGCTCTCTAGCTCTTGTAGTTTGGGCTGGACATTAGTATCCTCCTATCATTATATATCGACGACTCTTACAGAAGATATAACATACTAGTAGAAGGTGCTTGCATACTGCAAGCATTTCATCTTACCTAAAAAAAAAAATTCATTTTCCAGAGAGACATTTCATCATTACAAATATTCTTTTAATTCTAAAGATTTCACCTACGCATCGATTTTCGTATTCCCCAAATGTAAAAATAATAGATTAAAATAATCCCCAAATGTTGCAATTTTAAAAATTTTACACTTTCTCAATTATGGGGTACTAACGCTACACAATTTAGCCAAAATTTAAAGTTGTAGAACTTCTAGAAGTCAAATAATATTTTCTAATTGTTAAAATATAAATAATTTTTTAAAGGCCGCCGAAATTCATGTGTGGTAAAATTGGAATGTTTTTTATGCTAATTCACTACTTTGTACATAACTTGAAAATTTCAGCTTCATAGCTCATCCCGTAATGTCTGAACAGTTATCTATTTCTTTAAAATTTAAGAATTTTTAACTACCAAACAAAATATAATATAAAAATTTGTATAATCTTCATTTCGTTTTTTTATGAATTCTACTTATAAAAAAAATTTAAACTCCGTAGCACATGCGGAAATACATAAACCATGACAATTTGTTTAAACACTTGCGAATTTATATCGGCCGCATTGTTAAACTTTTTCAAGATTTTAGTTTTTTCTAGTCGGTTTTGCACAAAATCCTACCTATGAAAAAAATTTCGATTTTCCAGCACATCTGGAAGAGCCAAAACATTAGTATCCTCCTACATGTTATACTAGTAGTTGGTGCTTGCATACTGCAAGCATTTCATCTCACCTTGAAAAAACATTCATTTTTCAGACAGACATTACATCATTAGAAATTGTCTTTATATTCCAAGGATTTCACCTCCGCAGCGATTTTCGTTTTTCCCACATGTAAAAATAATAGTTTGAAACAATCCACAAATGTTGCAATTTTAAACATTTTACACTTTCTATATTATGGGGTACTAATGCTACACATTTGAGCCAAATTTTAAAGTTGTAGCACTTTTAGAAGTAAAATAATATTTTTCTAATTGTTTAAAATTTAAACATTTTTAACGGTTGCCGCAATATATATATGGAGAGATTGAAATGTTTACTTGTGCAAATGCACTGTTCTGTAAATAATTTTTGAAAATTGCAGCTTCCTAGCTCATCCCATAGTACCTAAAAAATTATTAAACTTTAATGTTTAAATGGTGTTAAAAAAAACCCAAAATTTACAATTTTAAAATTTTCGATTTTTATAGTTGGTTATGAGAGAAGGTCTATAATCTTGATAAAGTTCAGCTTCCTAAACTTATTATATTGGTCAACACACTGGATTGCGTTTTCCCATGCTAACTTATGGGAGATATTCCGGGGTCTCTGGAGTCGAACCCAAGACACTGCAAGCAAAAGTAACAATAATTCCTAATAGATATTGCGGCCATCTAGCAACACTAATAATTTCATTTTTCTAGCTTACCGGCAAATGCCCATAATTAATTTACAAAAATGGGGCAATGCTTTTCTTATGGGAAAAAACGCAACTTTCGGAATTTCTGGAGTCAAACTCATGTCACTAACGTAAGAAGTCTCATGTTTTCTGTAAATTTCTTTATCATATCTACAAAACTTAAAACTTTCAGCTCTCTAGCTCTTGTAGTTTGGGCTGGACATTAGTATCCTCCTATCATTATATATCGACGACTCTTACAGAAGATATAACATACTAGTAGAAGGTGCTTGCATACTGCAAGCATTTCATCTTACCTAAAAAAAAAAATTCATTTTCCAGAGAGACATTTCATCATTACAAATATTCTTTTAATTCTAAAGATTTCACCTCCGCATCGATTTTCGTATTCCCCAAATGTAAAAATAATAGTTTTGAAACAATCCCCAAATGTTGCAATTTTAAAAATTTTACACTTTCTCAATTATGGGGTACTAACGCTACACAATTTAGCCAAAATTTAAAGTTGTAGAACTTCTAGAAGTCAAATAATATTTTCTAATTGTTAAAATATAAATAATTTTTTAAAGGCCGCCGAAATTCATGTGTGGTAAAATTGGAATGTTTTTTATGCTAATTCACTACTTTGTACATAACTTGAAAATTTCAGCTTCATAGCTCATCCCGTAATGTCTGAACAGTTATCTATTTCTTTAAAATTTAAGAATTTTTAACTACCAAACAAAATATAATATAAAAATTTGTATAATCTTCATTTCGTTTTTTTATGAATTCTACTTATAAAAAAAATTTAAACTCCGTAGCACATGCGGAAATACATAAACCATGACAATTTGTTTAAACACTTGCGAATTTATATCGGCCGCATTGTTAAACTTTTTCAAGATTTTAGTTTTTTCTAGTCGGTTTTGCACAAAATCCTACCTATGAAAAAAATTTCGATTTTCCAGCACATCTGGAAGAGCCAAAACATTAGTATCCTCCTACATGTTATACTAGTAGTTGGTGCTTGCATACTGCAAGCATTTCATCTCACCTTGAAAAAACATTCATTTTTCAGACAGACATTACATCATTACAAATTGTCTTTATATTCCAAGGATTTCACCTCCGCAGCGATTTTCGTTTTTCCCACATGTAAAAATAATAGTTTGAAACAATCCACAAATGTTGCAATTTTAAACATTTTACACTTTCTATATTATGGGGTACTAATGCTACACATTTGAGCCAAATTTTAAAGTTGTAGCACTTTTAGAAGTAAAATAATATTTTTCTAATTGTTTAAAATTTAAACATTTTTAACGGTTGCCGCAATATATATATGGAGAGATTGAAATGTTTACTTGTGCAAATGCACTGTTCTGTAAATAATTTTTGAAAATTGCAGCTTCCTAGCTCATCCCATAGTACCTAAAAAATTATTAAACTTTAATGTTTAAATGGTGTTAAAAAAAACCCAAAATTTACAATTTTAAAATTTTCGATTTTTATAGTTGGTTATGAGAGAAGGTCTATAATCTTGATAAATTTCAGCTTCCTAAACTTATTATATTGGTCAACACACTGGATTGCGTTTTCCCATGCTAACTTATGGGAGATATTCCGGGGTCTCTGGAGTCGAACCCAAGACACTGCAAGCAAAAGTAACAATAATTCCTAATAGATATTGCGGCCATCTAGCAACACTAATAATTTCATTTTTCTAGCTTACCGGCAAATGCCCATAATTAATTTACAAAAATGGGGCAATGCTTTTCTTATGGGAAAAAACGCAACTTTCGGAATTTCTGGAGTCAAACTCATGTCACTAACGTAAGAAGTCTCATGTTTTCTGTAAATTTCTTTATCATATCTACAAAACTTAAAACTTTCAGCTCTCTAGCTCTTGTAGTTTGGGCTGGACATTAGTATCCTCCTATCATTATATATCGACGACTCTTACAGAAGATATAACATACTAGTAGAAGGTGCTTGCATACTGCAAGCATTTCATCTTACCTAAAAAAAAAATTCATTTTCCAGAGAGACATTTCATCATTACAAATATTCTTTTAATTCTAAAGATTTCACCTCCGCATCGATTTTCGTATTCCCCAAATGTAAAAATAATAGTTTAAAATAATCCCCAAATGTTGCAATTTTAAAAATTTTACACTTTCTCAATTATGGGGTACTAACGCTACACAATTTAGCCAAAATTTAAAGTTGTAGCATTTCTAGAAGTAAAATAATATTTTTCTATTTGTTTAAATTTAAATAATTTTTAACAGCCGCCTCATTTCATATATGGTAAAATTGAAAGGTTTATTTGTGTAAATTCACTACTCTGTAAATAATTTGAAAATTTCAGCTTTCTAGCTCATCCCGTAATGTCTGAACAGTTATCTATTTCTTTAAAATTTAAGAATTTTTAACTACCAAACAAAATATAATATAAAAATTTGTGTAATCTTCATTTCGTTTTTTTATGAATTCTACTTATAAAAAAAATTTAAACTCCGTAGCACATGCGGAAATACATAAACCATGACAATTTGTTTAAACACTTGCGAATTTATATCGGCCGCATTGTTAAACTTTTTCAAGATTTTAGTTTTTTCTAGTCGGTTTTGCACAAAATCCTACCTATGAAAAAAATTTCGATTTTCCAGCACATCTGGAAGAGCCAAAACATTAGTATCCTCCTACATGTTATACTAGTAGTTGGTGCTTGCATACTGCAAGCATTTCATCTCACCTTGAAAAAACATTCATTTTTCAGACAGACATTACATCATTACAAATTGTCTTTATATTCCAAGGATTTCACCTCCGCAGCGATTTTCGTTTTTCCCACATGTAAAAATAATAGTTTGAAACAATCCACAAATGTTGCAATTTTAAACATTTTACACTTTCTATATTATGGGGTACTAATGCTACACATTTGAGCCAAATTTTAAAGTTGTAGCACTTTTAGAAGTAAAATAATATTTTTCTAATTGTTTAAAATTTAAACATTTTTAACGGTTGCCGCAATATATATATGGAGAGATTGAAATGTTTACTTGTGCAAATGCACTGTTCTGTAAATAATTTTTGAAAATTGCAGCTTCCTAGCTCATCCCATAGTACCTAAAAAATTATTAAACTTTAATGTTTAAATGGTGTTAAAAAAAACCCAAAATTTACAATTTTAAAATTTTCGATTTTTATAGTTGGTTATGAGAGAAGGTCTATAATCTTGATAAATTTCAGCTTCCTAAACTTATTATATTGGTCAACACACTGGATTGCGTTTTCCCATGCTAACTTATGGGAGATATTCCGGGGTCTCTGGAGTCGAACCCAAGACACTGCAAGCAAAAGTAACAATAATTCCTAATAGATATTGCGGCCATCTAGCAACACTAATAATTTCATTTTTCTAGCTTACCGGCAAATGCCCATAATTAATTTACAAAAATGGGGCAATGCTTTTCTTATGGGAAAAAACGCAACTTTCGGAATTTCTGGAGTCAAACTCATGTCACTAACGTAAGAAGTCTCATGTTTTCTGTAAATTTCTTTATCATATCTACAAAACTTAAAACTTTCAGCTCTCTAGCTCTTGTAGTTTGGGCTGGACATTAGTATCCTCCTATCATTATATATCGACGACTCTTACAGAAGATATAACATACTAGTAGAAGGTGCTTGCATACTGCAAGCATTTCATCTTACCTAAAAAAAAAAATTCATTTTCCAGAGAGACATTTCATCATTACAAATATTCTTTTAATTCTAAAGATTTCACCTCCGCATCGATTTTCGTATTCCCCAAATGTAAAAATAATAGTTTAAAATAATCCCCAAATGTTGCAATTTTAAAAATTTTACACTTTCTCAATTATGGGGTACTAACGCTACATAATTTAGCCAAAATTTAAAGTTGTAGAACTTCTAGAAGTCAAATAATATTTTCTAATTGTTAAAATATAAATAATTTTTTAAAGGCCGCCGAAATTCATGTGTGGTAAAATTGGAATGTTTTTTATGCTAATTCACTACTTTGTACATAACTTGAAAATTTCAGCTTCATAGCTCATCCCGTAATGTCTGAACAGTTATCTATTTCTTTAAAATTTAAGAATTTTTAACTACCAAACAAAATATAATATAAAAATTTGTGTAATCTTCATTTCGTTTTTTTATGAATTCTACTTATAAAAAAAATTTAAACTCCGTAGCACATGCGGAAATACATAAACCATGACAATTTGTTTAAACACTTGCGAATTTATATCGGCCGCATTGTTAAACTTTTTCAAGATTTTAGTTTTTTCTAGTCGGTTTTGCACAAAATCCTACCTATGAAAAAAATTTCGATTTTCCAGCACATCTGGAAGAGCCAAAACATTAGTATCCTCCTACATGTTATACTAGTAGTTGGAGCTTGCATACTGCAAGCATTTCATCTCACCTTGAAAAAACATTCATTTTTCAGACAGACATTACATCATTACAAATTGTCTTTATATTCTAAGGATTTCACCTCCGCAGCGATTTTCGTTTTTCCCACATGTAAAAATAATAGTTTGAAACAATCCACAAATGTTGCAATTTTAAACATTTTACACTTTCTACATTATGGGGTACTAATGCTACACATTTGAGCCAAATTTTAAAGTTGTAGCACTTTTAGAAGTAAAATAATATTTTTCTAATTGTTTAAAATTTAAACATTTTTAACGGTTGCCGCAATATATATATGGAGAGATTGAAATGTTTACTTGTGCAAATGCACTGTTCTGTAAATAATTTTTGAAAATTGCAGCTTCCTAGCTCATCCCATAGTACCTAAGAAATTATTAAACTTTAATGTTTAAATGGTGTTAAAAAAAACCCAAAATTTACAATTTTAAAATTTTCGATTTTTATAGTTGGTTATGAGAGAAGGTCTATAATCTTGATAAATTTCAGCTTCCTAAACTTATTATATTGGTCAACACACTGGATTGCGTTTTCCCATGCTAACTTATGGGAGATATTCCGGGGTCTCTGGAGGCGAACCCAAGACACTGCAAGCAAAAGTAACAATAATTCCTAATAGATATTGCGGCCATCTAGCAACACTAATAATTTCATTTTTCTAGCTTACCGGCAAATGCCCATAATTAATTTACAAAAATGGGGCAATGCTTTTCTTATGGGAAAAAACGCAACTTTCGGAATTTCTGGAGTCAAACTCATGTCACTAACGTAAGAAGTCTCATGTTTTCTGTAAATTTCTTTATCATATCTACAAAACTTAAAACTTTCAGCTCTCTAGCTCTTGTAGTTTGGGCTGGACATTAGTATCCTCCTATCATTATATATCGACGACTCTTACAGAAGATATAACATACTAGTAGAAGGTGCTTGCATACTGCAAGCATTTCATCTTACCTAAAAAAAAATTCATTTTCCAGAGAGACATTTCATCATTACAAATATTCTTTTAATTCTAAAGATTTCACCTACGCATCGATTTTCGTATTCCCCAAATGTAAAAATAATAGTTTAAAATAATCCCCAAATGTTGCAATTTTAAAAATTTTACACTTTCTCAATTATGGGGTACTAACGCTACACAATTTAGCCAAAATTTAAAGTTGTAGAACTTCTAGAAGTCAAATAATATTTTCTAATTGTTAAAATATAAATAATTTTTCAAAGGCCGCCGAAATTCATGTGTGGTAAAATTGGAATGTTTTTTATGCTAATTCACTACTTTGTACATAACTTGAAAATTTCAGCTTCATAGCTCATCCCGTAATGTCTGAACAGTTATCTATTTCTTTAAAATTTAAGAATTTTTAACTACCAAACAAAATATAATATAAAAATTTGTATAATCTTCATTTCGTTTTTTTATGAATTCTACTTATAAAAAAAATTAAAACTCCGTAGCACATGCGGAAATACATAAACCATGACAATTTGTTTAAACACTTGCGATTTTATATCGGCCGCATTGTTAAACTTTTTCAAGATTTTAGTTTTTTCTAGTCGGTTTTGCACAAAATCCTACCTATGAAAAAAATTTCGATTTTCCAGCACATCTGGAAGAGCCAAAACATTAGTATCCTCCTACATGTTATACTAGTAGTTGGTGCTTGCATACTGCAAGCATTTCATCTCACCTTGAAAAAACATTCATTTTTCAGAGAGACATTACATCATTACAAATTGTCTTTATATTCTAAGGATTTCACCTCCGCAGCGATTTTCGTTTTTCCCACATGTAATAATAATAGTTTGAAACAATCCACAAATGTTGCAATTTTAAACATTTTACACTTTCTACATTATGGGGTACTAATGCTACACATTTGAGCCAAATTTTAAAGTTGTAGCACTTTTAGAAGTAAAATAGTATTTTTCTAATTGTTTAAAATTTAAACATTTTTAACGGTTGCCGCAATATATATATGGAGAGATTGAAATGTTTACTTGTGCAAATGCACTGTTCTGTAAATAATTTTTGAAAATTGCAGCTTCCTAGCTCATCCCATAGTACCTAAAAAATTATTAAACTTTAATGTTTAAATGGTGTTAAAAAAAACCCAAAATTTACAATTTTAAAATTTTCGATTTTTATAGTTGGTTATGAGAGAAGGTCTATAATCTTGATAAATTTCAGCTTCCTAAACTTATTATATTGGTCAACACACTGGATTGCGTTTTCCCATGCTTACTTATGGGAGATATTCCGGGGTCTCTGGAGTCGAACCCAAGACACTGCAAGCAAAAGTAACAATAATTCCTAATAGATATTGCGGCCATCTAGCAACACTAATAATTTCATTTTTCTAGCTTACCGGCAAATGCCCATAATTAATTTACAAAAATGGGGCAATGCTTTTCTTATGGGAAAAAACGCAACTTTCGGAATTTCTGGAGTCAAACTCATGTCACTAACGTAAGAAGTCTCATGTTTTCTGTAAATTTCTTTATCATATCTACAAAATTTAAAACTTTCAGCTCTCTAGCTCTTGTAGTTTGGGCTGGACATTAGTATCCTCCTATCATTATATATCGACGACTCTTACAGAAGATATAACATACTAGTAGAAGGTGCTTGCATACTGCAAGCATTTCATCTTACCTAAAAAAAAAATTCATTTTCCAGAGAGACATTTCATCATTACAAATATTCTTTTAATTCTAAAGATTTCACCTCCGCATCGATTTTCGTATTCCCCAAATGTAAAAATAATAGTTTTGAAACAATCCCCAAATGTTGCAATTTTAAAAATTTTACACTTTCTCAATTATGGGGTACTAACGCTACACAATTTAGCCAAAATTTAAAGTTGTAGAACTTCTAGAAGTCAAATAATATTTTCTAATTGTTAAAATATAAATAATTTTTTAAAGGCCGCCGAAAATCATGTGTGGTAAAATTGGAATGTTTTTTATGCTAATTCACTACTTTGTACATAACTTGAAAATTTCAGCTTCATAGCTCATCCCGTAATGTCTGAACAGTTATATATTTCTTTAAAATTTAAGAATTTTTAACTACCAAACAAAATATAATATAAAAATTTGTATAATCTTCATTTCGTTTTTTTATGAATTCTACTTATAAAAAAAATTTAAACTCCGTAGCACATGCGGAAATACATAAACCATGACAATTTGTTTAAACACTTGCGAATTTATATCGGCCGCATTGTTAAACTTTTTCAAGATTTTAGTTTTTTCTAGTCGGTTTTGCACAAAATCCTACCTATGAAAAAAATTTCGATTTTCCAGCACATCTGGAAGAGCCAAAACATTAGTATCCTCCTACATGTTATACTAGTAGTTGGTGCTTGCATACTGCAAGCATTTCATCTCACCTTGAAAAAACATTCATTTTTCAGAGAGACATTACATCATTACAAATTGTCTTTATATTCTAAGGATTTCACCTCCGCAGCGATTTTCGTTTTTCCCACATGTAATAATAATAGTTTGAAACAATCCACAAATGTTGCAATTTTAAACATTTTACACTTTCTACATTATGGGGTACTAATGCTACACATTTGAGCCAAATTTTAAAGTTGTAGCACTTTTAGAAGTAAAATAGTATTTTTCTAATTGTTTAAAATTTAAACATTTTTAACGGTTGCCGCAATATATATATGGAGAGATTGAAATGTTTACTTGTGCAAATGCACTGTTCTGTAAATAATTTTTGAAAATTGCAGCTTCCTAGCTCATCCCATAGTACCTAAAAAATTATTAAACTTTAATGTTTAAATGGTGTTAAAAAAAACCCAAAATTTACAATTTTAAAATTTTCGATTTTTATAGTTGGTTATGAGAGAAGGTCTATAATCTTGATAAATTTCAGCTTCCTAAACTTATTATATTGGTCAACACACTGGATTGCGTTTTCCCATGCTTACTTATGGGAGATATTCCGGGGTCTCTGGAGTCGAACCCAAGACACTGCAAGCAAAAGTAACAATAATTCCTAATAGATATTGCGGCCATCTAGCAACACTAATAATTTCATTTTTCTAGCTTACCGGCAAATGCCCATAATTAATTTACAAAAATGGGGCAATGCTTTTCTTATGGGAAAAAACGCAACTTTCGGAATTTCTGGAGTCAAACTCATGTCACTAACGTAAGAAGTCTCATGTTTTCTGTAAATTTCTTTATCATATCTACAAAATTTAAAACTTTCAGCTCTCTAGCTCTTGTAGTTTGGGCTGGACATTAGTATCCTCCTATCATTATATATCGACGACTCTTACAGAAGATATAACATACTAGTAGAAGGTGCTTGCATACTGCAAGCATTTCATCTTACCTAAAAAAAAAATTCATTTTCCAGAGAGACATTTCATCATTACAAATATTCTTTTAATTCTAAAGATTTCACCTCCGCATCGATTTTCGTATTCCCCAAATGTAAAAATAATAGTTTAAAATAATCCCCAAATGTTGCAATTTTAAAAATTTTACACTTTCTCAATTATGGGGTACTAACGCTACACAATTTAGCCAAAATTTAAAGTTGTAGAACTTCTAGAAGTCAAATAATATTTTCTAATTGTTAAAATATAAATAATTTTTTAAAGGCCGCCGAAAATCATGTGTGGTAAAATTGGAATGTTTTTTATGCTAATTCACTACTTTGTACATAACTTGAAAATTTCAGCTTCATAGCTCATCCCGTAATGTCTGAACAGTTATATATTTCTTTAAAATTTAAGAATTTTTAACTACCAAACAAAATATAATATAAAAATTTGTATAATCTTCATTTCGTTTTTTTATGAATTCTACTTATAAAAAAAATTTAAACTCCGTAGCACATGCGGAAATACATAAACCATGACAATTTGTTTAAACACTTGCGAATTTATATCGGCCGCATTGTTAAACTTTTTCAAGATTTTAGTTTTTTCTAGTCGGTTTTGCACAAAATCCTACCTATGAAAAAAATTTCGATTTTCCAGCACATCTGGAAGAGCCAAAACATTAGTATCCTCCTACATGTTATACTAGTAGTTGGTGCTTGCATACTGCAAGCATTTCATCTCACCTTGAAAAAACATTCATTTTTCAGACAGACATTACATCATTAGAAATTGTCTTTATATTCTAAGGATTTCACCTCCGCAGCGATTTTCGTTTTTCCCACATGTAAAAATAATGGTTTGAAACAATCCACAAATGTTGCAATTTTAAACATTTTACACTTTCTACATTATGGGGTACTAATGCTACACATTTGAGCCAAATTTTAAAGTTGTAGCACTTTTAGAAGTAAAATAATATTTTTCTAATTGTTTAAAATTTAAACATTTTTAACGGTTGCCGCAATATATATATGGAGAGATTGAAATGTTTACTTGTGCAAATGCACTGTTCTGTAAATAATTTTTGAAAATTGCAGCTTCCTAGCTCATCCCATAGTACCTAAAAAATTATTAAACTTTAATGTTTAAATGGTGTTAAAAAAAACCCAAAATTTACAATTTTAAAATTTTCGATTTTTATAGTTGGTTATGAGAGAAGGTCTATAATCTTGATAAATTTCAGCTTCCTAAACTTATTATATTGGTCAACACACTGGATTGCGTTTTCCCATGCTTACTTATGGGAGATATTCCGGGGTCTCTGGAGTCGAACCCAAGACACTGCAAGCAAAAGTAACAATAATTCCTAATAGATATTGCGGCCATCTAGCAACACTAATAATTTCATTTTTCTAGCTTACCGGCAAATGCCCATAATTAATTTACAAAAATGGGGCAATGCTTTTCTTATGGGAAAAAACGCAACTTTCGGAATTTCTGGAGTCAAACTCATGTCACTAACGTAAGAAGTCTCATGTTTTCTGTAAATTTCTTTATCATATCTACAAAACTTAAAACTTTCAGCTCTCAAGCTCTTGTAGTTTGGGCTGGACATTAGTATCCTCCTATCATTATATATCGACGACTCTTACAGAAGATATAACATACTAGTAGAAGGTGCTTGCATACTGCAAGCATTTCATCTTACCTAAAAAAAAAAATTCATTTTCCAGAGAGACATTTCATCATTACAAATATTCTTTTAATTCTAAAGATTTCACCTCCGCATCGATTTTCGTATTCCCCAAATGTAAAAATAATAGTTTGAAACAATCCCCAAATGTTGCAATTTTAAAAATTTTACACTTTCTCAATTATAGGGTACTAACGCTACACAATTTAGCCAAAATTTAAAGTTGTAGAACTTCTAGAAGTCAAATAATATTTTCTAATTGTTAAAATATAAATAATTTTTTAAAGGCCGCCGAAATTCATGTGTGGTAAAATTGGAATGTTTTTTATGCTAATTCACTACTTTGTACATAACTTGAAAATTTCAGCTTCATAGCTCATCCCGTAATGTCTGAACAGTTATGTATTTCTTTAAAATTTAAGAATTTTTAACTACCAAACAAAATATAATATAAAAATTTGTATAATCTTCATTTCGTTTTTTTATGAATTCTACTTATAAAAAAAATTTAAACTCCGTAGCACATGCGGAAATACATAAACCATGACAATTTGTTTAAACACTTGCGAATTTATATCGGCCGCATTGTTAAACTTTTTCAAGATTTTAGTTTTTTCTAGTCGGTTTTGCACAAAATCCTACCTATGAAAAAAATTTCGATTTTCCAGCACATCTGGAAGAGCCAAAACATTAGTATCCTCCTACATGTTATACTAGTAGTTGGTGCTTGCATACTGCAAGCATTTCATCTCACCTTGAAAAAACATTCATTTTTCAGACAGACATTACATCATTACAAATTGTCTTTATATTCTAAGGATTTCACCTCCGCAGCGATTTTCGTTTTTCCCACATGTAAAAATAATAGTTTGAAACAATCCACAAATGTTGCAATTTTAAACATTTTACACTTTCTACATTATGGGGTACTAATGCTACACATTTGAGCCAAATTTTAAAGTTGTAGAACTTTTAGAAGTAAAATAATATTTTTCTAATTGTTTAAAATTTAAACATTTTTAACGGTTGCCGCAATATATATATGGAGAGATTGAAATGTTTACTTGTGCAAATGCACTGTTCTGTAAATAATTTTTGAAAATTGCAGCTTCCTAGCTCATCCCATAGTACCTAAAAAATTATTAAACTTTAATGTTTAAATGGTGTTAAAAAAAACCCAAAATTTACAATTTTAAAATTTTCGATTTTTATAGTTGGTTATGAGAAAAGGTCTATAATCTTGATAAATTTCAGCTTCCTAAACTTATTATATTGGTCAACACACTGGATTGCGTTTTCCCATGCTAACTTATGGGAGATATTCCGGGGTCTCTGGAGTCGAACCCAAGACACTGCAAGCAAAAGTAACAATAATTCCTAATAGATATTGCGGCCATCTAGCAACACTAATAATTTCATTTTTCTAGCTTACCGGCAAATGCCCATAATTAATTTACAAAAATGGGGCAATGCTTTTCTTATGGGAAAAAACGCAACTTTCGGAATTTCTGGAGTCAAACTCATGTCACTAACGTAAGAAGTCTCATGTTTTCTGTAAATTTCTTTATCATATCTACAAAACTTAAAACTTTCAGCTCTCTAGCTCTTGTAGTTTGGGCTGGACATTAGTATCCTCCTATCATTATATATCGACGACTCTTACAGAAGATATAACATACTAGTAGAAGGTGCTTGCATACTGCAAGCATTTCATCTTACCTAAAAAAAAAATTCATTTTCCAGAGAGACATTTCATCATTACAAATATTCTTTTAATTCTAAAGATTTCACCTCCGCATCGATTTTCGTATTCCCCAAATGTAAAAATAATAGTTTAAAATAATCCCCAAATGTTGCAATTTTAAAAATTTTACACTTTCTCAATTATGGGGTACTAACGCTACACAATTTAGCCAAAATTTAAAGTTGTAGCATTTCTAGAAGTAAAATAATATTTTTCTATTTGTTTAAATTTAAATAATTTTTAACGGCCGCCTCATTTCATATATGGTAAAATTGAAAGGTTTATTTGTGTAAATTCACTACTCTGTAAATAATTTGAAAATTTCAGCTTTCTAGCTCATCCCGTAGTACCTAAACAGTTATCCATTTGTTTAAATTTTAAGAATTTTTAACTGCCAAACAAATTAAAATATCAAAATTTGTGTAATCCATATTTCTTTTCTTTATGAATTCTACTAGTAAAAAAATTTCAACTCTGTAGCACATGCGAAAATATATAAACCTTGAAAATTTTTTTAAACAATTGCGAATTTTTAGCGGCCGCATTGTTGCACTTTTTCTGGATTTTCGTTTTTTCTAGTCGGTTTTGCAAAAAATCCTACCTATGAAAAAAATTTCAAATCTCCAGCACTACTGGAAGTGCCTTAACATTAGTATCCTCCTATATGTTATATATATATCCTCCTGTTATATGTTATCTCCTCCTCCTCTGTAATGAACGTCTATATAGAATGTTAGGAGGATGCTAATGTTTAGGCACTTGCAGATGAGCTAGAGATTCGAAATTTTTTTCATAGGTAGGATTTTGTGAAAAACCGACTAGAAAAAACGAAAATCCTGAAAAAGTGCAACAATGCGGCCGGTAAAAATTCGCAATTGTTTAAACAAATTTTCAAGGTTTATGTATTTCCGCATGTGCTACGGAATTGAAATTTTTATATTAGTAGAATTCGTAAAAAAACGAAATAGGGATTATAGAAATTTTGATATATTCGTTTGTTTGGCTGTTAAAAATTCTTAAAATTTAAATAAATAGATAACTGTTTAGGTACTACGGGATGAGCTAGTAAGCTGAAATTTTCAAATTAATTACAAAGTAGTAAATTTGCACAAATAAACATTTCAATTTTACCATATATGAATTGCGGCGGCCGTTAAAAATTATTTAAATTTAAATAACTAGAAAAATATTATTTTATTTCAAGAAATTCTACAACTTTAAAATTTTGCTGAAATGTGTGGAATTAGTACCCCATATTGAAAAAAGTGAAAAATTTTTAAAATTGTAACATTTAGGGATTGTTTTTAACTATTATTTTTACATGTGGAAAAAAGAAAATCACGGCAGAGGTGAAATCTTTAAGATTAAAAGAATATTTGTAATGATAAAATGTCTGTCTGAAAAATGAAGGTTTTTTCAAGGTGAGATGAAATGCTTGCAGTATGCAAGCACCAACTACTAGTCATTATATATCGACGACTCTTACAGAGGAGGATATCATTCTATATAAACGTTCCTTACAGAGGAGGAGGAGGATATAACATACTAGTAGAAGGTGCTTGCATACTGCAAGCATTTCAACTCACCTTGAAAAAACATTAATTTTTCAGACAGAAATTTCAACATTACAAATAGTCTTTTGATTCTAAAGATTTAATTTCTGCAGCGATTTTCGTTTTTCCCATTGGAGGAGGAGAGAAAAGGAAGGGTCAACACCATAGTAATGGGAGACTGGAACAGTGTAGTTGGAGAGGGACAGGAAGATAACATAGTGGGAAAGTATGGATTAGGAAAGAGAAATGAAAGAGGGGAGAAACTTGTGGAATTCTGCAATAGAAATAGATTGATTGTAACTAATACATGGTTTAAGCATCACCAGCGGAGACTTTACACATGGAGAAGCCCAGGAGACCAGAGACGATACCAGATAGATTACATACTATTCAATGAAAGATTTAGAAATAGCATTAAAAATGTGAAAACATTACCAGGGGCAGATAACGATTCCGACCACAACCTTTTGGTGGCAAATACAAAATGTAGACTGAAGAGCATTAAGAGAAACATAAGAGTTAACAAGAAATGGAACTTAGAGGAACTCCTTAAAAACAAGGAGGCTATCATGATTGAGCTGGAGGAAAGGTTGGGGGAGAGAGCTGAAGAAAATAGGAAGAATGTAGATGAGGAGTGGAGATACATCCATAGCAACATTAAAGATGTAATGGAAAAGAAGGTAGGAAAGATAACGAGTGAAAGAATCAAAAAACCCTGGATCACAGCAGCCATGCTTAATAAAATGGAAGAGCGGAGAAAGTGGAAGAACATTAACACTGAAGAAGGCCAAAGAAAGTACAAGGACTTAAATAATGCTTTAAGAAGGGAAACAGATAAAGCCAGAGAACAGTGGATAAATGAGAAATGCGAGGAGATTGTCGAGTGTGAAAGAATTTGTAGAACAGACCTCATGTATAGCAAAGCTAAGGAACTATTCAAGAAAAAGGCAAGAAAGATAGGACGTAAAGGAATCATGAACAAAAGTGGTAAAATAGTCTCGGAGCCAGACAATGTAAAGAATGTTTGGAAAGAATACATTGAGGTGCTGTAAGACAAAGAAGGAAAGCCAATAAATATTGAATTAAATGAAAAAGAGGATGTGGAATAAGATCAGCTAGGACCAAGTATTCTCGAGTCTGAAGTTAAAAGAGCAATTGATGACATGAAAAGAAGGAAGGCTGTTGGGAGTGATGATATACCAGTGGACGTTCTTAAGGTTTTGGGGTCGAAAGCAGTTAAGCAACTAACAAAATTTTTTAACCAAGTATATGATACGGGCATATGGCCTGAAGATTTTTTAGGTGTTGTTATGGTACCACTGGAGAAAAAGAACAATGCAAAATGTTGTAAGGATTACAGAACTACTAGTTTAATTTCTCATACAGCTAAAGTTCTAACTAGAATAATAACCAAAAGAATTGAATGTAAAATAGAAAAGGAGCTGCAAGATAATCAGTTTGGTTTCAGAAGTGGAAGAGGGACTAGAGATGCTATAGGATGTATGAGGATGATGATAGAAAGAGCGCTAGAAGTCAATAAAGATATGTATTTTTGTTTTGTAGATTGGGAGAAAGCTTTTGACCGAGTGAAATGGGATAAAATGCTGGGTATTTTAAACTAAATTGGAATAGATTGAAAAGATAAAAGACTACTTAAAAACCTTTACTTTGATCAAAAGTTTAGAGTCAGGGTTGAAGGAGAAGAAACAGAAAGTACTTCAATAGGGAGGGGAGTGAGGCAGGGTTGTCCTATTTCACCAGCGATATTTAATATTTTTGCAGAAACAATAACAGAAGAAGCGTTGATGGAAGAGAAAGGATTTAAGATAGGAGGTGAAAATATCACCACCATTAAATATGCGGATGATCAGGGATTAATAGCAGAAGACGAGAAAGAGCTTCAGAGGATGACAGACAGACTAGTGGAGGTTGGCCAACAATATGGAATGAAGATCAATGCTGAAAAAACGAAAGTCATGGTGGTTTCAAAGGAACATAAAAAATTAAATATAATTGTAAATGGACAAAAATTGGAACAAGTAAGTAGTCTCATATACCTTGGCAGTATTTTACCACAGGGTGGAAGTAGTACACAGGACATCAGAAGTAGGATTGCAATGGCAAAAGCAGCATTTAACGAGAAGAAAGAGCTTCTCACAAGCAAGAAAATAAATTTAGAAACAAGGAAGAAATTAGCAAAATGCTACATATGGAGCATAGCTCTTTATGGTGCAGAGACGTGGATGATAAGGAGAAAGGAAGAAAAATATTTAGAAAGTTTTGAGATGTGGGTATGGGGGAAAATGATGAAAGTGAAATGGACAGAGAGGTTGAGAAATGAAGAAGTATTAGAAAAGGTGGGAGAAGAAAGGACGCTAATAAAAACAATCAGGAAAAGAAAAGCAAATTGGATAGGGCACATATTGAGAAGACAACGTTTACAAAGGACGATTTTAGAAGGAAAAATTAGTGGAAGAAGAGGAAGAGGGAGAAAAAGAATAGGAATATTAGATAATATAAAGCAGGGATATAATACTTAGAGAGATATAAAAGAGGCTTCTGAGGAGAGAGAGAAATGGAGGCAGCGATTCAGTTAAAACCTGTCTTCAGACAGAAGCATGATGATGATGATATGTTATATCCTCCTCCTCTGTAAGAGACGTCGATATATAATGATAACAGGAGGATACTAATGTTTAGGCACTTCCACATAAGCTGGAGAATCGAAATTTTTTTCATAGGTAGAATTTTGTGCAAAACCGACTAGAAAAAGGGAAAAATCTTTAAAAAGTGCAACAATGCGGCCGCTAAAAGTTCGCAATTGTTTAAACAAATTTTCAAGGTTTATATTTTTCCGAATGTGCCACGGAGTTGAAATTTTTTTTATAAGTAGAATTCTTAAAAAAACGAAATAGAGATTATACAAATTTTGATATTTTAATATGTTTGGCAGTTAAAAATTCTTAAAATTTTAACAAATAGATAGCTGTTTAGGTACTATGGGATGAGCTAGGAAGCTGAAATTTTCAAATTATTTACAGCATAGTAAATTTGCACAAATAAAAATGCGGAAATACATAAACCATGAACATTTGTTTAAACAATTGCGAATTTTTAGCGCCCGCATTGTTGCACTTTTTCAAGATTTTCGTTTTTTCTAGTCGGTTTTGCAAAAATTCCTACCTCAGAAAAATATTTCGAATCTCAAGCTCATCTGGAAGTGCCTAAACATTAGTATCCTCCTATATGTTATATGTTATACTAGTAGTTGGTGCTTGCATACTGCAAGCATTTCATCTCACCTTGAAAAAACATTCATTTTCCAGACAGACATTTCATCATTACTAATATTCTTTTAATTCTAAAGATTTCACCTCCGCAGCGATTTTCGTTTTTCCCATATGTAAAAATAATAGGTAAAAACAATCCCCAAATGTTGTAATTTTAAAAATTTTACACTATCTTCATTATGGAGTACTAATGCTATACATTTTAGCCAAATTTTAAAGTTGTAGCACTTCTAGAAGTAAAATAATATTTTTCTAATAGTTTAAATTTAAATAATTTTTAACGGCCGCCACATTTCATATATGGTAAAAATGAAATGTTTATTTGTCTAAATTCACTACTCTGTAATTAATTTCGAGTCTCCAACTCTTCTGGAAGTGCCTAAATATTAGTATCCTCCTATATGTTATATATAATTACTAGTAGTTGGTGCTTGCATACTGCAAGCATTTCATCTCAACATAAAGAAACATTCATTACTCATCTTTCATCATTACACATATATTTTTAATTCTAAATATTTCACCTCCGCAGCGATTTTCGTTTTTCTCACATGTAAAAATAATAGTTTAAAACAATCCCCAAATGTTGTAATTTTAAAATTTTTACACTTTCTCCATTATGGGGTACTAATGCTACACATTTTAGCCAAATTTTAAAGTTGTAGCATTTCCAGAAGTAAAATGATATTTTTCTAATTGTTTAAATTTAATTAATTTTTAACGGCCGCCGCAATAGATATATGGTAAAATTGAAAAGTTTATTTGTGCAAATTTACTATACTGTAAATAATTTGAAATTTTCAGCTTCCTAGCTCATCCCGTAGTACCTAAACAGTTATCTATTTGTTTAAATTTTAAGAATTTTTAACTGCCAAACGAAATAAAATATCAAAATTTGTATAATCCCTATTTCGTTTTTTTAAGAATTCTACTTACAAAAAAAATTACAACTCCGTATCACATGCGGAAATACATAAACTTTGAAAATTTGTTTAAACAATTGCAAATTTTTAGCGGCCACATTGTTGCACTTTTTGAAGATTTCCGTTTTTTCTAGTCAGTTTTGCACAAAATCCTACCTAAAAAAAATTTCAAATTTCCAGCACATCTGGAAGTGCCTAAACATTAGTATCCTCCTATTATATGTTATCTCCTCCTCCTCTGTAAGGAACGTCTATATAGAATGATATGTTATATGATGTTATATCCTCCTCTGTAAGAGTCGTCGATATATAATGACTAGTAGAAGGTGCTTGCATACTGCAAGCATTTCATCTCACCTTGAGAAAACAATAATTTTTAAGACAGATATTTCAGCATTACAAATATTCTATTAATTCTAAAGATTTCACCTCCGCTGCGATTTTCGTTTTTCCCACATGTAAAAACAATTTTTAAACAATCCCCAAATGTTGCACTTTTAAACATTTTACACTTTCTACATTATGGGGTACTAATGCTACACATTTAAGCCAAATTTTAATGTTGTAGCACTTCTAGAAATAAAATAATATTTTTATAATTGTTTAAATTTAAATAATATTTAACGGCCGCCGCAATTCATATATAGTAAAATTGAAATGTTTATTTATGCAAATTTACTACTCTGTAAATAATTTGAAAATTTCAGCTTCCTAGCTCATCTCGTAGTACCAAAACATTTATCTATTTGTTTAAAATTTAAAAAATTTTAGCTGCTAAACAAAACAAAATATCAAAATTTGTATAATCACTATTTCGTTTTTTTACAAAAAAATTTCACCTCCGTAGCACATTCGAAAATACATAAACCTTGAAAATTTGTTTAAACAATTGCGAATTTTTAGCTGTCGCATCGTTGCACTTTTTCAAGATTTTCGTTTTTTCTAGTCGGTTTTGCACAAAATCCTAGCTAAGAAAAAATTTCGAATCTCCAAATCTTCTGAATGTGCCTAAACAATAGTATACTCCTGTTATTATATATATGTTACTAGTAGTTGGTGCTTGCATACTGCAAGCATTTCATCTCACATTAAAAGAACATTCATTTTTCAAACAGAAATTTCAACATTACAAATCGTCTTTTAATTCTAAAGATTTCATTTCTGCAGCGATTTTCGTTTTTCCCACAGGTAAGACTAATAGTTTAAAACAATCTCCAAATGTCGCAATTTTAAAAATTTTACACTTTCTTCATTATAAGGTTCTAATGCTACACATTTAGCCAAATTTTAAAGTTGTAGCACTTCTAAAAATAAAATAATATTTTTCTAATTGTTTAAATTAAATAATTTTTAACGGCCGCCGCAATACATATATGGTGAAATTGAAATGTTTTTATTTGTGCAAATTTACTATACTGTAAATAATTTGAAAATTTCAGCTTCCTAGCTCATCCCATAGTACCTAAACAGCTATCTATTTGTTTAAACTTTAAGAATTTTTAACTGCCAAACATATTAAAATATCAAAATTTGTATATTCATTATTTCGTTATTTTATGAATTCTGCTTAGAAAAAAAAATTCAACTCCGTAGCACATTCGGAAATACATAAACCATGAAAATTTGTTTAAACAATTGCGAATTTTTAGCGGCCGCATTGTTGCACTTTTTAAAGATTTTCGCTTTTTCTAGTCGGTTTTGCACAAAATCCTACCTAATAAAAAAATTTCGAATCTCCAGCACATCTGGAAGTGCCTAAACATTAGTATCCTCCTGTTATATGTATGTTATATCCTCCTCCTCTGTAAGAGTCGTCGATATATAATGATAGTAGTTGCTGCTTGCATTCTGCAAGCATATCATCTCACCTTGAAAAGGCATACATTTCTCAGACAGATATTTCATCATTACACATATTTTTTTATTTCTAAATATTTCACCTCCGAAGCGATTTAAGTTTTTCCCACATGTTTAAATAATAGTTTAAAACAATCCCCAAATGTTGCAATTTTAAGAGTTTTATACTTTGTCGATTATGGGGTACTATTGTTACACATTTAAGCCAAATTTTAAAGTTGTAACACTTCTAGAAGTAAAATAATATTTTTCTAATTGTTTAAAATTTAAAAATTTTTAATGGTTGCCGCAATGTATATATGGAGAGATTGAAATGTTTATTTGTGCAAATGCACTGTTCTGTAAGTAATTTGAAAATTGCAGCTTCTCAGCTCTTCCCGTAGTACCTAAATAATTATTAAACTTTGATGTTCTAATGGGGTTAAAATAACCCCTAAAATTAACAATTTTAAAATTTTCGATTTTCATAAATGGTTATGAGAAAAGTTCTATACTTCTGCAAAATTTCAGCTTCCTAAACTTCATAGATTGGTCTACACACTGGATTGCTTTTTCACATGCTAACTTATTTGAGATATTCCGAGGTCTCTGGAGTCGAACCCAATACACTGTAAGCAAAAGTGACAGTATTTAATTTATAGATGTTGCGGCCATCTAGCAACACTGAAAATTTCATCTTTCTATCTTACCGGCAAGTGCCCATAATTAATTTACAAAAATAGCGCAATGCTTTTCTTATGGGAAAAGCGCAAATTTCGGAATTTCTGGAGTCGAACTCATGTCACTTAGGTGAGAAGTCTCATTTTATCTTAAGATTTCTTTATTACATCTACAAAACCTAAAACATTCCGCTCTCTAGCTTTTTCAGTTTGGGCTGGACATTAGTATCCTCCTATATGTTATATATCATTATCTATCGACGACTCTTACAGAGGAGGATATAACATACTAGTAGAAGGTGCTTGCATACTGCAAGCATTTCATCTTACCTTGAAAAAACATTAATTTTTTAGAGAGATATTTCATTATGGGAAATATTTCTTAAATTCAAAACATTTCTCCTAGGGACCATAATTTCTTTTTTTCCTTATGGAACAATAATGTAGTAAAACAATTGATAATTTTTGCAATTTTATGAATATTATACATTTTCCACATTGGGTTAATAATGCCACACATTTATTCCAAATTTTTAAATTTGTAGCACATTTAGAAGTGAAATAACAGTTATCTAATTGTTTAAATTAAAATAATTTTTAACGGCCATAATAAGAATTTCATTGATACAATGAAATTTTTATTCGTTTAAATAGACTAAACTCTAAATAACGTGAAAATTTCAGCTCTCTAACTCACCCCGTAGTATCTAAATATTTACCTATTTCTTTAAACTTTAAGAATTTTTTACTGCCAAACAAATTAAAATATAAAAATTTCTATAATCCCAATTTCGTTTTTTTACAAACACTACCTCTTAAAAAAATTTCAGCTCTGTAGCACATTCGGTAATACATAAACGTCAAAAATATGTTTAAACAATTGCGAATTATTAGTGGTCGAATTTTATAACTTTTCAAAATTTCTTTTTTTTCTATGTATAATTTTCTACAGAATGATTTCAAAAACTCTAACCTAAAGCATATTAAAAAATTAAATTAATTATTGGTACTTGCCGGTAATCTAGAAAGATGAAATTTTCAGTGTTGCTAGATGGCCGCAATATTTATTAGGAATTATTGTCACTTTTGCTTAGTTTCTTGGGTTCGACTCCACAGACGCCGGAATATCTCCCATAAGTTAGCATGGGAAAATGTAATCTAGTGTGTAGACCAATCTAATAAGTTTAGGAAGCTGAAATTTTGCAAGATTGTAGAACTTTTCTCATAACCAACTTTAAAAATGGAAAATTTTAAAATTGTTAATTTTTAGGGGTTGTTTTAACCCCATTTGAACATTAAAGTTTAATAATTTTTTAGGTACTACGGGAAGAGCTTGGAAGCTGCAATTTTCAAATTATTTACAGAACAGTGCATTTGCACAAATAAACATTTCAATCTCTCCATATATATATTGCGGCAACCGTTAAAAATGTTTAAATTTCAAACAGTTAGAAAAATATTATTTTACTTCTAGAAGTGCTACAACTTTAAAATTTGGCTTAAATGTGTAGCATTAGTACCCCATAATGTAGAAAGTGTAAAATGTTTAAAATTGCAACATTTGGGGATTGTTTAAAAATTGTTTTTACATGTGGGAAAAACGAAAATCGCAGCGGAGGTGAAATCTTTAGAATTAATAGAATATTTGTAATGCTGAAATATCTGTCTTAAAAATTATTGTTTTCCCAAGGTGAGATGAAATGCTTGCAGTATGCAAGCACCTTCTACTAGTCATTATATATCGACGACTCTTACAGAGGAGGATATAACATCATATAACATATCATTCTATATAGACGTTCCTTACAGAGGAGGAGGAGATAACATATAATAGGAGGATACTAATGTTTAGGCACTTCCAGATGTGCTGGAAATTTGAAATTTTTTTTAGGTAGGATTTTGTGCAAAACTGACTAGAAAAAACGGAAATCTTCAAAAAGTGCAACAATGTGGCCGCTAAAAATTTGCAATTGTTTAAACAAATTTTCAAAGTTTATGTATTTCCGCATGTGATACGGAGTTGTAATTTTTTTTGTAAGTAGAATTCTTAAAAAAACGAAATAGGGATTATACAAATTTTGATATTTTATTTCGTTTGGCAGTTAAAAATTCTTAAAATTTAAACAAATAGATAACTGTTTAGGTACTACGGGATGAGCTAGGAAGCTGAAAATTTCAAATTATTTACAGTATAGTAAATTTGCACAAATAAACTTTTCAATTTTACCATATATCTATTGCGGCGGCCGTTAAAAATTAATTAAATTTAAACAATTAGAAAAATATCATTTTACTTCTGGAAATGCTACAACTTTAAAATTTGGCTAAAATGTGTAGCATTAGTACCCCATAATGGAGAAAGTGTAAAAATTTTAAAATTACAACATTTGGGGATTGTTTTAAACTATTATTTTTACATGTGAGAAAAACGAAAATCGCTGCGGAGGTGAAATATTTAGAATTAAAAATATATGTGTAATGATGAAAGATGAGTAATGAATGTTTCTTTATGTTGAGATGAAATGCTTGCAGTATGCAAGCACCAACTACTAGTATGTTATATCCTCCTCTGTAAGAGTCGTCGATATATAATACATAACAGGAGGATACTAATGTCCAGCCCAAACTACAAGAGCTAGAGAGCTCAAAGTTTCAGTTTTTTTAGATATGATGGAGAAACCTCCAGATAAAATGAGACTTCTTACCTAAGTGACATGAGTTCGACTCCAGAAATTCCAAACGTTGCGTTTTTTCCCATAAGAAAAGCATTGCGCTATTTTTGTAAATTAATTATGGGCACTTACGGGTAAACTAGAAAAATGAAATTAACAGTGTTGCTAGATGGTCGCAATATCTATTAGGAATTATTGTTACTTTTGCTTACAGTGTCTTGGGTTCGACTCCAGAGACCACGGAATATCTCCCATAAGTTAGCATGGGAAAATGTAATCTAGTGTGTAGACCAATCTAATAAGTTTAGGAAGCTGAAATTTTGCAAGATTATAGAACTTTTCTCATAACCAACTATAAAAATGTAAAATTTTAAAATTGTTAATTTTTAGGGGTTGTTTTAACCCCATTTGAACATTAAAGTTTAATAATTTTTTAGGTACTACGGGAAGAGCTTGGAAGCTGCAATTTTCAAATTATTTACAGAACAGTGCATTTGCACAAATAAACATTTCAATCTCTCCATATATATATTGCGGCAACCGTTAAAAATGTTTAAATTTCAAACAGTTAGAAAAATATTATTTTACTTCTAGAAGTGCTACAACTTTAAAATTTGGCTTAAATGTGTAGCATTAGTACCCCATAATGTAGAAAGTGTAAAATGTTTAAAAGTGCAACATTTGGGGATTGTTTAAAAATTGTTTTTACATGTGGGAAAAACGAAAATCGCAGCGGAGGTGAAATCTTTAGAATTAATAGAATATTTGTAATGCTGAAATATCTGTCTTAAAAATTATTGTTTTCTCAAGGTGAGATGAAATGCTTGCAGTATGCAAGCTGCAATTTTCAAATTATTTACAGAACAGTGCATTTGCACAAATAAACATTTCAATCTCTCCATATATATATTGCGGCAACCGTTAAAAATGTTTAAATTTCAAACAGTTAGAAAAATATTATTTTACTTCTAGAAGTGCTACAACTTTAAAATTTGGCTTAAATGTGTAGCATTAGTACCCCATAATGTAGAAAGTGTAAAATGTTTAAAATTGCAACATTTGGGGATTGTTTAAAAATTGTTTTTACATGTGGGAAAAACGAAAATCGCAGCGGAGGTGAAATCTTTAGAATTAATAGAATATTTGTAATGCTGAAATATCTGTCTTAAAAATTATTGTTTTCCCAAGGTGAGATGAAATGCTTGCAGTATGCAAGCACCTTCTACTAGTCATTATATATCGACGACTCTTACAGAGGAGGATATAACATCATATAACATATCATTCTATATAGACGTTCCTTACAGAGGAGGAGGAGATAACATATAATAGGAGGATACTAATGTTTAGGCACTTCCAGATGTGCTGGAAATTTGAAATTTTTTTTAGGTAGGATTTTGTGCAAAACTGACTAGAAAAAACGGAAATCTTCAAAAAGTGCAACAATGTGGCCGCTAAAAATTTGCAATTGTTTAAACAAATTTTCAAAGTTTATGTATTTCCGCATGTGATACGGAGTTGTAATTTTTTTTGTAAGTAGAATTCTTAAAAAAACGAAATAGGGATTATACAAATTTTGATATTTTATTTCGTTTGGCAGTTAAAAATTCTTAAAATTTAAACAAATAGATAACTGTTTAGGTACTACGGGATGAGCTAGGAAGCTGAAAATTTCAAATTATTTACAGTATAGTAAATTTGCACAAATAAACTTTTCAATTTTACCATATATCTATTGCGGCGGCCGTTAAAAATTAATTAAATTTAAACAATTAGAAAAATATCATTTTACTTCTGGAAATGCTACAACTTTAAAATTTGGCTAAAATGTGTAGCATTAGTACCCCATAATGGAGAAAGTGTAAAAATTTTAAAATTACAACATTTGGGGATTGTTTTAAACTATTATTTTTACATGTGAGAAAAACGAAAATCGCTGCGGAGGTGAAATATTTAGAATTAAAAATATATGTGTAATGATGAAAGATGAGTAATGAATGTTTCTTTATGTTGAGATGAAATGCTTGCAGTATGCAAGCACCAACTACTAGTATGTTATATCCTCCTCTGTAAGAGTCGTCGATATATAATACATAACAGGAGGATACTAATGTCCAGCCCAAACTACAAGAGCTAGAGAGCTCAAAGTTTCAGTTTTTTTAGATATGATGGAGAAACCTCCATATAAAATGAGACTTCTTACCTAAGTGACATGAGTTCGACTCCAGAAATTCCAAACGTTGCGTTTTTTCCCATAAGA
Organism: Tanypteryx hageni; assembly: GCA_028673005.1. Taxonomy (NCBI): domain Eukaryota; kingdom Metazoa; phylum Arthropoda; class Insecta; order Odonata; family Petaluridae; genus Tanypteryx; species Tanypteryx hageni. The sequence continues at coordinate 250,442,203 of CM054112.1, forward strand.
AAAGCATTGCGCTATTTTTGTAAATTAATTATGGGCACTTACGGGTAAACTAGAAAAATGAAATTAACAGTGTTGCTAGATGGTCGCAATATCTATTAGGAATTATTGTTACTTTTGCTTACAGTGTCTTGGGTTCGACTCCAGAGACCCCGGAATATCTCCCATAAGTTAGCATGGGAAAATGTAATCTAGTGTGTAGACCAATCTAATAAGTTTAGGAAGCTGAAATTTTGCAAGATTATAGAACTTTTCTCATAACCAACTATAAAAATGTAAAATTTTAAAATTGTTAATTTTTAGGGGTTGTTTTAACCCCATTTGAACATTAAAGTTTAATAATTTTTTAGGTACTACGGGAAGAGCTTGGAAGCTGCAATTTTCAAATTATTTACAGAACAGTGCATTTGCACAAATAAACATTTCAATCTCTCCATATATATATTGCGGCAACCGTTAAAAATGTTTAAATTTCAAACAGTTAGAAAAATATTATTTTACTTCTAGAAGTGCTACAACTTTAAAATTTGGCTTAAATGTGTAGCATTAGTACCCCATAATGTAGAAAGTGTAAAATGTTTAAAAGTGCAACATTTGGGGATTGTTTAAAAATTGTTTTTACATGTGGGAAAAACGAAAATCGCAGCGGAGGTGAAATCTTTAGAATTAATAGAATATTTGTAATGCTGAAATATCTGTCTTAAAAATTATTGTTTTCCCAAGGTGAGATGAAATGCTTGCAGTATGCAAGCACCTTCTACTAGTCATTATATATCGACGACTCTTACAGAGGAGGATATAACATCATATAACATATCATTCTATATAGACGTTCCTTACAGAGGAGGAGGAGATAACATATAATAGGAGGATACTAATGTTTAGGCACTTCCAGATGTGCTGGAAATTTGAAATTTTTTTTAGGTAGGATTTTGTGCAAAACTGACTAGAAAAAACGGAAATCTTCAAAAGGTGCAACAATGTGGCCGCTAAAAATTTGCAATTGTTTAAACAAATTTTCAAAGTTTATGTATTTCCGCATGTGATACGGAGTTGTAATTTTTTTTGTAAGTAGAATTCTTAAAAAAACGAAATAGGGATTATACAAATTTTGATATTTTATTTCGTTTGGCAGTTAAAAATTCTTAAAATTTAAACAAATAGATAACTGTTTAGGTACTACGGGATGAGCTAGGAAGCTGAAAATTTCAAATTATTTACAGTATAGTAAATTTGCACAAATAAACTTTTCAATTTTACCATATATCTATTGCGGCGGCCGTTAAAAATTAGTTAATTTTAAACAATTAGAAAAATATTATTTTACTTCTGGAAGTGCTACAACTTTAAAATTTTTCCAAAATGTGTATCATTAGTACCCTATAATGTAGAAAGTGTAAAATTTTAAAATTGCAACATTTGGGGATGGTTTTAAAGTATTATATTTACATGTGGGAAAAACGAAAATCGCTGCGGAGGTTAAATATTTAGAATTAAAAGAATATTTGTAATAATGAAGTATCTGTCAGAAAAATGAGTGTTTTTTCAAGGTGAGATGAAATGCTTGCAGTATGCAAACACCAACTACTAGTATGTTATATCCTCCTCCTCTGTAAGAGTCGTCGATATATAATGATAACAGCAGGATACTAATGTTTAGGCACTTCCAGATGTGTAGAAGATTCGAAATTTTTTTCCTAGGTAGGATTTTGTGCAAAATCAACTAGAAAAAACGAAAATCTTCAAAAAGTGCAACAATGCGGCCGCTAAAAATTCGCAATTGTTTAAACAAATTTAGAGGGATGGACATTTCTGAATGTGCTTCGAAGCTGAAATTTTTTTTAAAAGTAGAAATCTTAAAAAAACGAAATAGCGATCATACAAATTTTTATATTTTAAATTGTTTGGCAGTTAAAAATTCCTAAAATTTTAACAAATGGATAACTGTTTAGGTACTACGAGATGAGCTAGGAAGCTGAAATTTTCAAATTATTTACAGAGTAGTGAATTTGCTCATATAATTATTTCAATTTTACCATATATAAATTGCGGCGGCCGTTAAAAATTATTTAATTTTAAACAATTAGAAAAATATTATTTTATTTCTAGAAGTGCTACAACTTTATAATTTGGCTTAAATGTGTAGCATTAGTACCCCATAATGAAGATAGTGTAAAATTTTTAAAATTGTAACATTTGGGGGTTTTAAACTATTATTTTTACATGTGGGAAAAAAGGAAACCGCTGCGGAAGTGTAATCTTTAGAATTGAAAGAATATTTGTAATTATGAAATGTCTGTCTGAAAAATGAATGTTTTTTCAAGGTGATATGAAATACTTGCAGAATGCATGCACCTTCTACTAGTATGTTATATCCTCTGTAAGAGTCGTCGATATATAATGATAGGAGGATACTAATGTCCAGCCCAAACTACAAGAGCTAGATATCTGAAAGTTTTAGGTTTTGTAGATATAATCCCGGGATAAGGAGTCCCCCCTCTACCAAATGCCAACGGCCTATTTAGGGGCGGATGAGAAGGTGGAGGGGTAGGGCACCCTCTTGCCCTTGGGGTGGGAAACTGCCCCTAAAGGCGGAGGAACTATTTTGATAGTCAACGGCATAGGATGGAGAAGGCAACAGGAAACCACTCCATTAAAGATCCTATTGGATATCCCGAGGGTAGCAACCATGGAAGGTTTTAGAAAGGAATTTGTTACTGATCATGGTATTCGGAACCCAAGATCCGGCAGGGGATGTAGCAGGGCTTCTCAGGTCGTTATCCAACGAAATCCCTGTCAAAACGTCAAAATAGGTACTTGGAACGTCAGAACATTACTAAAAATAGGTAAATTAGAAGAAATAAAGAAAGAAATGGAGAAAAATGAGATTGATATCTTAGGTTTATGTGAAACAAGGTGGCAAGAGAAAGGAGATTTTTACAGTGATAAATTTAGAATAATTCATAGTGGAGGTGAAAAGAGAGGAAGGAATGGAATAGCAGTCATTATTAGTAAGAAATGGGCAAACAGTGTTTGCAATACATATCACATAAATGATAGGTTGTTGATGGTAAGAATGAGCACCGTGCCAACGGATACAGTGATAATACAAGCGTATTTCCCAACAAGTAGTGCAGAAGAAGGAGAAGTAGAAAAGGTGTATGAAGAAATAGAAGAACTTATAAAGATGACAAAAGATAAAGATAATGTAATAATAATGGGAGACTTTAATGCTGTGATTGGATCTAGTCGAAATAGTAGAATGGTAGGAAAATTTGGTTTAGGTGAAACAAATGAAAGGGGAGAAAGATTAATTGAGTTTTGTGAACAGAATGAGATGATGGTATCAAACACTTTCTTTGAAGTTCCCAAAAGAAGAAGATACACATGGGAGGCGCCAGACAGAAGAAGGTTTCAAATAGATTATATTTTAGTAAAAAGAAGATATAAGAACCAGGTAAAATCGTGTTATAGTTACCCAGGTCCAGATGTAGACAGTGACCACAAGCTAGTCATGGCAAAATGCAATATTAGGTTTAAGAAAATAAAGAGAACAGTTAAAAAGAACTGGCATCTACAGGGACTGAAAGAGTTACCAACGGCTAAGAATTACCAAGAAAAAACAAATGAGTTGATGAGAAATTATGAAGGACAACTTAGTTGGGAGGAATTTAAAAAAGGGGTTATTAAAGCTACAGAGGAAGTTATTGGAAAGAGAAAATTGGAGCCTAGAAAACCTTGGATGACTGAGGAGATACTGATTTTAATTGAAGAAAGGAACAAGTTGAGGAAGAATGGAAATGATGAAACTTATAAAAAAGTTAAGAATGAGATTATTAACAAATGCAGAGAAGAAAAAGAGAGATGGACCAAAGAGATAGTGAAGGAAATTGAGGAAGATACAAAGGGAGGAAGGCAAGACAAAGCATACTTCAAAATTAAAACTCTCCAGTACAAACCAAGAACTAAATCGGCAATAGTTAAGGATAAGGAAGGAAATATGTTATGGGAAAATGAAAAAGTATGTGCTCGGTGGAAAGAATACATAGAAGAATTATATAGTGGAAGAGATGTTGGAGATGGATGTAGATTTATTGAAAATGAAGAGGAAATAAGAAATGACGAGCTAGGCCCAACAATAACCAAAGAAGAGTTTTATAAAGCTATTAATAATCTTAATTCAGGCAAGGCAACAGGTGTTGATGGTATACCTGCAGAACTTTTGAAGAACTTAGGGGAGGAAGCAAAAGAACATTTCTTTAAAATTATAAAAGATTGTTACGAAAAAGGAAAATTACCTGATGACTTTATAAAAAGTAAAACTATAAGTTTACCAAAGAAGGGGAATGCAGTGGAGTGCAGTAACTACAGAACAATTTCACTACTTTCGCACGCCTCAAAAGTTTTAATTTATATCGTGAAAAACAGAATAAAAAGGAAAATAGAACATTATATTAGTGAAGATCAATTTGGATTTAGAAGTGGGAGAGGAACGAGAGAAGCTATATTAGCCCTCAGGGTGATAATGGAAAGATGTTTAGAAATGAACAGGACATTATATTTAACGTTTATTGATTTGGAGAAGGCCTTTGATACAGTTAATTGGGAACTGTTGTTTAAGACTATGAAAAAAATAGGTATTGATTGGAGGGACAGAAGATTAATTTTTAAGCTTTATCAAAATCAAACTACAAGAATAAATATAAATGGATTAGAGAGTGAAGCAAAGATAAGGAAAGGAGTAAGACAAGGATGTCCGCTATCTCCATATTTGTTTAATATGTTCATTGAAGAAAGTATAGAAATTATGAAGGAAAAGACAAAAGGCATAAAAATAAATGGAGTTAGAATACACTGCATTAGATTTGCAGATGACATTGTAATATTCAGCGATTCAAAAAGAGAAATGAATAAAATGCTGAAAGTATTATCGGACACGTTAAAACAGTGGGAATTAAAGATAAATATCAAGAAAACCAAATTGATGGTTATAGGCAAAAGTAATGCAGGGACAATATCAAAGATCAAAATAGACAATCAGGAAATTGAGCAGGTGAAGCAGTTTTGCTACCTAGGTAGTACAATTACTGAAGATAATAGATGTGTACAGGAAGTGAAAAGAAGAATAGCACTTGCAAAGCAAGCTTTTCAATGCAAAAGGAGCCTACTGACAAGCAGTCACATGAATTTGGAAGTAAGGAAATCCTTTGCAAAAGCTTTTGTCTGGAGTACCATACTTTATGGTAGTGAAAGTTGGACGTTAGGAAAGAGGGAGAGGTCCCGTCTGGAAGCGACAGAAATGTGGATATGGAGAAGATTGATAAAGACAAGTTGGACAGAGAGAAAGACAAACCTTGAAGTTTTGGAAGAAGTAAAAGAAGAAAGGAAACTGATCAGAGGAATGGAAGAAAGGAAGGCAAAATTTTTAGGCCATGTGATTAGACATAATGGATTAATTGTGAACATCTTGGAGGGGAAACTTTTAGGGAAGAAAGGAAGAGGCAGACCAAGAAAGAAATACCTAGATGACGTGGAGTCAGTGATGGGAGTTGAGAAGTACGAGATGTTGAAGAGAATGGCAGAGGACAGGAGTTCATGGTTGCAGAGACAAGGCTTAGCCTTTAGATGAAGAAGAAGAGATATAATAGAGAAACTTTCAGATAAAATGAGATTTCTTAACTAAGTGACATGAGTTCGACTCCAGAAATTCCGAAATTTGCGTTTTTTCCCATAAGAAAAGCATTGCGCCATTTTTGTAAAATAATTTTGGGTATTTGCCGGTAAGCTAGAAAGATGAAATTTTCAGTGTTGCTAGATGGCCGCAATATCTATTAGGAATTATTATCATTTTTTGCTTACAGTGTCTTGGGTTCGACTCCAGAGACCCCGGAATATCTCCCATAAGTTAGCATGGGAAAACGTAATCCAGTGTGTAGAACAATCTAATAAGTTTAGGAAGCTGAAATTTGCAACATTATAGAACTTTTTTCATAACCGACTATAAAAATTGAAAATTTTAAAATTGTGAATTTTAGGAGTTTTTATAACAACATTTGAACATAAAAGTTAAATAATTTTTTAGGTACTACGGGATGAGCTAGGACGCTTAAATTTTTAAATTATTTACACAAATAAACATTTCAATCTCTCCATATATATATTGCAGCAGCCGTTAAAAATTTTAAAATTTTAAACAATTGGAAAAATATTATTTTATCACTAGATGTGCTACAACTTTAAAATTTGGCTGAAAGGTGTAGCAGTAGTACCCAATAATGGAGAAAGTGTAAAATGTATAATATTGCAACATTTGGGGATTGTTTTAAACTATTATTTTTACATGTGGGATAAGCGAAAATCGCTGCAGAGGTGAAATCTTTAGAATTAAAAGAATATTTGTAATGATGAAATGTCTGTCTGAAAAATTAATGTTTTTTCAAGGTGAGATGAAATGCTTGCAGTATGCAAGCACCTTCTACTAGTATGTTATATATATGTTATATCCTCTTCCGTAAGAGTCGTCGATATATAATGATAACATATAACAGGAGGATACTAATGTTTAGGCACTTCCAGATAAGCTGGAGATTCGAAATTTTTTTTATAGGTAGAATTTTGTGCAAAACCGACTAGAAAAAACGAAAATCTTGAAAAAGTGCAACAGTGCGGCCGCTAAAAATTCGCAATTGTTTAAACAAATTTTCAAGATTTTTGTATTTTCGAATGTGCCACGGAATTGAAATTATTTTAATAGGTATAATTCCTTAAAAAACGAAATAGGGATTATACAAATTTTTATATTTTAATTTGTTTGGCAGTTAAAAATTCATAAAATTTAAACAAATAGATAACTCTTTAGACATTACGGAATGAGCTATGGAGCTGAAATTTTCAAGTTATGTACAAAGTACTAAACTAGCTCAAAAAACATTTCAATTTTACCATAGATGAATTTCGGCGGCCGATAAAAATTATTTAAATTTAAACAATTAGAAAATATTATTTGACTTCTAGAAGTGCTACAACTTTAAAATTTTGCTAAATTGTGTAGCATTAGTACCCCATAATGGAGAAAGTGTAAAAATTTTAAATTGCAACATTTAGGGATTGTTTTAAACTATAATTTTTACATTTGGGGAAAACGAAAATCGGTGCGGAGGTGAAATCGTTAGAATTTAAAGAACATTTGTAATGATGAATTGTCTGTCTGAAAAATGAATGTTTCTTCAAGGTGATACAAAATGCTTGCAGTATGCAAGCACCAACTACTAGTCATTATATATCGACGACTCTTACAGAGGAGGATATAACAGGAGGATACAAATGTCCAGCCCAAACTACAAGAGCTAGAGAGCTCAAAGTTTCAGTTTTTGTAGATATGATGGAGAAACCTACAGATAAAATGAGACTTCTTACCTAAGTTACATGAGTTCGACTCCAGAAATTCCAAACGTTGCGTTTTTTCCCATAAGAAAGCATTGCGCAATATTTTTATATTAATTATGGGCACTTACCGGTAAACTAGAAAAATGAAATTATCAGTGTTGCTAGATGGCCGCAATATCTATTAGGAATTGTTGTTACTTTTGCTTACAGTGTCTTGGGTTCGACTCCAGAGACCCCGGAATATCTCCCATAAGTTAGCATGGGAAAACGTAATCTAGTGTGTAGACCAATCTAATAAGTTTAGGAAGCTGAAATTTTGCAAGATTATAGAACTTTTCTCATAACCAACTATAAAAATGGAAAATTTTAAAATTGTTAATTTTTAGGGGTTTTTTAAACCCCATTTGAACATACAAGTTTAATAATTTTTTAGGTTCTACGGGATGAGCTAGGAAGCTGCAATTTTCAAATTATTTACAGAACAGTGCATTTGCACAAATAAACAATTCAATCTCTCCATATATATATATTGCGGCAACCGTTAAAAATGTTTTATTTTTAAACAAAGAGAAAAATATTATTTTACTTCTAGAAGTGCTACAACTTTAAAATTTGGCTCAAATGTGTAGCATTAGTACCCTATAATGTAGAAAGTGTAAAATTTTTAAAATTGCAACATTTGGGGATTGTTTTAAACTATTATTTTTACATGTAGGAAAAACGAAAATCGCTGCAGAGGTGAAATCTTAATAATTAATAGAATAATTTTAATGGTGAAATATCTTTCTGAAAAATTAAGGTTTTTTCAAGGTGAGATGAAATGCTTGCAGTCTGCAAGCACCTTCTATTAGTCATTATATATCGACGACTCTTACAGAGGGGGATAGAACATATATATAACAGGAGGATACTAATGTTTAGGCACTTCCAGATGTGCTGGAGATTGGAAATTTTATCTTAGGTAGGATTTTGTGCAAAACCGACTAGAAAATACGAAAATCTTGAAAAAGTGCAATTCTGCGGCCGCTAAAAATTCGCAATTGTTTAAACAAATTTTCAAGGTTTATATATTTCCGAATGTGCCACGAAGTTGAAATTTTTTTAATAGTTAGAATTCCTTAAAAAACGAAATAGGGATTATAGAAATTTTGATATTTTAATTTGTTTGGCAGTTAAAAATTCTTAAAATTTAAACAAATAGATAAATGTTTAGGTACTACGGGATGAGCTAGGAAGCTGATATTTTCACAATTTTTACAAACTTGTGTATTTGCACAAATAAACATTTCAATTTTACCATATATAAGTTTCAACGGCCGTTAAAAATTATTTAAATTTAAACAATAAAAAAATATTAATTTAGTTCTAGAAGTGCTAGAACTTTAAAAATTGGCTTAAATATGTAGCATTAGTCTCCCATAATGAAGATAGTGTAAAGTTTTTAAAATTGCAAAATTTGAGGATTGTTTTAAACTATTATTTTTACATAAGGGAAAAACGAAAATCGCTGCGGTAGTGAAATGTTTAGAATTAAAAGAATATTTGTGATGATTAAATGTCTTTCTGAAAAATGAATGTTTTTTCAAGGTGAGATGAAATGCTTGCAGTATGCAAGCGCGAACTACTAGTATAATGATATCCTCCTCTGTAAGAGTCGTCGATATATATAATGATAACATTTTTGAAATAGTCGATTGCTCCTGTTTTACATGGTGTCAGTGTTTCGGCGTTTCGGTTAGAAATATGAATCGATTCTAACAGTATATCGTTAGTTATTCGATAGTAACATAACAATTTCACACAAGATTTGGAAGCGTTAGGAACGAGCTAAGCAGGAAAACAAAGTTATTATTTTGGATACCGTCAGTGTAATTTTTACGTTGCATTTATTTTATTTTCGCAATGAATAATTAAAACTTGCCAGCGCTACTTCTGCTTATTTGAGGGTTTTTGAATGTTGGTTTTTAGAGGTTTTGGTTGAATCGGCGTAAGTATGTTGTTTTGTGTCAGTGTTTTAATTAACCACTATTTTGAGTGTTTCAATGAAGAAATGTGTTAATATTGAATCTGTTTCACTTGACGAAACTTTAGAGGTTTCAGAGAGTTTGTAATTCATGCTATAGTGACGAATGACAACGCGAAAACACTTGGTACAGTTAGTCGACGAAATTAAAGTAACATTGTAGATTTAATATTGATTTAAGAAATGATTAATGAGGCAGCTATGACAGCAAAAAAACCCAAAAAGGATTTGGGTGGTAGAAAAGTGTTTTCGGTTCCTGTTGGGAAATTAAGGAGTAAAACATCAGCGCGTCGAAGTGGTTCATACTCCGGAAGCGGTAAGTGTTAATGAATTAATATTAATGAAAAACTTAAGTATCCTCTTTCTTAAGTAAGTAGTCCTCCGTTTCTTTATATTTAGTCTTTATTCATATATTCCATTAATAGATTTTATGAACTATTCATATGCTTAATGGATTCTTAAATTTCGATTTGTGTTACACGTATCGTTAGGATAATGTATTTTTTTGCCCTTTATTTATGTAACCTATTGTTAGACGTGACAAATTTCAGAGGCATTCCTAATTTGGTCCTCAAATTAATCATCATCTCATTAAAATTTTATGTATCGTTTGAGAGATCGACAAATGCCGGGAGACGTCATTGTGGCGCTTGTAGTTATGTAATTCTAAAATCTTTGTGTGTATTTAAGATCTTTATGTGTAGGATTTCAAACAACCACATGACTCGATTATCCTAGCGCAATTTCAGACAAACATCGTTATGGCGGTGCTTGCCTTACTATAACTTAAATTTTCCCTCGGTTAAAACTGTTGAGGTAGTTAATATTGATCGGTTTAGAAACTTTGGCCAGATATCAAGAGTCCACATATTTGCCTTCTCCCAAATAATATTTTGAATTAAGATTTTCAAATAAAGTAATTTTAACGAAATGGAATTCCACAAAATTAAGGCTTGCCTAGTGAATTATGTTTTATAATCATTTATGTATTAAGAGTTATTTATACAGTGGCATAGCTTGGTTCTCCTTTGCCCGAAGGAAAAGCACAGTGATGGGCCCCCCTCCCTTTGCTCCCTGTACAATTTTCCAGACAAATGTAATGTATGTGATGGACACCCAAGCATAATATACTTGTATTTTGATTCGGCATATATTTTCATATTATTGTTTGTAAACAGAAACGTTAATTTTTGATCCATGAGTTTGTGCCCCTTCAACCCTGCACCTGGGGACAACTGCCCCCCTCTGCTCCCCCCTCACTACACCACTCCATTTTAAATATCATTTTTAATGTTGATCGTAAAAATATCAATTCTATTGTAACTGCTTTATCTAAGCTGGCTTTGTATTCCAAAGCAATAAGGCCTGCTTCAATTTTTCTGACCACTCCACTTTAATAGCAGCAAAAGTTTTAAAATTATTATCAAGTTGGTTGTTTCATAAAGAATTTTTTTACGCACTTTTTTAGCTTCTTCATAGGTATTTGTCTCATTATATTCTGCCTAAATTTTCATCTAGTTCTCGGGTATGGATAGGATCTTGGCTAGTTAATGGAATTTGCTCAGTGCTTTCTCATAAAATAAAAATAGATAGTTACATATTATTCACTCATCACTACCAAATTTTCAATTTAGAATTTCATTTTCTCCAATAACTCCGTTCTCATCATTTTAATTTTGTGTTTTTTTTTGCATGCACTCGAAGAAGTGTGTGTGGAATTATGGGAGACAATATGTCCACATTTCATCTCAAACAATTTGGCTTATTTTTATGGGATTTAATAGTAATGAAAGGATGTAATTTCTAGTAAAAATTTACTCAACCGGTTAGTCTTTTTTAGTGGAAATTACAATAAGTCTTTCATTACTATTGTGGAATCCTTCCACTAAGTGGAATCTTCCCAAGTGAGTTTTGTTTATGAGATTCAGTATGAAATATTTCCCATAAAAATGTCTTGCACAATTTATCTGTGTCCATATTGATCAATTATAATTAATTTCAATTGATATCTGTTGTTACTGGGTTTCCAAGTTATTTGAGACAGTACTAAAGAAAAAATTCATGTTTTGAAAACAAATTTTTCACCGTCTCAGTATGGATTCCAACCTTGTAAATCAACAGCTCAGGCCATAGAATCAATTACTACCTATCAATACTACCTATTTTCATTTCCATTAATAGAATCTCGGAAACAAATTAAATCTTATAACATCATTTCTTATGGAAGAACGTATTCCGAATAGCGCTGTTTCAGTTAGCGCTCGATTTTCCTGGCATCAATTAAGAGCGTTAATTAAGGAATGGGTGTATATTTATAAGCTGCTTATCGTTAGCATTGCAGTCATGGGTTTGATTCCATGAGTGTAGAGATTAAAATTGCTGTATTTTTAAAAATCTTTAAGGAAAATTTCTGCAAAAGCCGAATAATTGTTTAATCTTTGACTAAAAACAGAAAAAATTTATATAAACATTTGAATGAAATCATGTTTTATTTGCAATAAAAAGTAAAAATAAATCTAAAATTCTCATAATTGAATGTTCCAGAAAATGCAAATTGTTTTGGGACTATAAAAGTTGTCTCGCATATTGTTTAACAAATAAGTCTTTGTTATTATTTCTTTGTCACACAACTTTTGTATTCCCAAAACTGTTGTTACTTTCTGAAACTTTAATTATATAACTTGTATATTTACCCAATGCGCATGCTGCATCATGACCGATTGGTGATCTGCATCATTCACTTTGTTGTGGACGAGGCTGATTAATATTCTTATGATTATTATTATTTTTCTTTCATTTGCTGTTATTATTTATGTATCTTTGATTGTCTTATGTTGTTTAATTTGTTGTTGTGAGTTGCTTTATCTTATGTTCCGTTTGCTGTAAAAACATTTGAATAAGAAGGACATTTATTATCAATATATCCAAAAGCGGGACAATTTTGCATCCCCTAAAGTTTTAAACAGTGGGACATGCTGCTCAAAGTGGGACTGTCCCGCCAAAATTGGGACGTCTGGTCACTTTACCTATACTACATATGGAGAAAGTAAAAATGTATAAGTGACAAGAGTGATCACCCACTTCCGGTTGACTGATTTTAACAAAAAACTAATTCACTCTTGTCCCTTTAATAAGAATGTCAAATATAAAATTTTGCATTGCTCTAATTCATAATTTTTGAGTTAGAGCACCAAAAAAATTCCTATCACACACACAGACATCTTTGAGAAAATGGTCAAAATGTGTTCAAGGGACTTAAAAATGTTTACTTCTGTTGAAATCACGAAATCGATTTTTTTCATGAAAACAATGCTTTCCCCTATACTACATATGGAGAAAGTAAAAAATGGAATATTGTAATTTATTTTTTCGAGGGGGATTTCTAATTTGTAATTGATACACCTTAGAAACTTTGATTGAACTTGATTGATTATCTTTTGATGCATGTTATAGTAAGGTTGCCATACAGAGTTGGTATTTATCATGTGAGGATAAACAAGAGCACAATAAAGAATTTTAATAGAATTTATAGATTTAAAATCACATGTATTTCCAAGCCACAAGCCAAATGTTCTTAAAGTAACTGTTGTTCAATGGTTAATATGGGGAGCTAAATTAAATTTAACATCAAGTGCACCTAAATTTTTAGTCAAATTTACAGAAGCTATCAGGTTCATTATTTAAATAAAAAGATTGTATACTAGTAGCAGAGTAGTTGAAGATTATTTTATTGCCTTGAACAATATTTAGAAAAAGCATATTTGATGAATAATATTTATATAAATTATTTAGGTAGGGCTGTAAGATATGCATATTATAATTGTAATTGATAACTCCAAAAAGTTACAAATTGTCACCAAACAGTAGGAATTCACAATTATCAAAATAAGAGAAAAATCATTTATATAAAGAACGAAAAACAATGACCCTAGATGTGAACCCTGAGGTATACCAATATGAGCCTTGAAAGAATGAGAAACAGTATCATGTAATGTGACTAAGTTTCCTCTGATATAAATACCATATTTTCCAGTGTATAAGATGCATCCCTAAAAAAGGCCATTTTCAGGTTTTAAAAGTTTTTACTCATAAAAACATTTGTTTGAATAAGGACATAAGATTCATCAATAATTTAAAAACAACATATAGTAAGTTAATTATTAGTTGAAATGCATCTATTAGTTTAACAATTTTTAAAATATACCATATTTACTCGCATACAAGCCACATTTTTTTTCAAATTTTTGTTTCCAGAATGAGGATGCGGCTGATATGAGTGGAAAAAATCTGAAACTTCAAATTTTTTATAATCCTTAAATTTGACTAGGAATTCAATGCATTGGATGTGACATATAAAACATTACATAATCACTGCAAAAAAATAAAAAAGAGAATTATTATTTTTATTAATATTGATGATGGAGTCAAAAGATCAGTTTTTCACGCAATAACTGTGGTAACATCAGGGGTCCATGAGAACAATTCCATAGTCTGGCAGATATCAAGGCATCATCACTTTAGTCTTATATTCTGATAATTCTATCATTAGAAACATTTTGGTGGTTTCCTTCGGTTTGGAAGTTGTTGTGACTTTCTGTCGCTTTCCACATGGAGCATGTTTGGGTAAAAATCTGCACATTCCGAGATTTTTGGCAATATATTGTCCTTTGTATCTTAGGAAGTGAATATATTATTTGATCAGGTATAAATAATTCACCAAAATACTTCATTATTATAAATAATAATATTTGTTGTTATTTGTGTACAGTTAATGAAAAGTGTGTATATGTAAATTTTGAGTGAAATACCTTATCAGCATTTAAACCTTAGTTGTATTTTAGGAAACATTTTTGCAAAATAATAGTGCATCTTATACCACAGGAAAGTACAGTAGCTTTCTAACTGGCATAGAATGGATCCATAATTACTGAAGGCTTTCAGTTTAGAAGTTTAGAAGATTCACTTTATTGAAAGCTTTGTTTATATCTGCGTATACATGATCAACTTGTTTTCTTGATTCAGAAACTTTTCAAATATAATTTTGAAAGATCAGTTTGGTTACAGTAGGCCTACCAGAAACAACAATTTTTATGAGATAATAATTAGTGGAGATTACGGCGAAGATAAAATAAAGAAAGAAAACAACTCCTATGCTGCAATTTCAACATAGATCAATTTGGTATTGGAAACATGCACTTTGGAAGCACTTCACTATAGTTTCTAGTGAAATTTCCTCCCAGACACTGCTTAGCCATCAAATTGCATCAATAACTATATAGATTTGTTGAATTAGAATTTTGTGTTGCTATATTCAGTGATTGCTACAAGATATTGCAGGATCTTCTTACAATAACAGGCTTTAACAGCTTGTATTACCTCCTGATCTAGTGGTTGAACTTCTGATGACAGATTCAATGGAAGGAATTTCACTGTTACATTTCTCATTACTTTTATGCCATGATGACTAATAGCATAATCAAAAAACAACACAATCTTCAGATTTTCTTTCTGCATTTGCTTGTTCACAGTTGTGAGCTATTCTTCAAATATCATTGCCTTCTTGTTGGAGCACCAAGTTATGGGGAGATGTTTTGTATCCAGATGTTGTTCCTTGAATACATGAGATTGTGCAGCATTGCCAGTAATGGTTTCAATTTTTCCCAGTAGTACTACAACACATTTATGCTTTTCTCCTTTCTGAACCAAACTTTTTCTGGGAATCTCTCAACAAAATATTAGTTTTATTTGCATTAAATTGATGTCAGATGGGTATTCTTTCAATACATTTTGCAGATTCGACTTCCACTCTTCTGCAGCTTTCAGGTTCACTGCTGCTGCTTCACCAGAAAGGAATTGAAAATTTATGTTGTTCCTTTTTCTAAACGATTCTAACCACCCATTGCTGGCTTGGAAATCTTCAAGATGGCTTTGAGAAATTTCTTTGGCTCCGGTTTGAAGCATTGACCCAGTGATTGGAATATCCACTGACCAGCATTTCTGGAAAAATTTCAGATTGAGGATGCTAATAGATTCATTCTTTGTTTTACGTACTGTATATACTTGTGTATAACACGCAGTTTGAAGACCAAATATTTAGATCATAAAGTAGGGCTGCACTTTATACACGGATAGCAATTCTGTGCAGTTAAAATAAAAAATTAAAGGGCACCTACCTCAGATCAGATTCTCGCTTCTTGGGTGAATTGTGGAAAAAACCATGCTAATTATTGATATTCCGGCATATACATATATTAATTAAAAGTGTCAAACACCTAATTACTTCCTTACAATTGTATTTTCTTCCTCTCCAAATATTCCACATTTCACTATCTAATCAACTAATAGCTGTAGTCTCCTGCCAAATCGCCAGGTAGACTTACTACAAAACATATCGAAAACAAAAAATGTGTATGCAAATTGAAATCATTTTTTTATTTAATGAATATATTATATAGTAGTAGAAGGTGCTTGCATTCTGCAAGCATTTCATCTCACCTTGAAAAAACATTCATTTTTTCGAGAGATATTTCATCATGGGAAATATTTCTTCAATTCAAAAGATTTCTCTGCACCGATTTTCATTTTTTCCTTATGGAACAATAATGGAGTAAAACAATCACTAATTTTTGCAATTTTAGGGATATTATAATTTTTCTACATTGGGTTAATAATGCCACATATTTCTGCCAAAATTTAAATTTGTAGCAAATTTAGAAGTGAAACAACATTTATCTAATTGTTTAAAATTAATTAATTTTTAACGGCCGCAAGAACAATTTCATGCATCCACTGAAGTGTTTATTCATTTGTATAGACTAATCTCTGAATAACTTTAAAATTTCAGCTCCTATCTTGCCCCGTACTATCTAAACATTTACCTATTTGTTTAAACTTGAAGAATTTTTTACTGCCAAACAAATAAAAATATCAATATTTGTATAACCCCTATTTCGTATTTTTACAAATTCTACCTGTTAAAAAAATTTCAGTTCCATAGCACATCCAGAAATACATAAACCTTGATAAGTTATTTAAACAATTTCGAATTTTTAGCGGCCGCATTGTTGCACTTTTTCAAGATTTTTGTTTTTTCTAGTCTGTTTTGCACAAAATCCTACCGACAAAAAAAATTCGAGACTGCTCCCATTGTTTCCCCCTTTTCTCGTTACTACCTTTACACCAGATGATGTTCTATCATGATGAAACCTGGCATAAGTAAACACACATCTTGTGGAAAAGTACATTTAGTTTTTATTATGGACAATATTAAACATTTCCACGAAGTCACACCTGAGAGAGTTAGTTATATGACAAGTGGCCTACTTTTAGAGTTGGCCAACTTTTCAGGTTTAAATCTGTAAGGGGCATATCAAAGAGAATAGTTACGGGAAGGACTAGTGCAACAGACCAGGCTGAATGCAACTTGGTGAGAATGTTGTCTGGTCTAGAACTTTTATTAATATCTAATGATTTAAGTGTATTCTTATCATCATCAGTATCAACTTTGATAAAAGAAAGCTTAACCTGATTAGTATAAGAAAAAGTAGGCCTAACAACATTGTAATTTGGCACATAAACACTTGAAAAGAATTCAGAAAATAGATCTGTAATTCCAATAGAAGTGTCACTGCTATTGCCATTGAAAAATATAACATTAGGGATGTCGTCATTTAAGATAACACTGGACAACCAAAAAGAACTTTAGTTTTGTCACTTTCACAAAAATAGGTGAATCTTATAGATTTTTTAATGCTGAGTTTGAAAATGTGCTTAAAATTTTTCTATCCCCCACCAGTTTTTTGTGAATCTAAAATGAAAATTGGACCACTTTGAAGATTTAATATATAAGAGAGGCCATATAAAAAATCATGACATCATTGTGTTTGATGATAAAAGCATGAAAATTAGTGTCTTTGAAGAGGTCCTCAAGGCTTAAGGTATCCAATATTTGGCTTAATTCATTAAGTATCTACTATTTTCAACATGGCCATGAGGTCATTTTTACCTCCAATTCAGAAAAACTAATATCTTGAATATTTATTCGTACAGGTGGATAAAACGAAGACAGTATACCAATAATAGTGTTAGTCATGCTATGAAAGAAATATGTTATTTTATATTATTTTGCAAACAGGCAGAGAGGGGGGGGGGGGGGAGGTAAAATTGTTGAAAGACTGTGGACATCATTGTTGAGCAGCCCCTTAAGGAAAATCCCCAATTTTACATGTTTGTGAAAATCTAAACTCTTGTTTCACTCAAAAACACTGGGTGATAGAAACAATTTGTTTTCAGTTTCGTAATCAGTATAAAAGCATACATACAGAACACCTAAAAATGTCTTTGTGACAAAATCTTTGTTGAACAGAGTAATTGGTGAAATTCCAAATTTTTTAAATAGGGATGGCTGAAAGGTTCTTGACTTAATTAGAAGAAATAGGGTAGGGAAGTGTTGTGTATATACATTGTAACTCACAGTTTAGGCTTTTTCACAGTCTCTCCCAATATTGATATATTTTAATGTTTTCCTCTGGTGTGACTGAGACAGGACATCCACTGCTGGGTTCCTCCTCTTCCACTTTTAAAAATTTCTACCCTTTTTTTCACAGTTGAAGAACTGGATTTAACAAGTGCTGCATATCTGAATGGATGTCTTTATCAACTAAAAACTAAACCTTTCAGAAAAAAGTAATGAATCAAAGCTTGGTGCTCAAATGTCAGTTGAGGGTTTGCACAACTGCACTGAATGATTTTCTGAAAATGAACCGCATAAAGTTTTATCATAAAGCTGTATACACATTGTTGCAAGACGTTAGGCTACAATATATATAAATGACTTTTCCCTCCACTATTCCCTTCCTACTTAGGCTGAGAACTTTTCAGCCACCCCTCACTTTGCTAGTTAAAGAAGTCTCAACATTGTAGATATACTTACAAGGAGAGACTGACCTTTGGATCATGGATTTTGATGAAATGTGACCAGGTGATTCTACATCAAAACCCATGTCTCAGGGTTTTTGTGAATGGTCCCTTGGGTTCAAGAAATCAGCATAAAAAATTTGCAAAAACATTGCATGCAAGTTAGTAGGCTTCATTGTCAAATTGTTGATAAGAAAGGGAATGGCTGAGGGGATAGCGTGCCTAGCTCCTACAGCATAAGTATCGGTTCGATTCCAAATGTTTTAGTTTTTTTTTCCAAATTATCTAAGCATAAGGTAAAAATTAACTGTATAATTTTTATTTGGAGGTAATGAACGCAGAGACATATAATAATGGGTATTTTAAATATTGCAATCAATGAAACAATGGTTTGCAGCATGAAAAATGCAGTCATGCAAGAATGATCATCTATAATTATGTATTATTGTTATATTAATTATATGTTATTCATAATATTAGCCTTGCCTTGGCGGACAGTGATCAGAAGAGAAAATAATGAATATTGTGAATTTCCTTGAATTTTTTCCATATGTTCACATGAAAAAACACGGAAGTTAACTGTGGAGTCATTAATAAATTATTTAAAATGCCCATTATTATATGTCTCTCCATTCATTACCTCCAAATAAAAATTATACAGTGAATTTTTACCAGAGAATATTACTTTTCAAATAATGCTTGCATAATTTGGAAAAAAACTAAAACGAGTTATAAAGAAAAGTACATTTTTGATCACGAGTAAAGTGACACTCCTGATTAGGCTACATGGACCATTTATGTAATTTTCTTATTTTCTTTGCCCTTATGTCCTAAATACCAAATTTCATGAACATGTGCCCAGTAGTTTTGCTGATGAAACATGCGGATGAACAGACACAACCTGACCATAAGGCGTTCTTTTTTACTTTTTGTAAAGAACACCTAAAAATGCTACCATGCTAAACAAAAAAATTATCTGATTTGAGTACAGGAGTATGTTGATTCGAAGTAACATCACATCAGTGTATATCAATTTATGTCATTTTGACTCAAAGTTACGTTGTTAGAGGGCTAAGGTTCTTTATAGTTTTTCTTCCCAACTTCCTGAAGCTATTATCTGTTTAAAATACTAAATAAAAATCACAAGCTGCAATCTAAATATTTGTCTGTAATATAAAATCTAAATAAACAATGATCCCAAATATATTGCGTCACTACAAACTTAGGTCAATGCTCCCTATGTTGCTTCATATGTTGCCTTTGAAGGGTTTTGTAATGAGGGAACCAACAATTGAAAAAATTGGTGAATTCGGACATGAAATGCTCAGTGCACCTTGCCTCATGAGCAATTTTTTTCATGTCCAAGATGACCACTGAGTCACATGACATCTGACTGCTAGCTTTCACCATTAGAATTTATTGGGATTATGGTGAATTTGTTATTTAAGTGAAATCATGGTGCTGAATCTGATTATTCATATTACAATTTTCTAAAAATTCAGGAAAAGTATTTGATACTAGAGAAACTAAAAATATTGGCACAGTAACAATATTAATAATTCTAATTCACTTTATTAATTTTGTCACTATATTCTTAAACACTATTATCATAAAGAATAGACACATTTTCTATTTCACTGATTAACAATTCTTGGCAAATAAGACATACATGTTTCCTGATCACAGAACAACATCTGCATGAGGAGCATCGCTTCGGTTGGTCAGGCTACTACAATTGAAATTCAGATTAGAAATGCAGCAGTGTTGTGTTCCTATTGCGGGTGTCCCTCAGATGCAGCACTGTTTACTCGGATGGAGAATTCTCATCTGCATGGCCATCTAATACTGTTTCCATTGGATCTATTACCTTAGTTTTTTTCCTGTCTGAACGTGGACTCAATTTGTCGACTATCTCCTGCCAACAGTGAGGGGTTACTGCAATTGGTTGCGCTGAACTGCCCTAAACTCCTGCGTGCCTCCCCCCTCATACAATTGTTTCTTATGGGAAAAAACTGCTTCAATTTACATTACACTTTTCAGGAACATATCCTTGACATAAATCGGGGTATACCTGTATTGGTTTAAAATGAAAATGCACCACTCAAAAGCAGACAAAATGATGTAAAGCTGTGCATTTATATACAGACTAGGAATCTTATTGAATTTTTAATTGGAGTTTAAAATTCTATGCTCTAATTAATACTGAGTTAATGTAAATTTAATATCATTGATAAATGTTACATTTACCTCAAGCAAACTTCTTTTCAGGAAGTAGAAGTAAATATCATAATAGACTTCTTATGAAAAATAATCGTGAGTTGGCGTATGCTTTGAGCAAGCAGAAAGAACGGAACAAGACATTTGTTGATGAAAACCTCAAGCTTACATCTTTAAATCATGAAAGCCGATTGAAAATTCTTGGATTGGAAAAAAAATTAGGCAGACACAGACAAGCCTTCATTGTAAGTATAAATTTTTTTTACAAAAAGTTATGAACTGCATTGCATGAGTGGCAGTTGTGATGGAATTATATTCATAATTAAATCATTACATGATCATCACTTAGAAAATGATCGTTAAATTTGTGCTCATTCATAGATTATTAAATTTTGAATCAATGATATATAATGAACTGAATTTATTATATGGAATTATTTGTGGCCTATACTAAAAAATTGCTCACCAGGTGGGTCATTTTTATGTGATTAAATTAAGGGGTGAAATTTGAATGTATCATCAAAAACTTAAAGTTATATGATATGGAAATCATGAAATTGATTCTATTGAAAACTTAATGATTTTATGAACAATTTGAAAGTGATTTTTTAATTTTTCATCACGTATTTTTGTTCGATATTCACATTTTATTTGACGGCATATTTCCTCATATTTTTTCTTGTCTTGCTGGATGTATTGAGCACATATTTGAAGGTGTTAATTGCAATTTAGTTGTGATTGTGTGGATAAGTTCGCCATATTGTAAACCACTGTCCTGTAGTGGGGGTTGCCTGTAAGTTACATCCCAGGTTAAAATATCCTAAGGTTACATCATGTAATGCCTCCTATGGATTTTTTTGAAGCTTTCTTGTCCCTTAAATGATCTCAACAAACAAAAGTTCAACCGCATAAATAGTGAAGTCGCAGCACAGAAAAAATCACCTGAGAAAATTATTTTACATAAACAGATGAAGAATAGCGTAAAAAGTATTTCTCATTAATAAGGCTTTCTCACTAGAGCAAAATACCCCCAACCGCACTCTAAACTTCCCAAATAGAAGCTCAAACCAAATCTACTGTTAGGAGTTTTATTGCTTGTAAACTGCGCCAAAACATTGCAACGCTTTCTCTTCTATGAATGCATACACTGCATCTCAGAGAGTGACCACCAAGTTGAAAAAAATCACTAGATGGCAGGACACTTTCCCCTAGCATGACGGAGATGGCATGCATATTTGTGCTTAACCCATAGAGAGACGAATTTTTTTTGTGGCACGCATATATGTGTGCTCCCCACTTGACTAGTGACTTCAATGCATGCATATATGCGCTTAGCCCATTTAAGGGGTTAACATGCTTAAATGCACTTATTGGTGCAAAGTCAATCTCATTATTTCGTATTACTATTTGAAGTTTCATATGAACCATCTTATTCAGCTTTGCAAAATTGCATGAAATATTTTTAAGTTAGCACAATTTCATGTAGGATTATTTAGACAAAAGATAGACAAGCTGTTAAGAATAATGAAGGATGTTTTGCTTTTAAGCTCCCAGCAGTCAAATGTTAATTATAGTAAGCATTTTAAAGATAAAAATACAAATCTTATGAAAGCCTCAGAAACATAAATGTTATTTTATGACTGTGGAAGCTAAAGCTTCAAATAGTATGCTGTAATGGGTAATTTGCACTAACATATTTTGAACTGTCCTTAAATAGGTGAAATATGTAATTTTAAATTACCATATTTTTCGGCATATAAGACACTTTTTTCCAGAAAAATGACCCCCAAAATCAACCTGCATCTTATACTTCAAAGGTAAGATTATTACTTGTTCTCAACATGGAAACCAATTAACCCACTTATCCCCAAAGTGAAATAATTGGCTGTCATTTTTCACAAAAACAATAAAATATACATTATTAATAATCAATAGAAATTAAAAAAAATATATACAGTAATACCTTATGCAACGTGAATTCCAAGGATGTATTTTCATTATTATGCTTTAATACGTGTCCACTTACAGTGAATACAATTTCGCGCATTTGTGATGTTTTAGTTCCTTATGAGCCTGTCGAATGGTGCAATTAATGGCATGAATCAGTGGTACTCATGTAGATGTCATAAATATTTTATAGATATATAGGATAAATAACGTTACATGTATTGAGATTGAAATGGCTACAAAAGTGAAAAGATATGCCTACGCTATTAGTTATAAGCTTCAGGTGATTCAATATGAAAAATGTATGGAAACCAAACAGCAGCATGTCATTTTGGTCCACCTCCCTCAGAAAAAATGATCCGTGTATGTAGAAAACGAGGAAAAACTGAAGCTTATATGAAAAGAAAGTCTTCATAAGCTTGGCCACAACTAGAAGAGGTGTTGATGGATAGTAGGACAGAGGTAGTTTGGTATTGCTCTATCAACCAGAATCATTATGTATGAGGAAAAAAAGATTACTTAAGAAAAAGGACTAGTTGAGCATATGTATCATTATTAGATATGCATTCCATTTATTATTATTTATCCCATTAAATTAAAATATCATCTTGCACTTAAGTTTAAGTAAATACTATCGGTAAAGGGTGTGACATGTGTGGTGCACTCTGACAGCTTTAATTAATATGACTTCCGAGTTCACACAGGGCACATTTAGCTAATCACATCTCGAAGAAATTCTTTGTTTTAGATCATCCCTATTTATTTTACAAATTAAGTTTCTCTAATACATTATATTAAACTTATCACACTAATATTTTCTGTAAATGTTGCCAGATCATGGCTGGAAATGATACATGTCGTAGCCTTTCCTAAATGCCTTAGTAAACCAAAATACTTTTTTCCTGAAAAATCTTCTAAAAAACTGAGAAATGCCTTATACCCTGGTGCGTCTTATTATGCTGAATAATACGGTAATCTCTGATCAATCAAATTCAAGTCAACTGAAATACATTTTTATAGGACCCAGAAAATGTGTTAACATCTTTATTTGTTGCAAAAACTTTTAACTATTATACCTGTGAGCTCTTTAAGTATTTGAATTTTGGAAGCAATAAATTTACTCAGAATTTCTAATTTAATGGTAATACATGTTAATGAGTAGAATATAGATAATAATTATTTACAGAAAAATAAGAGTATAAAACAAGCTCTCACTCTTCATGATTTGGATAGTTTGTAATTAATTTATTACCAACTTTTATATTAACTTCGCATATATATATATATATATATATATATATATATATATATATATATATATATATACGCTAGTAGTTGGTGCTTGCATACTGCAAGCATTTCATCTCACCTTGAAAAAACATTCATTTTTCAGACAGATATTTCATCATTACAAATATTCTATTAATTCTAAGGATTTCACCTATGCAGCGATTTTCGTTTTTCCCACATGTAAAAATAATAGTTTAAAACAATCCCCAAATGTTGCAATTTTAAACATTTTACACTTTCTTCATTATAAGGTATTAATGCTACACATTTTAGCAAAATTTAAAAGTTGTAGCACTTCTATAAGTAAAATAATATTTTTCTAATTGTTTAAATTTAAATAATTTTTAACGGCTCCCGCAATTCATATATGGTGAAATTGAAATGTAAATTTGTGCAAATTCAATACTCTGTAAATAATTTGAAATTTTCAGTTTCCTAGCTCATCCCGTAATACCTAAACAGTTATCTATTTGTTTAAACTTTAAGAATTTTTAACTGCCAAAAAAATTAAAATATCAAAATTTGTGTAATCCCTGTTTCGTCTTTTTTAAGAATTCTACTTATTAAAAAAATTTCAGCTCCGTAGCCCATTTGAAAATGCCTAAACCTTGGGAATTTGTTTAAACAATTGCGAATTTTTATCGGCCGCATTGTTGCACTTTTTCAAGATTTTCGTTTTATGTAGTCGGTTAAGCACAAAATCCTACCTAAGAAAAAAATTTCGAATCTCCAGCACATCTGGAAGTGCCTAAACATTAGTATCCTCCTATATGTTATATCCTCCTCCTCCTCTGTAAAAGTCGTCGATATCATTATACTAGTAGAAGGTGCTTGCATACTGCAAGCATTTCATCTCACCTTGAAAAAACATTCATTTTTCAGACAGACATTTCATCGTTACAAATATTCTTTCATTTCTAAAGATTTCACCTCCGCACCGATTTCCGTTTTTCCCACATGTAAAAATAATAGTTTAAACAATCCCCAAATGTTGCAATTTTAAAAATTTTACACTTTATTCATTATGGGGTACTAATGCTACACAAATTAGCCAAATTTTAAAGTTGTAGCATTTCTATAAGTGAAATAATAATTTTCTACTATCATTATATATCGACGACTCTTACAGAGGAGGATATAATATACTAGTAGTTGGTGCTTGCATACTGCAAGCATTTCATCTCAACATAAAAAAACATTCATTATTCATATTTCATCATTACACATATATTTTTAATTCTAAATATTTCACCTCCGCAGCGATTTTCGTTTTTCCCACATGTAAAAATAATATTTTAAAACAATCCCCAAATGTTGCAATTTTAAATATTTTATACTTTCTCCATTAAGTGGTACTAATGCTACACATTTTAGCCAAATTTTTAAGTTGTAGCACTTCTAGAAGTAAAATAATATTTTTCTAATTGTTTAAAATTAAATAATTTTTAACGGCCGCCGCAATTCATATATGGTAAAATTGAAATGTTTATTTCTGCAAATTTACTACTCTGTAAATAATTTGAAAATTTCAGTTTCCTAGCTCATCCCGTAGTACCTAAACAGTTATCTATTTGGAACAATTTTTGAAACGAGAAAAAAAAATCTATTTGTTTAAAATTTAAGAATTTTTAACTGCCAAAAAAATTAAAATATCAAAATTTGTGTAATCCCTGTTTCGTCTTTTTTAAGAATTCTACTTATAAAAAAAATTTCAGCTCCGTAGCCCATTTGAAAATGCCTAAACCTTGGAAATTTGTTTAAACAATTGCGAATTTTTATCGGCCGCATTGTTGCACTTTTTCAAGATTTTCGTTTTATGTAGTCGGTTAAGCACAAAATCCTACCTAAGAAAAAAATTTCGAATCTCCAGCACATCTGGAAGTGCCTAAACATTAATATCCTCCTATATGTTATATCCTCCTCCTCCTCTGTAAAAGTCGTCGATATCATTATACTAGTAGAAGGTGCTTGCATACTGCAAGCATTTCATCTCACCTTGAAAAAACATTCATTTTTCAGACAGACATTTCATCGTTACAAATATTCTTTCATTTCTAAAGATTTCACCTCCGCAGCGATTTCCGTTTTTCCCACATGTAAAAATAATAGTTTAAACAATCCCCAAATGTTGCAATTTTAATAATTTTACACTTTATTCATTATGGGGTACTAATGCTACACAAATTAGCCAAATTTTAAAGTTGTAGCGTTTCTATAAGTGAAATAATAATTTTCTACTATCATTATATATCGACGACTCTTACAGAGGAGGATATAATATACTAGTAGTTGGTGCAACTCCGTGGCACATTCGGAAATACATAAACCTTGAAAATTTGTTTAAACAATTGCGAATTTTTAGCGGCCGCATTGTTGCACTTTTTCAAGATTTTCGTTTTTCTAGCCGGTTTTGCACAAAATCCTACCTAAGAAAAAAATTTCGAATCTCCAGCACATCTGGAAGTGCCTAAACATTAGTATCCTCCTGTTATGTATCATATCATTATATATCGACGACTCTTATAGATGAGGATATAACATATATATAACATACTAGTAGTTGGTGCTTGCATACTGCAAGCATTTCATCTCAAAATTAAAAAACATTTATTATTCATCTTTCATCATTACACATATATTTTTAATTCTAAATATTTCACCTCCGCAGCGATTTTCGCTTTTCCCACATGTGAAAATAATAGTTTAAACAATACCCAAATGTTGCAATTTTAAAAATTTTACACATTCTTCATTATGGGGTACTGATGCTACACATTTTAACCAAATTTTAAAGTTGTAGCACTTCTATATGTAAAATAATATTTTTCTAATTGTTTAAATTTAAATAATTTTTAACGGCCGCCGCAATTCATATATGGTAAAATTGAAATGTTTATTTATGCAAATTCACTATTCTGTAAATAATTTGAAAATTTCAACTTCCTAACTCATCTCGTAGTACCTAAACAGTTATCTATTTGTTTAAACTTTAAAAATTTTTAACTGCCAAACAAATTAAAATATCAAAATTTGTATAATCCCTATTTCGTTTTTTTAAGAATTCTACTTATAAAAAACTCCGTAGCACATGCGGAAATACATAAACCTTGAAAATTTGTTTGAACAATTGCGAATTTTTAGCTTCCGCATTGTTGCACTTTTTTCAAGATTTTCGTTATTTCTAGTCGGTTTTGCACAAAATCCTACCTAAGAAAAAAATTTCGAATCTTCAGCTCATCTGGAAGTGCCTAAACATTAGTATCCTCCTATCATCATTATATATAGACGTTTCTTACAGAGGAGGAGGAGGATATAACAGACATATAGGAGGATACTAATGTTTAGGCACTTCCAGATGTGCTGGAGATTCGAAATTTTTTTCATAGGTAGGATTTTGTGCAAAACCGACTAGAAAAAACGAAAATCTTGAAAAAGTGCAACAATGCGGCCGCTAAAAATTCGCAATTCTTTACACAAATTTTCGAGGTTTATATATTTCCGAATGTGCTACGGAGTTGAAATTTTTTTGTAAGTAGAATTCCTAAAATAACGAAATAAGGAATATACAAATTTTGATATTTTAATTTGTTTGGCAGTTAAAAATTCTTAAAGTTTAAACAAATGGATAACTGTTTAGGTACTACGGGATGAGCTAGGAAGCTGAAATTTTCAAATTATTTAGAGAATACTAAATTTGCACAAATAAACATTTCAATTTTACAATATATGATATGTGGCCGCCGTTAAAAATTATTTAAATTTAAACAATTAGAAAAATATTATTATACTTCTAGAAATACTACAACTTTAAAATTTGGCTCAAATGTGTAGCATTAGTACCCCATAATGGAGAGAGTGTAAAATGTTAAAAATTGCAACATTTTGGGATTGTTTTAAACTATTATTTTTACATGTGGGAAAAACGAAAATCGCTGCGGAGGTTAAATAATTAGAATTAAAAGAATATTTGTAATGATGAAATATCTGTCGGAAAAATGAGTGTTATAATGATAACAGGAGGATACTAATGTCCAGCCCAAACTACTAGAACTAGAGAGCTGAAAATTTTTGTTTTTGTAGATATGATGGAGAAACCTACAGAGAAAATGAGACTTCCTACCTAAGTGACATGAGTTCGACTCCAGAAATTCCGAAAGTTGCTTTTTTCCCATAAGAAAAGCATTGCTCCATTTTTGTAAATTAATTTTGGGCACTTGCCCGTAAGCTAGAAAAATGAAATTTTCAGTGATGCTAGACGGCTGCAATATCTATTAAGAATTGTTGTTAGTTTTGCTTTCACTGTCCTGGGTTTGACTCCAGATACCCCGGAATATCTCCCATAAGATAGCATTGGAAAATGTATTCCAGTGTGTAGACCAAACTAATTAGTTTAGGAAGCTGAAATTTTGCATTATTATATAACTTTTCTCATAACCAACTATAAAAATCAAATGTTTTAAAATGGTTAATTTTTAGGGGTTATTTCAATCCCATTTGTACATTAAAGTTTAATAATTTTTATCTTGAAAACTACATGCTGTAGGTTCGAGTTTTTGAAATCATTTTGTAGAAAATTATACATAAAAAAAGTTAATTTTAAAAAAGTTCAAAAATTCTGCTGTTAAAAATTCGCAATTGTTTAAACATATTTTTGAGGTTTGTGTATTATCAAATGTTCTAGGAGGCTGAAATTTTTTTACTGGTTGGTTTTGTGAAAAAACAAAATAAAAAATTATAGATATTTTAATTTATTTGGCTGTTAGAAATTCTTAAAGTTGAAACTAATAGATAAATGTTTAGGTATTTTGGGGAAGCTAGGAAGCTGAAATTTTAAAGTTAAGTAAAGCTCAGTGCATTTAAACTAACAAACATTTGAAAAGCTCCAACAAAGTGTTATTGGGGCCGCATTAAACTTTTGAAATTTAAACAATTAAATAAATATTATTTCACTTCTAGATGTGCTACAACTTCAAATTTGACAAAATGGTGGGGAATTAGGACCTTACATTAAATAAAGTGTAATATTCTTAAAATTGCAAATTAAAGTCATTGTTTTAATCAAATATTGTTCAATAAGGAACGATAGATATTGGGTGCAGAGGTGAAATATTTTGAATAAAAAAATTTTTCTAATAATGCTATATCTCTCTGAAATATTAATGTTTATCAGGGTCAGATGAAATGCTTGCAGAATGCAAGCACGAACTACTTGTATAACATAATAACATATAGTAGGATACTAATGTTTAGGCACTTCCAGAGGTGCTGGAGATTCGAAATTTTTTTCTTAGGTAGGATTTTGTGCAAAACCGTCTAGAAAAAACGAAAATCATGAAAAAGTGCAACAATGCGGCCGCTAAAAATTCGCAATTGTTTAAACAACCTTTCAGGGTTTAGGCATTTCCGAATGTGCTACGAAGCTGAAACTTTTTTTATAAGTAGAATTCTTAAAAAAACGAAATAGGGATTATACAAATTTTGATATTTCAGTTTGTTTGGCAGGTAAAAATTCTTAAAGTTTAAACAAATAGATAACTGTTTAGACATTATGGGATGAGCTATGGAGATGAAATTTTCAAGTTATGTACAAATTAGTGAACTAGCACAAAAAAACATTTCAATTTTACCATACATGAAATTCGGCGGCCGTTAAAAATTATTTAAATTTTAAAAATTAGAAAATATTATTTGACTTCTTGAAGTGCTACAACTTTAAAATTTGGCTAAATTGTGTAGCATTAATACCCCATAATGGAGAAAGTGTAAAAATTTTAAAATTGCAACATTTGGGGATTGTTTTAAACTATTATTTTTTCATTTGAGGAAAACGAAAATCCCTGAGGAGGTGAAATCTTTAGAATTAAAAGAATATTTGTAATGATGAAATGGCTGTCTGAAAAATGAATGTTTTTTCAAGGTGAGATGATATGCTTGCAGTATGCAAGCACCTTCTACTAGTATATATATATCCTCCTCTGTAAGAGTCGTCGATATATAATGATAACATATAACATATAGGAGGATACTAATGTTTAGGCACTTCCAGATGTGCTGGAGATTCGAAATATTTTTCTTAGGTAGGATTTTGTGCAAAAGCGACTAGAAAAAACGAAAATCTTGAAAAAGTGCAACAATACGGCCGCTAAAATTTCGCAATTCTTTAAACAAATTTCAAGGTTTATGTATTTCCGCATGTGCTACGGAGTTGAAATTTTTTTTATAAGTTGAATTCTTTAAAAAAACGCAATAGGGATTATACAAATTTTGATATGTTAATTTGTTTGGCAGTTAAAAATTCTTAAGGTTTAAACAAATAGATAACTGTTTAGGTACTACGGGATGAGCTCGGAAGCTGAAATTTTCAAATTAATTACAGAGTAGTGTATTTGCACAAATAAACATTTCAATTTCATCATATATGAATTGCGTCGGCCGTTAAAAATAATTTAATTTTAAACAATTAGAAAATTATTGTTACTTATAGAAGTGCTACAACTTTAAAATTTGGCTAAAATGTGTAGCATTAGTACTTTATAATGGAGAAGGTGTAAAATTTTTAAAATTGCAACATTTGGGGATTGTTTTAAACTATTATTTTTACATGTGGGAAAAACGGAATTCGCTGTGGAGGTGAAATATTCAGAATTAAAAGAATATTTGTAATGATGAAATGTCTGTCTGAAAAATGAATGTTTTTTCAAGGTGATAAGAAATGCTTGCAGTATGCAAGCACCAACTACTATTATGTTATATCCTCCTCCTCCTCCTCTGTAAGGAACGTCTTTATATAATGACACACACACACACACACACACAGATGCCCTCTCAGTTGCATTACACGCCAATACCCACAATGTCCCCTTCAATAGTTCCTACAATGTAAGGGTTATTCGCGCCTTACCTTATGACACTCCTGCCCCCCTTCTCCGACACTGGGAACTAGCACATATTCATCTTCTTGACTCTTTCTCCCCACCTGGCCTCAACCTCCGCTAACCCTATTAGCCCCCTTACAATGTCTCTTCTGTTATACGCATCGCAGAACTTGGTGGCACTTGCGCTGAAGACTCTTTTCAGTAGAAGGGTTCATTGTCTATAAACTTCCTTGACGTGGGGGAGAAAGGCAGTCTCTGTGTGTGCCCACCAGTGTACCTGCGGTCGCATTCCTTCGTTGCCAACTTTAAAATGCTTTCTCTCACTCACTCCACTCGAAAAGACCACGCCCCCTCTCCATGCGCTCCCCGTCTCCCTCTCTTCCACGCATGCTTTCCCCTCCCTGATGTCACGCTTCGCGCAGGCGAGTGCCACCAAGTTCTGCGATGCCTATACATTGTAGCTATTCACACTTTACCTTACCACACTCCCTCCTTATTGGCTATTCACCCTTCCAACTCCCCGCCTCCTCCAATCATCAACCTTCCCACATCACCCTGCCATTCCACGTCCAGTGTGTCACTTTCAATTACTCATAGGCCCGATAAGCTTGCATGTTTTTTTGTGTTCATGTGTTTTACGTGTCTCTTTGATGCCCCCAGCAGCCTGTCAACATTATTAAACTATATAATTACCCAGGCTTTGCCCCAGATTTACAGTTTCAAAATTTTCATGCTCATTTCTCTTTAATATTCCCATTCAAACTCAAGGTACTCTCAAGATAAGTGACCAACATTTCCCATTAATTGTTATGAACAAATTAAATATAGTTTCAAATTTGATATTTTGCTAAAATATTTAAAATAAGGTGTGTAATTTTACAAAAAAATTAACACAGGCCTCTCATCAGAGTATGATTTCTATGGAACCCCCCTCCCCAAAAAAATCAAAATTCTGGCCCAGAGGTGCTTATCCTCATGGTATTTTTTAGTATGTGTGCAAAGTTTTAAGTCTCTTGGTTTTTGTGAAATGCTGTAGGGCAGGGGTCCCCAAAACCTTTTGAGAGGTGGGCCACATAGGAATATTGAAAGTGCTAGGCGGGATGGATCGAAAAACAACCGTTTCAGAATTTAAAATATTTTATTCTATAATTACCTAAGCATACAAGCACATATAACTCTAAGTAAACATTAAGAAAAAATTCTAATGCGAACAATGCGCCTGTTTTTAAATTGGAAACACTGATTTTATGATGTTAAATAACATTTTCGTGGGCCGGATAGAACTCTTTTGCGGGCCGGATCCGGCCTGCAGGCCATAGCCTGGGGACACCTGCTGCAGGGTAGATTTGTATGACGCCTCCCTCGCCCTTCCCTCCAAGATATCAAAATTCTGATACCGAGGTGCACATTATCAACATCCCTTTAGTATGTGTACCAAGTTTTAAGTCTGCAAGTTTCTTGGTTCAACATTGATATTGGTGGAGGATCGTCAACAGCGGTCAATTGGTTGCTGAGATATCTTTCAAAAACCGAAATTTGGACGGACTGTTCCATGGGGACACCTCGACCCCGTGCGCTGATTTATATTATATTTGGCACTGCAACTCTCATAATCAACCTGAAGCTGAATAATAGTTCTGGAGATAATCTGGACAATCTATTCAAAATGTTAGGGACTTATAAATAAAATTATAAAAATGTATAAACTTCTAATTATCACTCGATGGTTGAGAAAAAGTGAAACTCGTTCATGCCTTTTTATGGATCGAAAATGTATCTCACCAAAACATTGATATCAGTGAAATTTTCATCGAAATTGCTGAATTCTTTCCCAAGATATATTTAAAAAAATTGAAATTTGGACTGGCCCTTACTGACCCTGTGGACCGATTTTGTCCATTTTCACTCCGCGATGTGTCTCATCGAAACATTGATATATCACACTACAATTTATGTGAAAATTAGGATATCCCTTGTGTTAGGATTATGGCGACATCATCCGTGACTTTAAGTTTGTATCCGGATATAAAAATTAATTTAAAATTATCACGTCATCATATGTATACATCATTGGCTGAAATCAAAAAGATTATAATGCAGTCTTTAAGCATTAAATCAATGCTGTTGAAGAATGGATAATCAATTCCCATTCAAAGGCATTGGAGTTGTTGCTAGGGTAGTGTATATTTTTCATTGTTGAAAATCGAAAAACTTTTCGT
Organism: Tanypteryx hageni; assembly: GCA_028673005.1. Taxonomy (NCBI): domain Eukaryota; kingdom Metazoa; phylum Arthropoda; class Insecta; order Odonata; family Petaluridae; genus Tanypteryx; species Tanypteryx hageni. The sequence goes on from CM054112.1 coordinate 250,475,073, forward strand.
AATTTTATGATGAAAATCAAATTGTTATGCAAATTCAGCATGGATTGGAATTTTGTCTTCAAGAAAAATAAATTTAATTCTTTCGTCCATGGTAAGGTGCATGTCCTGACTTAGTATCTTAATTGTAAATAATTTAAAAAAGCAATTTTATATAGCCCTGCACAGTTTTCAATCCTTTTCTTATGGGTGTTTAAAATTGGAAATTGGGGTCAAAAATACTCCTTAAATATAACTTTTTCCGGAATTTTCGATTTTTTCCAGAGGTTGTACCCAATAACCTATCTTCATGCGAAATTTCAGCTCTGTAGCACTTCTGGAAGTACCTTAAGTTATATATATATATATATATATATATATATATATCATTACTAGTAGGAGGTGCTTGCATACTGCAAGAATTTCATCTCACCTTGAAAAAAAGATTAAATTTTTAGAGAGATATTTCATCATGGGAAATATTTCTTTAATTCAAAAGATTTCTCCTAGGGACCAAATTTCTTTTTTTTCTTATGGAACAATAATGGAGTAAAACAATTCCTAATTATTGCAATTTTATAAATATTATACGTTTTACACATTGGGTTACTAATGCCACACATTTATGCCAAATTTTAAATTTGTAGCACATTTAGAAGTGAAATAACAGTTATCTAATTGTTTATATTTAAATAATTTTTAACGGCCGCAATAAGAATTTCATAAATACTCTGAAATGTTTATTTGTTTAAAAAGTTTAAACTCTATATAACTTGAAAATTTCAGCTCACTAACTTGCCCCGTAGTACCTAAACAGTTATCTATTTGTTTAAACTTTAGGAATTTTTAACTGCAAAACAAATTAAAATATCAAAATTTTTATAATCCCTATTTCGTTTTTTTAAGAATTCTACTTATTAAAAAAATTTCAACTCTATAGCACTTGCGTAAATACATAAACCTTGGAAATTTGTTTAAACAATTGCGAATTTTTAGTGGCCGCATAGTTGCACTTTTTCAAGATTGTCGTTTTTTCTAGTCGGTTTTGCTCAAAATCCTACCTAAGAAAAAATTTCGAATCTCCAGCATATCTGAAAGTGCCTAAACATTAGTATCCTCCTATATGTCTGTTATATCCTCCTCCTCCTCTGTAAGAAACGTCTATATATAATGATGATAGGAGGATACTAATGTTTAGGCACTTCCAGATGAGCTGAAGATTCGAAATTTTTTTCTTAGGTAGGATTTTGTGCAAAACCGACTAGAAATAACGAAAATCTTGAAAAAAGTGCAACAATGCGGAAGCTAAAAATTCGCAATTGTCAAACAAATTTTCAAGGTTTATGTATTTCCGCATGTGCTACGGAGTTGAAATTTTTTTTATAAGTAGAATTCGTAAAAAAACGAAATAGGGATTATACAAATTTTGATGTTAATTTGTTTGGCAGTTAAAAATTCTTCAAGTTTAAACAAGTAGATAATTGTTTAGGTACTACGGGATGAGCTAGGAAGCTGAAAGTTTCAAATTATTTACAGAGTAGTGCGTTTGCACAAATAAACATATTAATCTCTCCTTAAATATATTACGGCGGTTGTTAAAAATGTTTAGAATTTAAACAATTTGAAAAACATTTTTTCACTTCTAGAAGTTCTACAACTTTATAATTTGCCAAAAACGTGTAACATTAGTACCCCATAAAGGAAAAACTATAAAATTCTTAAAATTGCGAAGTTTGGGGATTGTTTTAATCTATTATTTTTACATAAATGAAAAACGAAAATCGCTGCGAAGGTTAAATATTTAGAATTAAAAAATATTTGTAATGATGAAATATCTGTCTGAAAAATGAATGTTTTCTCAAGGTGAGATGAAATGTCTGTAGTATGCAAGCACCTTCTACTAGTCATATGTTATATTCTCCTCCTCCTCTCTAAGAAACGTCGATATATAATGATATATATAGGAGGATACTAATGTTTAGGCACTTCCAGAAGAGTTGGAGATTCGAAATTTTTTCTTAGGTAGGTATTGATGCAAAACCGACAATAAAAAACGAAAATCTTGAAAAAGTGCAACAATGCGGCCGCTAAAAATTCGCAATTGTTTAAACAAATTTTCATGGTTTATGTATTTCCGAATGTGCTACGGAGCTGGAACTTTTTTTAGACGTAGTATTTGTAAAAAAAAGAAATAGGGATTATAGAAATTTGATATTTTAATTTTTGTTGCTGTTAAAAATTCTTCAAGTTTAAACAGATAACTGTTTAGGTACTACCGGATGAACTAGGAAACTGAAATTTTCAACTTATTTACAGAGTAGTGCATTTGAACATATAAACTTTTGAATCTCTTCAGAAACATATTGCGGCGGCCGTTAAAAATGTTTAAAATTTAAACAATTGGAAAAATATTATTTCACTTCTAGAAGTACTACAACTTTAAAATTTGGCAGAAATGTGTAGCATTAGTACCCCATAGTGGAGAAAGTATAAAATTCTTAAAATTACAAAGTTTTGGGATTGTTTTAATCTATTATTTTTACATAAGGTAAAAATGAAAATCGCTCCGGAGGTGAAATCTTTAGAATTAAAAAAATATTTGTAATGATGAAATATCTCTCTGAAAAATGAATTTTTTTTCAAGGTGAGATGAAGTGCTTGCAGAATGCATGCACCTTTAACTAGTGTGTGTGTGTGTGTATATATATATATATATATATATATATATATATATATATATATATATATATATGAGATACATATATATACACACACACACACACATATACATACACTAGTAGAAGGTGCTTGTATTCTGCAAGCATTTCATCTCACCTTGAAAAACATTAATTTTTCAGAGAGATATTTAATTGTTAGAATATCTTTTTTAATTCAAAATATTTCACCTCTACCAATTTTCGTTCTTTCCTTATGGAAAATATTGGAGTAAAACATTACCTAAAATTTGTAATTGTAAGAATACAGTGGAAACCACTACAGTGGCGGCTCGTATCTAAAATTAGTGGGGGTGCTGCTCCAGAAAATTTTTAGCCTTTGTTTTAAAATTGTGTAAAAGGAAAAAAACATGAATAAAAAGAAAATTTATTCAGGAACTTGATAAAATCTTAACAAAAAAAACCAAACATTTTTTACTTACTTTAACTTAAATTGTTACAGTTCAAGCTTGATCTATTCATTTAAAAATGAAATCCATTCTTCTTGTTTTAATTTGCGCAAAAAGTTCAATAATTTTCTCCTTGATCTCTGGATGACAATTGAGGAAATTTTTCTCCATTGAAAGTACTGCAAGCGCATTTAGTCTTTCCGAATTCATAGTGCTTCTTAAAAAAGTTTTTATTCTTTTCAATGTTGTAAAGCAGCGCTCTGTCTCTGATGTAGTCATGGGAATTGTCAAGAGGATTTTTATCAGTTTCGTAATTTCACTAAAAACATCATCTAGATTATTTTCCAAGATAAATTTCAGCAGCTCAATTAATTTGCAATATTCATGAATATCATTCCTACAATAGAATACTTTTAGTTCAGTTTCAAGCTTTTCTTTGTCAATCATGGGATAAGCTTCAGTGCTCAGTACTATCTCTTTTGTGGGATGTTCTTTCTTAAATCTAGTGAAGCATTTCTTGTTGAACAATTTAGCAGCTACAGCAGTGTTTAGTGGAAGAATATCTGTCCATTATATCAACACATATATAGTCACACACTTTGACTTCTCATGCTTTTCAGTTTTTTCTTTCATTTTGTTTATATTTCTAAAACCATCTTTTGTCCACGGTACATCACCTCCAAACAGCAAACACGGGAAGCAAAACAGTGCATTTTTTACTTCACAGCTGCAAAGCCAACTTTTCCGTTGGTACCATTCAGAATTAAAGCTACGAATATATTTCTTGTTGTTGCTTTTGCCTGGCTGAGATATTAGAATATCAGGTGTTGAACGACCTCTTTTCTTAACTGTAACTTTCTCATGGAGAGATAGCTGTGAAAACTTAAGCTGTTGAAGTTCACTTACAGTCACAGAACTTATTTCTTGGGAATGCAAGGCCATGGTTAAAGTTTTCTGTTTAATAAAAGAACCGAAAAAAATGAATCAAATAGAATAGCTGGAAGCAGAATAATAATCTAATTCTACACTCTTCTACACTTTATCACATTCAAGAATATGGTACACGGTTTTTAAGCACAACACACGCTGAGTAAAAAAAAACTTCTTCCACCATCACGCCAAAGCAACACGCGAGAGCAACAGTGCTCTCTCTACCTGGCAGTCCCGCCTTCCTCCCCACCCCCCCCTCCTATGTGCGCATGCGCATAACAGTCAAACACCACGTCGCTGCACTGTGAAGTGCACAGTTCCATACAAAGATTTTTGTATCTTTTTCATAAACTGGGGGATGGCTACTGAAGTACTGACATTAAGCTTAAGGAATATATATTGTACTACAAAAATAAAGAAAGAATTAAAGAAAAAAGGACTCATTATATTAAATGTTATCGATAATATCAAGTGGAAATAGGGGGTGCTGCAGTTCCGCAGTGCCTATACACGAGCCGCCACTGAACCACTTAACACAAAAATGGATAACACAAAATATCAGTTTACACGAAATGCATGCTCGGTCCGTTCCAGAGCCAATGCTTCTCTGTGTATATTTATTCGCATAATGCAAAACATTTAACATGAAATATCGGTTAACCCAAAAATAATTTTTGGACCTAATAAAATAAGTCCACGGAAATTCTTCTGATAACACGAAATGGCAGTTAAAACATGGTTTTCCCATGGTCTCTCAACCGCCGTTTTCCCAAAACCCCCAAACCCGCATAGATTTCCCATCAATGCACCAGTACGGAAAAACCTACTACCTCACCTACCCATCCTACTATGCCTTTCTCTGTCATTGACCGTAGTCATTAGTAGGGCAACGACTCCCAACTGTGCATCTCCGATCTCATGGCAACTCGCATTCACCGGCGGAGAGGGCTCCCACCAGGAGTATCCTTTATTCCGGGCATCATCGCCGCAGTAAACACATTCCTGGAACTGCCATCCGTGGACGATAGAAACGGGTTTGCAAAATCGGCCTCTTATCGTAGTTATTAGTGTACAAAATCTTTTCTATTCATCGAGCTAATTTTAAGTTTTAATTTTATATTTTTATTAAAATTAAATAATCCATATTAAAATGGCCAATCAAGTCCGTGAGCAAAATACACTACCGCTAAAAGTGAAAATGCAGCTCCTTGAAGCAGTTGATGCTGGTGATAGATCCAAAACAGACATTTGCAAAGAGTTCAGAATTCCAAATTCAACTTTGTCGACAATTATTAAAAATCGCGAAAAATTACCATCTGTTTTCGAGAGAAGCAAGTTTGAACCAGAATGGAAGCTTCTACATACAGTAAAGCACAAAGATATAGACGCTGCGCTGCTCATCTGGTTTAAGCAGGCATGGGCACAGAATGCTCCTATTTCTGACTCTGTTATTCCCGATGTGATGCTTTGAAAATGAAAATTTTGCCTTTTGAAAAACATTTAGCATGAAAATCGGTTACCACAAAATTCTTTTAACACGAAATGTTTTTCCAGTCCCATGCATTTCGTGTTAACCGATTTCCACTGTATTATACTTTTTCCATTGTGGGAAACTAATGCCACCACACCTTTGTGCCAAATTTTAAAGTTATAGTACATCTAGAAGTGAAATAATATTTATCTAATTGTTTCAATTTTCACTATTGTTAACGGCCGCAATAAAAACTTCATGGAGATATTCAAATATTTATTTGTGCATTTGCACTAACAATAAGCTCTAAATAACTTTAAATTTCAGCTCTGTAGTTTATCCCGTTGTACCTAAACATTTACCTATTTGTTTAAATTTTAAGAATTTTTAACAGCCAAACAATTTAAAATATTAAAACTTTTATACATCCTATTTCGTTTCTTTTTTTTTACAAATTATACCTTTAAGAAAAATTTCAGCTCTGTAGCACATTTGGAAATAAATAATTCTTGAAAATTTGTGTTAAAAATTGCGAATCTTTAGCGGCTGCATTGTTGAAAAATTTTAAGATTTTTTTTTTCTATATATAATTTGCTACAAAATGTTTGTAAAAACTCATAGCTACGACTTATAGTTTTCGTGATAAAAACTAATAAACTTTAATGTACAAATGGGCTAAAAACAACCCCTAAAAATTAACAATTTTTAAATTTTTGATTTTTTAATTGGTTGTGAGCAAAATCCTTTTATCATGCTAAATTTCAGCTCGGTATTCATTTTAGATTGGTCTACACATTATAATTCCTTTTCCCTATGTTAACTTCTGGCAGATTTTTCTTTAATATTTCCTGTTTTTGGATTTTGACATTGTTATAAGTTTACGCCATATTGTTAAATCAATTGCATTATAATACAATGGAATGGAACTATTCTAGTACTAAAAGCAGTAATTAAGAGTTCAACGTTAGTGTGGTGTAAACTGTTATTACTTCTTCATGCAATAATGCCCAAACTTACTGAAATAGAATTATGTAAAAAAATAAGCTATATAACATGTACTATGGCGTAGATATCCTGAAAATTTCATGTAAATCCGAGTATTAGGTAAAGCGTTATAAATGTTTATATTGAACTACATCAAAATTGGCCATTTCAAATAAACACCTGCCGGATTTACAGTAGTGTGGTATTTAAATCTAGCCCGTCTCTGAGGGGTTTAGCCTGATGTACCTGCGCATGGCTGGTCTGCCCATGTTTATGCAATCCTCCGTAACCTCCCTATAATGAACCTCCGTATAACAAACATCCCTTTTTTTGGTCCTGCCAGTTTCGTTATATGAAGGTTTTACTGTATTGGAATTTGCTGAAGAGACTGTGTTAGGATAAAATGGAAAATGAAGCCTAAACAATTTTTTAGAGTTAAATTTCTAATGTACTAATTCATGCCTAATATTCAATATAAAATTATTTCTGTCTGCATCTCACAGTTTCTACCTTTCAAAGAGATATTCATATAAAAAACTGTATTGTGAGCATGAAGTTTTAGTAAATTTCTGGCTTTGACAATTTTCCATCTAATGCAGGTTCTGCCTCTCACGGGTTTTACTGTGTTAGCAGTGATGACTCTGTCTTGGAGTAAATAGAAAATTTTTAAACAGAAGGATTATTATTATTACATTTATTGGTTCACACTGATCACAAATGTTATGGGACAATTCATGTAAACATGTACAGGTATACAATATGTCAAATTATATGATTTTTTTGTCCTAAAAAATTCTTCAGACTACATAATAACATTTATTCAATAGATGAATTTTCAGATCTTTTTTAAATTTACTCATAGACCTTATATTTTTAGGCATGTTTCGCTTCTAGCATGAGTGCCTATTAGCATCATTTAGGATGCTTTTATTATTGAGCTGGTGTATTTGCCTGTAAAAAATTATGTCACCACACACCCATCAACTAAATTTCTTGATTGTATTATTTTGCTAATATCTGTATTTAGCATTCATAGGAATACATTGTATTTGAATAACTGTCACATTTTTTCAATCACAATCCACTCCCATGCATACTGCTTACAGTAAATAATCAACATGCCACAGTAATTTTGTGCAGTACAAACAAAAGAAAAAACTTCCGAGTCAGTCTGCCACTAGTGTCATCTTTTGGTAGCGGAATGAAGCTTCGCTTTTGCAACCATGGCAACCTTTTGGTTTTTGGGTCATTCCAGATTTTGGGATTCCCAATAATGTGCCCCACACTGTATAAACAATCTCACAAAAATACATTTATTAAATATTTATGCTTAGTGTTTTGCACATAGAATTCAAGTTCAAAAACGTTTATATAATAATTTTTTCAAATGTTCCATTGCACAAAACATGTCCATTTGTGATGTGCTTTCAACTTTCCTAACTTGTTGTATAACATGGAAGGTGGTTATAACATTTTATCCCTAAATGGGATGGACCTCTATTATACAGAGTTGTAGAGTGACATGCTGTGAAATTCAGCTCTTTGTCTTGAAAGGTGATCATGAAAACTTGCATTGATATTGCATAGATACTCATTTTCCCTCACATACCGTATTGACTCGAAAGGAAGACGACTTCGATTTTAAGATGACCACAATAAAAAACAAAGTCTATTCAGGAAAAAAGTTTGTGATACCAATTTTTAAAATAACATACGCTAGTAACTTAGTGCCATCTGACAATACTGCCAATATTACAGTTATGCACAATTTTTCATTCCCTGAGGATTGTATAATGATGTTTTTTTTGCCCTTTTTATTAACTATGTAATTGGATGGCATGTTGAAATAAATAGGTGTTTTGTCTGCATTACTCATTTGGCTCAGAAGGTATATGTGTGTATCTTCCGTAATACAATTACATACTTCTGGAAAGCAATAAGTTCGTTTGTGTAGTCTGAATGTATCACAAGATATGAGGAAGTTTTGATTGCAATTTTAAGCAAATGGTGGTGCATTATGCTGAAGAAACTAAAAATTGTGAGGTTTGGAGGAAATATAATGTGACAGAGGAAAATGTGTGAAGGAGGAAACAAGCGAAACAGAAACTTGAAGGTGCTAACTCAACACAGAAATCATTTAGTGGAGCCAAACTGTAAAATTTATGCATATTCAAAGAATGGACAGAAATCCATTGTTGCAAAAAATCATGAAACTGAAAGCTCATGAATTATCATGATTACTAAAAATTCCACGGCAAGAATTCAAGGCTATTAATGATTAGTGCATATGGATGATGCATCGTAATGGTTTTTGTCTGTGATGAAGAACTTCTCTTTGCCAACATCTGCCTTCTGATTACATGGACAAACTTATTGCTTTCCAGAAGCATGTAATTGTGTTGTGAAAAATTCATGATTACCTACTGAGCCAAATGAGTAATGCAGGCGAGACATCTATTTATTTTGACATGTCATCCAATTACAAAGTTAATGAAAAAGGAGCAAAAAATGTCATTATAAAAACTTCGGGGAATGAAAAAATGTGCATAACTGTCATGCTGGCAGTGTTAGAGGATGACACATAGTTACCACCATATGTTGTTTTAAAAATTGATATTACAAAATTTTTTTCTGAATAGACCTTGTTTTATTGTGGTCATCTTGAATTGGAAGTCATCTTCCTTTCGGGTTAATACAGTAATATTGAATGAAGTTTGCATGGCTTTAAGAATAAGTACAGGTGACAATTGATAGCCTCAACCAGTCATGCAGGTGATTGTTGCTCAGTTTCACTAATGATTCAGTTTCATATTTGGGATTGCTACCATATCATTTAGTATCAGAAAAGTTTATTAAGAATAATGCTTTTTTTACTTATGTATGTATGAGAAAAGTAGGATCTGCATTCTTTCAAATTCTTTTTCAGGATTATCGTGAATGTGTCATTGGGCATATTAAAGATGCTGTTAAACATTCAGTATCGTTGACAGAGAGTTTAAAGTTGGCTATGACAGCTACAGTTAATGAAGGTACTCCACAGAAAGGTGGGTAATTTACTCTGGCAGACAAATTTAACCTTTAACTGGTCTTCTGCTTTTTTGTGAGATCATTGGTTGTGTGGAGTGATTCGTCAATAAAAACATCTCTTTTTACCATAAAAAAAATTTAAACAAATTACTGGAAAATTATTAAACTTTTATTATCTTTTATTAAATACAAAAATAACTTTAACTACTGCTTTGTGAAACACTGCTTGGTTACATCCAACAACTCTTCATTTCTGATTCCCCAATTTTATCAATCATAAATTATATTTTGGCCAATATTTTTTTGCTCTTTCATAACACATTTTCTAGTTTTCTGCCTGTAAGAATAAAATGTTTGCAGTTAAAAAAATCATAACATTTGCTCCTGTTTATAAATGTCACCATAAACATCACTCTATTTGCAGAAAAAATGCAATTTTTAAAGAAATAGATTACTTATATAGGATGAATTAGCAGATTCAAAATCAATGTGTAATACTGTGACCCCATATTGGATCTTTTTGCCATGTTTGGGCTTATTTTATGATTTCATGTTAAGGTTTTAAGCTAAATGTTATCCTGTAAAATGGCCTTATTTGTACCGTTTTTACGTATTTGTAGTATGAGTTCATGATTGTTGTATATTCAAATAATACATTTTATAGGTATATTTTATATTTTTTTGCTAGAGAAATATTTATTTTTGCCTGTTTGCTACTGAATTATTTTCCTTCTTAGAGTAGCTCTGTGTTGCATTTTTATGTCATAACCTTTAAAATTCTATCTGACTTTATATATAGTTTCTTTTTTCACTTATACTCTTTGGTTTTAATGACTTTTACTTCTGCCTCTTAGAGGGAAAATATATTTTTAACTAACTGAAGGTGTCCATTTCCTGATGCACACAATATACTAGTAATATGGCAGTTTTTAGCCAAGGTTTAATATACATTTAAATAAACTGAGATAAAGTTATCCAGATTGTCTTCTTAATAAAATTCACTTGTCATAATTTCAGATATCTTCTAACTTAATGTAAGCTCCTCATGACTCATTTGTCAGCTAAAAATCATTATATTAAAGTCAACATTAGAGATCTATACATGTATAAATCCTTTTTATGCAGCCTTGGAATTCAAAATATTTTCATTACAGCCCATGGTGAATCTCCTAAAAAAAAGAATGAAACTTTCAATGGCAGCAATTCTTTGGTTAATCCTCAACGACAGCGTGTGAATCCAATGATTAGTGGTCATACCATCAGATACCCCACCATTAACCTCAAACGTGTCAATATGGAGGAGGTAGAAAGAGTGGCAGATAAAAGTGAAAGATCATCTCTAGAACATGTAGCAGAAAGTAAGTCCTCTTTTATTCGTATCAAGTTAAATATTTTTCCTCTTGCTTAAATTTGTTTTGGCTTTGTTGTAGATGTTCCTCCTTCAAATACTGTGGACTCTCAACAATCGTCAGACCTATCTCTTTCAACATGTGTTGAAGAAGATGAAGAAGAATGTGATAGTGAAAGTATTTCTACTGATTCTTCTCATGAGGTACGTTAATTTTTGCTATAATTTACATAATGCTAGATGATTTTGACTTGAAATCAATTATGTATGCTTTATGAAGGAGCTAATATTTATTTCTAGAAACCTTTCGATTGTACATGTATAGAAATTCATAATTTATGGTGAAATATGCAAAACATGGAAATTTTTTTGTGAAAATGCTGTGCCAAAATAAATATATTTTTCTATGGACATGTGTCGCTGTTTGAGCTTATACATGTTTCTGAAAAGACATTCCATCCCTGCCTGTAAGGTATAATACTTGATCCTTGAATAAATGTTGATTGGTCTTCAGAATAGGATTTCAATATTATTGCTACCGTATTTTCGTGTGTAATCCCCACCCTCATGTACTACATGCACCCCTATTTTTGGGCCAGTTTGGAGGGAAAAAAATAAAACTTCTTCAGGGTGTAAAATGTTGACATTCTTTTAGCATCTATGTTTTTTGTGCAGATGAGGCTTACTGTAACGTTTGCCGGTACTTAAGGGGCGGCGGGGAGGGATTCGCTGGTTTAGGAAGGAGACCCGCTGGGTGCCAGTACAGGTAAAAGAAAAAGGAGGAATGAGGTAGAGATAAAAAAGGAAACGGAGGGGTAGGGAGTAATTCCGCCTGCACTCGGAATTCGTAGCCAAAGACCCATGACTGACTGCCAATACATGAAATTCCGACTCTCCCTCTCGGCCGTAGAGCCACGGCCTTATATACGGTGCCCGCCACTAGCGACCCCAATCTCGACAAAAAAAAACACAAGAGCAACGGCGGACGCTTCTACCGCACGTCACGTCATTCCCCTCCTTTAAGAGTTCACCGTGGTCATTACGACCACAGTCCGGCATCCGCCTTGAAACCCTATTATACCCTATCTTACAGCTTTCAAGTCCTGCACATGGCACTGACCCGCGGGCATTCCACTAAGCTTCTTTAAGTGATAAATGGAATCTGACAGTTCTCCCTCCACCACGAAGGGACCCCCAAACTTGGGTTCGAGTTTCGCTGCCGAGAACTCAGCCGCGTCCGATACCGGGTGAGTCCTATGCCACACCAGGGTATTTTTCGAGAATTTGACTTCCTGACACCGCATGTTATAATATCGGGCCTGTCTGTCCGACGCCTTTCTCTGCGCCTCCTCAGCCCTTCCCATTCCCTGCAATATACCCCAAAAATTTTAGCTGAGGTTTGGCGAAACGGCATTTATCCAAGTGTATTTTCAAACCCGCCTCACACAAGCCTCTATATACTTTTTGCAGGTGGGACAAGTGTTCCGAAAGCATCCTGCTTACAACCATGATATCGTCCAAATACACGAAGCAATTGGGCTCTATTGCAGCCCCTATGATCTTGTCCATTTAACGTTGAAATGTGGCTCCGGCACTCTGCAAATCAAAGGGCATAACATTAAAGTGAAATAGCCCTTTTCCTGGCACGGTAAAAGCAGTTATTTCCTTGCTTTCCAGTTCTAGTTCGACTTGGCAGTATCCCTTTTCTAAGTCAAGGGTTGAGACAAATTTCCCCGACTTTAGTTTTTTTAAAATATCGGCAATATAAGGCGTTGGATACACATCCATTTTACTGACGCTATTAACCTTTCGGAAGTCGACCACGAACCATTTCGAGCCGTCACTCTTGGGAACCAAGAGCACCGGAGACGACCAGGAACTAGTTGACGGTTCAATTACTCCTTCCGCTAACATTTTTTCTACCTGTCTGTTGAGCGCCTCCTGCATAATGGGAGAGACAGGGTAATATCTTTGCTTGATCGGTGTAGGATTTTCTAACACAATTCGATGTTTCACCAGACTTGTCCTACCAGGGACCTGGTCAAACCGCTTAATCTCCGAATCTAGAAAATGCATTAAAGTTGCATCCTCTTATGCCGATAAGCCTTTCTCCTCGGTCACTTCCTTGAGCCCCCATGAAAATCTCCCGAGCGGCCCTCCACGCACCATCTGCCATTCTAACGGAAAAATCCGAAAAATTAAGGCTCGCCCCGAGACCTCTCAAAAATCCTGTCCCCAAAACAATGAAATAAGACATGGAGGGCAAGATATCATCACCGCATCACCGTGACGATGCCATTTAAACAAACCAGAAGAGTGACACTTCTCGAAACCGGTGATCGCCTCCCGTCGGCCATTTCCAACTGAGACGGGCACGTATGTATAGAGGTTCCGATATCCCTGAGCCACTTTTCCACCACCGAGTTTATCACCGACTGCGTCGCTCCTGAGTCTAATAAGGCGGGCCATTTTTCTCCGTAATTTTCTACCTCTACGAACATCCTCTTTGACACATCACGTAGCGCGTCAACTTCCTGAGTCATAAAAGCCTGAACTTTCCCTAGCCACTCCTCCCAATTGTTTTCCAGGTCTTGAGGTTTACAACCGGTTCCGAGATGCCTTAGGCCCGGTTCATAGGTGCCTCCCGAGCGTTTCCTGAGCACTCGCTTCACTGGGTTTCCGCAACGATGACAGAATTTGCGACGTGGCGAGGAACATTGCCGAAAATAATGCTCTAAGGACCCACAATTCCAGCATTTATTCGCCCGATCGTTATTTCTAATATCCGTGTTTATCAAAAGGGAGTTTTCCACTTTCCCCCCCACGAAAGCAAAATCACGGTCAACTGTTTCCGAAGCAGGTGTGGGTGGTCTATACGCAATGCGACGTGCTTCTATTTCCTCGATGCTCCTCCCAGCCTTAACTAATTCTTCCCAAGTATGAAAATGTTTTCCCACAAGATGAGATGCATAATCCGGTTGTAGGTTGGTATATGCTATTTCTGTTAATTCGTCCTCCTGTAATGGATGTTGGAGACGCTTATTCATTGCTGCCAAACAAACCATGTAATCATTTATTCGTTCGCCTATACCTTGCATTCTCGCAAACAGATCCTTTTTTAATCTTATATCGTAATTAAACGGCTGGTAAGTTTCCCTAAGCGCTTCCTTAAGTTGGGCATAGGTCGAGATCAATTCCTTTTTCATGCGGTACCATCGCTCAGCTTTTCCTATTAGCAAATCAGGAAACAATCGCAACATGACCCCGTCAGAAACGGCATTTGATGATTGGAAATCGTCACATCGCTCTAAGAAGGAAATGACACCCTGATTCTCTTCTCCCGAGAAAGCTAACCCTTTCTGACTCACGTGTTTAGCCAACTCCCACATATTACGGCATTTTCCCGCATCCAAGGCGGTTGAGTCGACTAGTTTACACAAAAGCTCCTCTAGTACACTTGCTCCGCATCTGGTTTCTTCCGTCGGCATCAAAACATCGCTTCCCTTACAATACTCCCGAAGTCTCGTTCTTAATTGATCTAGCATGTCTTCTGCGCACAAACCAAATCTGAGGCAGTGAGATTCCACTTCAGCCTTACTCAACTCATTCACCCATGACGTTCCACTCCGTTTAGATGCCATTCTGTCAGATTTCACCGAAACAAACTAAACCAAAGGAAAGGAGTACCAGGGTTCTATTCTTCTCCCCCTAAGGTCCTTCAGGAGATTCACTACAGGAATCAAGGGTGGACCATGGGAGGGTGAAACAAGGGATTGAGGTCAACCCAACAATACTCACAACTTAACAAAACGAACAGGCCTTCCGAACGGAGTAGAAGTAACTCAAAATTCTCTGTCTCCTCCCGGTTACTGGTATCGAGCCCCACGTTGGGCGCCAGATGTAATGTTTGCCGGTACTTCAGGGGCGGCGGTGAGTGATTCGCCTGCATAGGAAGGAGACCCGCTGGGTGCCAGTGCAGGTAAAAGAAAAAGGAGGAATGAGGTAGAGATAAAAAAGGAAACGGAGGGGTAGGGAGTAATTCCACCTGCACTCGGAATTCGTAGCCAAAGACCCATGACTGACTGCCAATACATGAAATTCTGACTCTCCCTCTCGGCCGTAGAGCCACGGCCTTATATACGGTGCCCGCCGCTAGCGACCCCAGTCGCGACAAAAAAAAACACAAGAACAACGGCAGACGCTTCTACCGCACGTCACATTACTGTGAAAATATTAACTTTTGAACCAACTGACTGATTTTCATGATACTCTTGCTAGTGGGGCCAAGCTCCCTAGGATAGTTTTTGTTGCAACGATTGAAAGTCACAGGTTCGATTCCAGGAACTATTCTTCCCATTTGAATTACTGTATTTACCTGAATCCAAGATGAGGTTTTTTCCAAATTTCAGCTTGCAAAAATTGGAGGTTGTCTTATACCACCAATACATCGTGGTCAATTGATTGTGCATCAGTTCACCATGCTTCAATTCGTGGCACATCAATTCGTCACATGATAAACTCATTGCATGTCAATACATCGCTCCACAAACTCATCGAGCATCAATTCATTGCTAGACAAATTCGTCGAGTGACAATTTCGTTGCTAGACAAATTCGTCGAGTGACAATTTCGTTGCGAGACAAATTTGTTGCGAGACATATTGGAAGGTGAGACACCATGGAGAATTCCTCGAGAGATGAATTGTTGCACGATGAGTTTGCTGTGCGATGTATTGACGTAACGACCTAACCACGACGAATTGATGTGCGATGCAATGTCCGCGACGAGTTACCATAGAACTGTAGAAAGTATGGTTACGCGTTTAATGGATGTTTTTTAAACAAATGAAACAAGTTAAAGTAATTTCATTTTCATTGCATACTTATGATTCAGAATTCAATTATTAAAGTCGTAATTTTGAAAATACATTTTAAAAATTCTTTTTTATTTAAGAAAAAATTCGTAACAAACCATTTCAATACTGAATACATGCATTTAAAATATACACCAAATACAGTCAGTGAGAAATTAGATCATAAAATCCTTTTTCTGTTTTGACAGTCTGCTAATAGGGGTGGTCGTTTTAGATTCGGTGTCGCCTTGGATTCAGCTAAATTTGGTACATGGGAAATCTGCAATCCATTGTGCAGGGTAATTGTCTCATGTACATTAAAATATCTTAGAATTGTAGTAATGGAGCGGAGTTTGTACTATTCTCTGAGGAAAGTAATAATGCTTCTAATTTTTATCGTTGAATTTTGGTTATCGATTGTATTTCTTTGAATTTTGCGTAAATACTGGCATTTTTGCAGTTTTATCACTCATAATGAGAGTGTTGCCATTGCAATGACTAATGTTGGACTCGTATTTGGTATAGTTTAATACATACATTATTTTTGCCGCACAAATATGCATGATCAATTTAGTTATCCATTCAAATGTATTTGTAATATTTTATAACGCTAATTTATAAAATTGTGGAACACAAAGAGCAATTCATTGGCAGTGATTTTAAACTATTAAAGCCAATATAGATAATTGCTTTTCCACATTTAAAATTTCAATATTAATTAATTAATTACATCATTGCTGCCACTCCCCAACTTAGGTAACGGTTCCGTTCCGCAAACCTTTATGTAACCCGAGTTTTACATAAGTCGGAATTTGTCTAACTACCCGCACAATTCAGTTCAGTAAATAAGTTATTGGGCAAAAATCATTCCAATCATAGAAATTAAGGAAATTATTTAGACCCTGTGATATCTCTCACTCGTAAAACAGTAATCGCAAAAAATTCCAGCCTCGCAAGCAGTGAACAATGGTAATATTTCCAATAGGCAACAGTTGACTGAGCGTACTGCAAGTGCCTTGTGGGAGATGCCATAGATCTTGAATACATTGTTGCATTTAAGATCTATGAGAGATGCCGCCCGCCCAGACTCTCTGCCACCATACGCTGTATCCCTTCACACACACCGAACTACAGTATATACTCGTGTAATTTGCAACTTTTTGAGACTTATTTTTTAGCCAAAAATTAAGGGGTCACAAATTACATGAGTTATGTTTTTGAAACAGTGAAATCATCTCTTGTTCTGAACATATTTCTAAGTGTAGGCTTACCCGTAACCTCGATCTGAGGCCTTGCCTTCTAATTTTTAAGTAACTTATTATTATGGATGTAGATTTAATAAAGTTCTCATATAACCTTATTTAATATTTCAACCTCCATTACGAAAAGTAAAATAAATGTCCACAAAATTACCAAAAATTCATAAAATAAATATAAGAATAAATGTTTGTTTACATGCAAAGACCTTGGTAAAATCAGGTAGCTGTTCCCGCAACACATTCTAATGTTTATGGTATTAGACTGAGGGACCAAGTGTAAATTTTTTAACCATATAATATGAGTAAATGAATTTTTAAAAAGAAATGAGAGAGCAAGGTAGAAACCATCTATGGCAACTTTATTGTGTTACGATTGTACGATAGTTAAAGATAAGAAATCACACTATGTTTTAGGGGAACTGTAGGTCGCACTACCAGAGAACACAAAAATTCCAACTCGCATATTACATGACACATTAGATGAAAACAAGATTTTGAGGCAAAAAATAAGGGATTGTAAATTATGCGGAGTCGCCAAATACTCGAGTATATATGGTACGTACTTTACATTTCGAGTGTACCATAATATGTATGCACTAGAGTCCTGCTTGGGTATGATATTTTACACCCGTACCCACAAACTACTAACCCGTACCTGCAGACTACTAATCCATACCCGACCTGTACCCGCAGAATATTAACCTGCACCTGACCCGTACCCGCAGGCTCACACCCGCACAGAAGGTCTACTTGTCTGACCCGACCCATATTTTTTAACTGTGTGGTCCTCGAGATACAAATCCGTAGCAAGAAATCGTGAAAAAATAAAGATATTATATCTGAGTCAGTCATTTATTTTGTATAAATTAAAATGAAATGCATAAATTGTACATAAACATTAATTTTTAAGATCGAAAAAGGCATTTTAAGTATCTAAAATTTATTTTTACAAAAATTACAAATTTTACAAAATAATTTAATTGAAAAAAGGAAACATTAATTAATAGTACCCTGAGATTTAAAATGACTATTTAAAAATAGGACATCATCTACGTTTGCGGGACATTTTTACAACTACTGCAAGCGATTGTCTTCGGAATCAGTTCTCCCTTTTCATCTAAAATTTCACAGAACCTTTCCCAAATATTGGATTTGGTATTTTGTTTTCTTCTTAGAGTGTACTCTAACTTCAAAAGCTTCCTTCTTATCTGGTCAGTATTCATTGTTCAAATCTGAAGCGTAGATAAAAGTAATATTTTGATTAAAATTAAGATTTATAATTGAAAGATGCATTAACTTATAACTGACAATTTTACATACCATTCAATCAGCTGGTATTGGTTCCTTTTAAGGATGTGGTAGATTGATATTCTGTCACAAATAGTGTGATTGCCGATATTTATTCTTGAGGACACTGTTGTCAAGAGCAACTTTTAAGAACTATTGCAGTCATATTCATTACTCTATCGAGTAAGTCATGCTGGACACAGATTTTTTCTTTCTCCAGATAATCAGTTTTAAAACTATGGTATGTGAATTACAGGGCAGCTTTTGTTATAGCAACTGAAATTTAGGCTTGAGACTCGTGGGTTCCTTGTTGGTTGCTGATTCCCTCTCTCAATAGTTATATGTCTAGCAAACTTGCTTCTTTCATGCATTTGGGTTTTATTTTCTTGAATATGTCTAGCAAACTTACTTCTTTCATGCATTTGGGTTTTTCTGTGATGAGTTCAGCTCATGTACAGTCATGATTTCCTGCTCTGTGATAAAGTTATGTTTATTGAGTCCTGCTAAGTATTTATCAATTGATGTTTTCTTTTAAGCCATTTAATATTCATCCTCATCATCTTCTTTACTTTTTATCATTGTTGGTAATTTTATCAATTTTTACAATATCTTCATCTGTAAAGTTGATGCAAAGCTTGTACAACCTTGTTTGTCTCTTTCAATTCTTCTAGATTTTCAGCACATTTTTCTGGGTGCAGGGTTGTGATACCTTTGGCAGACTAAATCAACTCATTTATCTCTATTACTTTTCCTTTTTTCATTATTTTATGAAAGGCCATTCCCTTGCACTGAATCCTATGCTTTTCTTATGGGGTATTGAAATGAAACATTGGGGTTAAAAAGACCCCTTAAATATAAACTTGTGTGTGATTTTTGATTTTTCTCTTCGGTTGTGTCACTTGACCTACCAACATACCAAATTTCAGATTTCTAGCCCCTCTAGAAATAGCTTGGAGTTTTGTGTCAGTGAGTGAGTGAGTGAGTGAGTAAGTGAGTGAGTGAGTGAAAGAAAGAATGAGTGGAGCACAAGTAGCTATATTATTATAAGGCAAGCGATGACACCAAAAATGACGGGATGATAATATAAATCTAAAAGTAGAAATTCGAGTTTGTGAAAAATTTCTCCTGAAAAACAAAGCAATTGAAAAAACTTTTTAATTTCTCAAACTAAAACTTCTTTAATTGTTTTGTGTTGTTTATTTTTGGCATAACCTGTTTGAAGATTTAATGATTAGTGTAACAGCTTTTTTAAAACAACATTTTTTGTGAATGTGCAATCCTCGCCTGGAATTATTTTCCCATGATATGGTGTGTTGTGAACATGGGCTCTTAAATTTTCATGATCATGTCAATTTTATGCATATATAAGAAAGCATACAATAATGAGGATCTCGAGTTCAACAATCTGTTCTGTTGTCATGGGAACCTTTCATAAAAAATGCAATATTTTTATGAAATTTTGAATTTTTATGCAAAGTTTGAGCGATTTTGGACCAAAAGCAAACATCGACGATAAGAATAAGAATCTTTGTTTATTTTCCTTTCAAATGGTTTTTATCCGAAGATCGTAGGTCAATTCTTTCTAATGAATCGCATAAGAAACTTCATTAATATTCCTAAAATATAGTCATATTCGAAGATCGTACGTCAATTCTTTCTAATTTTAAAATCTAAAAGCCTGCACTTTAATTTTGCTTTTTACGTGTTATCTTTCTGGAAATGAAAATTGCCCTGCTGGAGTCTAACCCAGGTCTTTTTTCATATTTTTTTTCATCATTAATTTTTATATCTGTATCAAATATTCCTGCAAAATTTCTGCCTTCCATCTAATAGGGAAGTTTGTTAAAAATGCAGTAAAATGTGCTATTGATGATGTCAGCGTTACGATGATAGATCACAGAGTCTATCATTATATATAGACGATCCTTACAGAGGAGGAGGAGGATATAACATACAGGGTGTCCCAGAAGTCTGGCCACATAGGACAACTTTGTTATTTTGCAGAATATCTAAAAATAATAAGAGATAAAAGTTGTTTGCAATAAGCTATTTTTCTAGAGAAATGTTAATTTTTTTTGTCTAGGGCCTTCCGTTCGACTGCTACTCTCTTGGCTCATCAATGGTTAAGTGACTCTGTCCCTGAAGTCTGACCACATAGGACAACTTTGTTATTTTGCAGAATATCTAAAAATAATAAGAGATCAAAGTTGTTTGCAATAGGCTATTTTTTGGGAACATAAAACATATAGGAGGATACTAATGTTTAGGCACTTCCAGATAAGCTGGAGATTCGAATTTTTTTCTTAGGTAGGATTTTGTGCAAAACCGACTAGAAAAAACGAAAATCTTGAAAAAGTGCAACAAAGCGGCCGCTTAAAGTTAGCAATTGTTTAAACAAATTTTCAAGGTTTATGTATTTCCAAATGTGCTATGTAGCTGAAATTTTTTTTAGAGGTAGGATTTGTAAAAAAACTAAATAGGTATTATAGAAATTTCGATATTTTAATTTGTGTTAGTTGTGTTTAATTTGCCGTTAAAAATTCTTAAAGTTTAAACAAATAGATAACTGTTTAGTTACTATGGGTTGAGCTAGGAAGCTGAAACTTTCAAGTTATTTGCAGAGTAGTGCATTTGCACAAATAAACATTTGAATCTCTCCATAAATATATTGTGGCGGCCGTTAAAAATGTTTAAAATTTAAACAATTAGAAAAATATTATTTCACTTCTAGAAGTGCTACAACTTTAAAATTTGGCAGAAATGTGTAGCATTAGTACCCCATAATGGAGAAAGTATAAAATTCTTCAAATTGCAAAGTTTGGATATTGTTTTAATCTATTACTTTTACATAAGGGAAAAACGAAATCTTTGGAATTAAAAAAATATTTGTAATGATGAAATATCTCTCTGAAAAATGAATGTATTTTCAAGGTGAGATGAAGTGCTTGCAGAATGCAAGCACCTTCTACTAGTATGTATAATAGGAATACTCAAATCCATCATACAGAGATGTTTTCTTTAATACTTGGAAATATCTTTAAATTGTGCTATTGGTGCGAGGTTTGTACTGTTCTAAGCAGAAAAATGTAGATTCTAATTCTTATCGCTGAATTTTGATAATTGATCACATTTTCTTGAATTTCTATTAAAATATAGTGAAGAAATGGGTTATTTTCTTTTCCGCTCCACTACCCTTCAGCAGTGGACAGTTGATCCATACATATTAGCATATAATCAGTAACATTTATTAAATAAGTTTATTTTAAAAAAATTCATGCAAAATGTCAGAAAGAGATTTTGACATTGCTTTGAGTTTTTTAAACCTGATAATGCTCTGTTAGTTTGTTTTCCAATTTTTCTCTATCATTGATAAACTATGAATTACAAGTGGTATTTATGGTATGAGTATTCCTTGGAATGACTAACACATACTGAAACATTTCCTGTCAATATAAATAATCAATTGGAGATGTCAACGTTGGGAAAACAGCCTACATTAGTCCTGGTTTGGACTTCTTGTTTGTAAATTCAGATGAATATGTGGTTTTTGGTAGCATACAAGATCTGACAGTAAAGTAACAGGGCTGCTTTTACATATAGTTGTACCTGAAAATTTACCTCTAATGGGTGTGATCCTTTTTGAATTAGGTCTCTACCACAGCGATGCATGAATCCCATGGCCTTTTCCAGTTTTTAAAACAATTATGGAAATCATTTTGTGTCAAGCTATTAAGAATGGTCATTGCATTTGCATGGATATCTTCTACAAATTTAAAATGTGTTCCCTTGATCATACTTTTTAATTTTTGGAATAGAAAGAAGTCACTTGGGGCCAAGTCTGGTGGATAAGACGTTATCCAGGTCGGTAATTTGTTTTTTTTTCATCAGAACATCCTTAACTAAAACTCTGTGTGAATCAGAGTGTTGTTATGGTGCTAAATGCAAAATCTGTTTGTTAAGGAACAAATCTGACTTCGTATGTCGAACTTGGTCTTGTAATCACTACATCACCTCAGGATAATACTTTTAGTTTATAGTCTAATCAGCAGGAACAAAGTCATAGTGACCAATTTCTTTTCTCTCAAAAAACATCAACATTGTCTTCACATTCAACTTTGGCATCCTAGCTTTCTTGGGTCATGCCCGTGATGGAGTCTTACACTGAAGGCTTTGCCTTTTTTTGTCTCTGGGTCATATTGAAACACCTAAGTTTCATCATTGTCTATGATTTTACTCATCAAATTGTCATTTTCCTGAATCCCTAGATAAAGATCAGCACAAATTTCTCTTCTTCTCAATCTTTGCTCATCAGTTATATGTTTGGGAACCATCTTTGCACAAACTTTCTGATTGCTTAAATTTTCAGTCAGAATCAATCTTACAGACTCCTTGTTAATATTCAGTTCCTCTGCTATTTTTCTGTCAACTGATGATCATTTCATAGCAAAGGAGCAACTTTTTTCATGTTTCAATCTGTTGTTGATGTTTTTGGATGACCAGTTGTCATCGCTAACATCATCTTTGATCTCAGAAAAGTGCTTTGCCCATTCGAGAACACAAGTTCTGGGCATGGTGCCATTTTCATAAACTTGGTGTACCATTTCAATAATCTCTGTAACTTTTTCCCCTGTGTCATCAAGAATTTGAAGTTTATCCTTTGCTCCAAAAGTTGGTCACTCATTTTTAAAATGCTTGGCTATTACACTACTTCAGTAAAGATAACACTAATCTTGCAATACCAATGCTATCAAAACAAATTTACTACTGAGCACCTGTCACTCATGTCAGAACACATTGCAACCACAGCTGCTGTGGGGTGCCGTTGGTGTATTGGTTAGGAGGCTGGCTGTTACTTGCCTGCTGCTTGAAAGGGCAGCAGGCTTGAAACCTGGAAAAGTAGGATTTTTTCCAAGGTTGCCCGGCCCCTTGTTTGTGTGGTTTGAGGAGACTGTGCAAAGTCAGCATTCTGTCCTTTGATTCCCTTGGTACTCATCGTTAAAAGTAGGCTAATGCCGGCTCAGGGTTTCCCTCCTCCTTTGTGATTGTGTTCGGTGTGGAAGGAATTATGGCTATAATAATCCAAGAGGTTGATTAGCCAAAAATAAACACATACACAGCTGCTGCTTCAGTGTTGCTATATACTCGATAATAAAATCAGTCCTGTTACTTTACCATCAAAACTTCTACTTCTTCATTAAACTCCATTTCTGGTATGATCAAACATTCTTTATTTATGTATCACAGTAAAATGATAAATATTCGTAATATTTTTTCAGGTGCAGGAGGATTCATTTCGGAGAAGAACTGTTTCATTTAGAAATAGGACAATTGATAAAGAAAAACAAATATGGGATCTTCAAGGTAATTTTATTTTATTTTAGGCATATATAATAATAAATTTAATGTCAGTGGTGGTGTTTATGCATTTTAAATTAAATCTACCCTTTATTATACTTACAAGGAGAGGACACAAAACAAAAGTTCAGTTACCTGTCAATACATAAGCAAATGAATGTTTCCCTTTTAACTCTCCCCATCATTGCTCCCGATGATGATTGGTGGTTGTAGATTATTAATGTTTTTAATCAATTAACTGAATTTCTGATGGATTCATAAAAGAAATATTGTTATTTATTTATATTATTCTACTTTTAACAGACTTCTCACCAGTTCTTTTTCTTTTATACTTTCAACGATCCTTTACCTGTTATACCTCCGCCTAATGGGTCTATTTCAAGTATGGAGGAAGTCTTCGCAAAAATAATTTCAGGGATCCTTACCATGTCATAAGCATCAATATAGAATGTAGCGTGTTCCGAGATCAATGAAGAATATGCGATTTAATAATTTAAACTTTGTTGAGAAAATCATATGTTGAATGACTTGAGAAAAATCTGGACCACCACCTGACAACATGGAAAAAATATAAAAATATGAACGTGGTTGCCCAGTTACATTTTAATGCGAAATACAAAATAGGATTTGTAAAAAGAGGAATGAAAGAAAAAAAGCTACCCAAGAGAGAATTGAACTCGTGCCCACACATTTCGGACGTACACACTATATGCTCACTGTCAACAATTACTTAATCAATTAGGCGTGCATTAAGAAATTTATACCAGTTGATGAGAAATTTCAATATTTAATTGCAATTTTTGGAAAAACTAGCAGTTGTATATGCCCAAAAAAGGGGTTTGCAGTGATCCTGGAATACAGAGCTATTCACCTACCAAGTTTCATAAAAATCCATGATCCCACTACCGTGTCCTCTCTTTGTTAGTACCGTATTGACCTGAATATAGTGCAATGTTTTTTCCTCAATATGTACCTTTGAAAGTCGCATTCGCACTATATTCGAGTACTTGTTGCATTCGTACTATATTCGAATACTTGTATCTTTAAAAAATAACTGCGTATTGGCGCGTTTCATGACGCGTGTTTTAGCGCATATGTTTATAATTGCTACATTGTAAGTGAATTGGACGTTCATGTTACGATGCTACATTGTACAAATATACTCGGTAGGGGTCTGAGGAGACTTGAAAATAGATCAAGGTCAAATTGCAGCAACCACAGCACCGGCATAACTTCACGCAGGGTTGCGGCACTCAACGTTAGAAAACGAGGACCGTCTAAACGTGGTGTCACATTACCCCCCTTTAGTACATAATTCATGAGTTTACAGGTAATTTAAATGTGTAAAATAGAGAAAATTAAATGTTTTTTCGTCTTTTTCTAAAATTCCTTTCAAATTACTTGGGGTCGCACTATATTCGAGGTCGCATTATATTCGGGCTAATACGGTAATTAAAATCTACTCTATATAAATGCAGATGTTTTAATTTAAAAAATAAAATTTATTGTAAATTATTTATTCTATATTTTATGAACAAATTGCTATTAACTGGTTTACTCATCTTCCCTGTTAAACAGCCTTCTTTAACTTAACTTGGGATAATTTATTGGATTCATGCTGATCAGGTGCAGATTTAGGGTTCGTGAAGATCCTAGGCGATAGTGTTTTGTGAAGCCCTCAACTCATGATTTCTGAAAAAGTGTGGTTAAATTTTATGGAGGAAAACAGTATATCAAAATCTTAATTTATTTGCATATACTTACCATATAGTGGGGCGGGGAGATTGATGCCTATTGCAGCTTGTAGTCTTTGAATGAAGCATTTAGAAATAATAATTTTTTCAGATTTATTTTGCAAAATTTTGGGACCCCCTGATGTGTGGGGCCCTGGGCTGCTGCCCCATTTTCCCCCCTTAACACCGCCCCTGTGCTGAGCAAAGCTGAGACGCCATGGCTGAGCTAGGTGGATTGAGTGCTAGTATGAGAGTTGGTAGGAAAATAACATGACAAAGACTGCAATTCTGAAAACAACTAATTTTAGAAGTTTTTGCAAATATGTTGTGACTCATTTTGATGAGTTGATGAAAAGTTGCCACTCTTGATGGTTATGCTTGTGACCAGAGGAGTACGAGTTTATATTTTAATGAAGAAAATATGCAAACAAATGATGGCATAATTAACCAGGATTTCTCCATTCAACAGTTTTTGCCATAAATTCTTTAATTATGATTTTGTCATACATTCCTTTTAAATACGTCACTCTCAACCTTATAATGGCTGATCATGTAGAGATAAGGTAATGCTGGTGAAGCTCCAGTTCAGCTTGCCATTATACTGTGAATGAAAAAGGTGCAAAATCTGTTATAATATAAATGACAGGTAACAAAAAATGCGAATTACAGTAATGTTGGCTGCTTTAGCAGATGGATCAAAATTACCACCCTATGTAATCCTAAAATGAAAAAAAATCCCCAAGGAACAAATGCCCACTGGAATAATAGTTAGATATCATGAAAATGGATGGTTGTCAAAAGAACTTATGAGATATTGGTTACATGTTGTCTGGAATAGAAGACCAGAAGCACTATTAAGAAAAAGAAGAATGCTTGTGTCAGATTTAAAAATAAATATTTCAGTCTGAAAATTAGTCATTCAGCTAATTTTAGTGGTTGTATTGTTTATTCAAAATTTGGTATCTGCAGCTATTCGGGAATTATGACTTTATTTTGCACAAACCCACATCTCTTCAAAATACAAGGGGAGGTTCAAGAGTTCTTGTTCTAACTTGGTTACAAAGATGGCAGCACTGCTATCGGCCGCCATCTTGTAGTCGCATCCTTCAATAACAACAATGCTAGGTTTCATTATCGAGTATACTATTGGTTCATCATGGTTGGAATTTCATTAGGTGCAGTTGTTGATTTTTGGGATCATGGCAAACATCGAGCACCGAGCAGTCAAGTTTATCACTAAGGAGGGACAATCTCTATCTGAAATTCGCAATCGGATGGTGGCTGTATATGGGAAAGCTTTGCCTTCTAAAACCACTATAAACAAATGGTCCAAGTTGTTTAAGTGGGGTAGGGAGTCATTGAAGGATGACCTTTGCTCAGGTCGGCCAGTGGAAGCAATATCCAACGACATTGCAAAGAAAATCGAGGAGTTGGTGATGATAGATGGAAGATTGAAGAAGAAACAGATATCAGCAATGGTGGGACTGTCCGAAACAACAGTACTTTGGGTACTTCATGACCATCTCGGCATGTTAAAAGTCTCTGCTTGGTGAGTACCGAGGAACCTGTCAGCTATCCAGAAGAGGGAGCGAGTGAAATCCTGTCAGGAGTTTTTCAATCTGTGCAGCGACAACCTGACAGCTGTTTTCAATCAAATTATTACTGGAGATGAGACATGGGTCCATCATTATGATCCTGAAGCCAAGGAACAATCAAAGCAGTGGCATTGCAAGGGCTAAAAGCATCCAAAAATGTTCAAGGTCATGGTGTCAGCAGGAAAGGTCATGGCAACCATTTTCTGGGATGCGAGGGAAATCCTTCTGATGGACTTCAAGGAGAAGGGTGTCGACATCACTGGAGAATACTTTGCAGACATCCTGAGGCATCTGAGAGAGGCAATTAAGGAGAAAAGGCAGGGTTTGCTGACCAAAGGGGTGCTGCAGCTGCACGACAATGCGCTGACGCATAGGTCCCAAAAAGCTGTGGCTGTCCTGGCATCCTGCGGATTCGAGGTTGTGAACAACCCCCCTCCCCCCCTCCCCCTACACCCCGGACCTGCTCCCAGTGATTATTATCTGTTCCCAAATCTGAAGAAAGACTTGAGAGGAAGGCATTTTTCGGACGATGAAGCCCTCAAAGGAGCTGTGAATGCCCATTTTGCGGATAAGGAGGAGAACTATTTTTTGAAAGGGATTGAGTTGCTGGAACAGAGATGTAAAAAGTGTATTGATATTAAGGGAGAATACATAGAAAAATAATATAGGATTTATATTTTTATCACCATCCCTTCATGGTTAGAACGCGAACTTTTGGACCTCCCCTCGTATATATCTCTATCCTTCTTTCTTTCTTCCTCTCTCTCCTCTCTCTCTCGTGTTAAAGCATTCAAAGCATGCATTCCTTATGCATATTATAAGGATTAAAATGACAATACATCCTTGATGTTTAGCAATGACACGGTTGGCAAGGCAACATATCGTTAAAAAGCTTAAAGTTTTCAAACAAATATGATTTAAACGTAGAACTTAAGTGATTTTGTATCATAAGCAAAATGTGACGATAAAAATAAGAAATGACATTTTTTTCTTTAAAACAGTACAGGTTCGAAGATTGTAGGACTATTCTTTCTAATTTTAATTTTCAAAAGAGTAAAAGCCTGTAAGTCGAAAAATCGCTTTTTACGGGTTATCTTATGGGAAATGGCAACTCCTCCCCTTCTTCCCCTCCTACCAAAAGTCAAAATTCTGGCCCTGATGTACACATCCTCATGGTCCCATTAGTAAGTGTACCAAGTTTAAAGTCTCTAACTCTCTTGGTTTTTGAGATACGCTGTCCACACACACACACACACACACATTGCCTTTTATTAATAGAGATGAGCCCTCAAATTCGAGTGTACTTTTGAGCATTTTACAATGTTGCAAAAGTTCTTCTTCAGCATTGGCTTGAAAAACTGATATACAATACAAAAATCCAAAATTAGTAGCATATATTTTTAGAGACTCAAAGAGGGTTTCAATGTTCACACGAATCATATCAATGATAACATTAAAGAAATGAATCCTGAATATTTCATTGTAATCGTTGGTACATCCATTCTCAATTTCATAACTAGACATTTTTTTCATAATTCGGAATCGTGGATTTCTAAATTCTTTTAGAATCTCCAAATTTTCTGCCAGATGGTTGGATGTAGATAGTGCTGACTCAAACCCTGTTCATCTCTATTTATCAAGCCATTTCAGTAACTGTGCTATCCAAATGCATATTATGACTTTGCCATAATTTACTTGTTGCATTGATTTTTACTAAGATTTCATACCATATAATTAAAGATACCGTGAAATCATACGTTGCAAGCACATTAATAAGAGAATCAGTTTCACTGTGATGTTTTGACATTCCTTCACAATTAGAAGATAGTTCTTGTAAAGCATCAAATATCCCCTCGAGCTGAAGTCGAACAGCTTTCACACTTTCTTTGTGGCACACCCATCTAGTTTCTGAAATTGGTTTTAGCATGTTATTAACCTTTCTTTTAATACACGCCATCTATTATAGGATGCTAAATATAGATTATATAGCCTCTGAAGTAAACCAAAAAATATTTGAGCCTTTGTACAAGATGAAGCAGCATCTCCGAAGATCAAATTCCAATTATGACAAACACATGATTAAGGCTCGTGAATTTACTTGCAGTATTCTAATTTTCAAACTTTTTTCACCATGCATATTCACACCATTGTCATAGCCTTTACCATTACAATCCAGGATGTCTAAGTCTAGGTTGTCTATTTCTGCCAGAATAATTCCAGTTAGTTATTCTCTTGTTGTTGGGTGTACTGCGAGGAAACTGACAAAGTGCTCTTTGACTTGTTCTGTATTTGTATCAACATAGCATGATATAATCGTCATTTGTTCAACATGACTAAAATGTTGCATATAGTCCAAAATAAACGAGTGATATTTGGCCTCCTTCACTTTATTCAATATCTTATTTTTTACACTTTTAGCCATTAAATCAATTAACTCATTCTGAATGGTCTTACTGAATTAATGTCATTATTGATGACACAGCTGAAATGTTCTCACATGACTGGATCAAATTTTGCCAATAATTACTAACCCAAGGAAATTTCTACAGTTTTTGGTAGGCTCCTTTATGTTTTATGTATGACTAAATACTGCACTATAGCAAAAAGTCTTTCTAAAATATCTCGCCACCATTGTTTTTCTAGCTGAATTTGCCTTTGTATGTGTTTGTCCAGGGTCATCCCACCATTTAGTCTCTTCTCTAAGTCTAGACATTGCATCATACATACTTTATTACCTTTGAAATTTTCATGTTATTTTAAAAAGCACTCAATTTTTTTCAGTCTGAAGAACCTTCAGAAGCAACAACTGCTAGTGATATTGAAAATAAGCAACAAACAAATAAAACACAGTTTCTACTTTGAAAATATAGCAACCAATAT
The DNA here is from genome assembly GCA_028673005.1 of Tanypteryx hageni. Taxonomy (NCBI): domain Eukaryota; kingdom Metazoa; phylum Arthropoda; class Insecta; order Odonata; family Petaluridae; genus Tanypteryx; species Tanypteryx hageni. Next base: position 250,504,894 of record CM054112.1, read on the forward strand.
CAGAGATGCTTTTCACTGTTGCTTAATACACAATTTTAGTCATGAACTAAAATGTCGGTTTTTATCATCCAACAGAAGGTAATCATTTTTACTTAAGATGTGAATCGGACCTTTTCGAGCAATATTGCTCAATTGATAATGGGTCAAAGTGAAAATCCACTCACCAGGATCACTATCATTGGCAAATATGCTAGGCTGTTCCCCAACATCAACCAATTCTGCTGGTGTAGAAGTGGATGGAGCACTATTATCCAAGTCATCACACCTTTTTATGCTATTTTGAATAATTACACCTGTTTCAGCTCCAGTGTGCAGTTATGTTGGGATCTTCAGAATTTTCATTTCTTCTTCCACAACCAACATCAATAAGATTTTCATTTTTCACTAACTAGAATCAGTTTTTTCACTGCACTCCTTGAAAAATTTCTTCCAAGATACTTTAAACTTAGGTTGTGATTCTTCCAAAAGAGCACGCTTTTTCCTTTTAGATGCTCCTGATTAAAACTTTCTATCTTTATCTTGATCTCTCTCTGACATTTTAATACTTAAATGGGGTTAATTATTCTTCTTAATGTAATAACACTAAACTAAATATTTTAGTCAGATTAGAATAATGATGTTAACTATGATAATGATTCACAAACAATAAAATGCCCTGCGATAACCCCATTTTCATGGGAACTACGAACCAACTATGAGGACCAGTGAAGTTCGACTATCTTTCCTTGAAAATGCCAGTTCTCTTCTACAATGATCGTCTTCATCATCTAAAATGCATGACTAGTTCTTTGTACTGGGACTTTTCAAACTCAGTGTAAACATTTCTTTCACTATTATTAAGCTGCTGACTTATTAACTCAATGCTGTCCAACGTGTATTGTACAGGTCTGGACAGTAAAATTGACAAAGTAGCACCCCGTGAATGCAGACTTCCTGACGAACTCCTGAGAAAATGTGAAATCTTGCAACATTGTACATGGAGACATTTCATTCTCCCCCACAACTCATCCTTCCTCCAACACAACTGAGAGTTTGGGCTCTGTATAAGTGAGTTCGGCCATCAAAGCTTTGTCCCTTGTGACGTATCACCCTCCCCCACAACTCATCCTTCCCCACAACCCAAGAGTATGTGGCACTACAAGTGGGTTCAAAGTTGTGCTACCTTTAGCATGGGCTTCGAGGTTGTGTGAGTATGTGACGTATCACCTTCCCACGAGAATTTAAATTATACACATACAAAATATAAGAAAGGCATGTTATTAGAAATAATGTATATGTACAATATAATTCTAAATAATTGTTATAAAACAATTTTTGAAATTTGGTTTAACAATTATAATATTAACTTAAAAGACGTTGTAATGGAATTCATGTTTATTTTGCATTTTCAATTCTCGGACCTTTTATTGGAGGAATTACTAGTGATATCAGTTATAAAAATAAATTAATTTATTTTAAAGTTTTACTGGAGAACTAAAAATCTGAAATATCCATTATATTAAACAAATACAAACTGAGGATGGTATAAATGCTAGATTTTTTAATGCTGTAATAACATCAAAATGTCCCACTCTCGCAGCTTCACTTCCGACCGATGCAGTTTTCTATTTACGTAAATATTCTATAAACAATCACCATGTTTTTTTATCAATCTAAAAGCTCAAAAAAACTAATAGATTGGAACAGTTGGCAGTTAGAAGATTTGGAACATAAACATCGGCCCGGCAAGTACGAACTCCTGCGGGAAATCCTGTGCTGCCGAGAATTGGACCAATTTATCCCTAAGTGCAGCATAACAAATAAATTCATATTTCTACTGCCTCACTCTGCCTCCTATTTATTTCATCGCTTGGTGCTCGACACCCTCGCCAAACATACTTCCCCCAAAATTTTGTCGACGGTCCAGGCAGGAAGTTCAAGAGTGGCAAAAATGTTATAGCGAAAACTTAAAAGTATAGAAAACAATGGACTGCCCTCGGCATCGATGGATGGTGAGTGGTCTGAAATCGGTCATGAGTCCGTTAAATCTGAAGTCCGTTAACTCGAGGGTTTACTGTAGTTATAATTTTCAGATTCAGAGAAAATTTTCATGCCAATTCCTAAATACTTATATTTTTGCAACCATCAAAATTTTCGGCTATACCCCTGTTCAAGTCCTAAATTCCTACCTAATTTTAGCAAATTTTCTAATACCCATGTTTTCCCTATCTATATTTGTGACACTATGATTAGCTTCTCCATCACGTATTGAAAAACGTTCCTGTAATCTAATTAGCAACTTTTTGAGTTATTGTATTTTTTATTCTTGAGACCAATCCATGCAGACATGTATGCATTATGGTACGTGGGCACATTTCAAAATTAATAAACAGTACTCCCTCTTTTTATGCGGGGAATGCATTCCAGGAAATTGACGCATAAAAACATTTCGCGTAAACAGAACCTATATTCGCATATAAAATATTGAATTGTCTAATGGAAACTTGGTTGTAATTATGTGGCCTCAGGGACTGTTTTAGTCCTCTGTCTGCATTAAAAAAAATATATATAGCTTACAGATCATATAAGAGCTAGGAATAGAAAAATATGGTATTTAATTGTTGCTTGCTAAGAGAACCATCTTAGCGATCCATGTAAACAAAATATACAATGTTTTGCTCGGGATTTTCTTGATCTTTCAGATGTTTCTTTTAATCACTCATCGCTATTCTCTAAATAAACATCCACAAAAGCTTTCTAAATGATGTTTCAAGCATGATTACTTACACATCACCATCAACACGTTTCTTTCCTAGTTCATCTTTAGGAGCGAGGCGGGATGCCCATATGAGGTGCGAGGCTCTAGGTGGTCGCCTAGATCTGTATCTGCCCCTGCTTGTGAACTAGAGTCATTATCAAACCATCAATGCCATTGTAAAAAGAAAGTCCCCTGCCATTGAGAAAAACTGAGATAAATCCTTCTGGCAACTGCGATAAACAGATATGCTTGTATCCTTGGTGAGCAAGTTCCATTTTTTAAATGTGGATCCCAATAGTTCTGCTTTACTTCTTATTTCTTGTCTTTTTTTGCTCTTGCTAGATCATGAGTACTGCAAACAACATAGATGCATTTATTCCAACTAACCATCCTCTGAATGTCACTGCACAATGTGCACAACAAATATGCAGTGCCCAAATTTATCTTGGGGTCATTTTATTGCCCAAGTAATGTTCACACTAGGAGCAGCTGTGTAGAATAGCAAAGTTATTGTGTCATTCAGAATAAGCTAAAGCAAATAGGTGCTATCACTTTTTTGCAAGACAAAATTTTGAAATGTATTTGAAATTTTTTCCTAAAAGCACCATTTGTCAATACAAAGAACCCAAAATTTCTCAAAAACCTGAAATGATAGAAACAGTTTGAGGTCAGTTTTTTAATCAGCATTATAAAATTCATCAGAAAAACCTATAACCATATGAGAAAAAGATGGTTTGTTGAATGGTGTAATACAGTAAAACATGTATCTTACAAATCTCCGTATAATGAACTCGGATCTCGGTCCCGCCCCCATAACATGTAAAATGCATAGAAGAAGCCTCCCTATAATGAACCTTCGTAACTACGAAACTCCCATAGAGCGAAGGCTTAACCTGGTCCCGAAAATTTAATTCACCGTACAATGAAATTTCCATGAAAACAAAGTCGTAAACATTGGCTGCTGCTGGATCATCTCGGTGCAAAAACAGCATCGCCCTAACGCTGCATGCCTGTCTCCACTCCTGCTGAATCACCATCCCATCTCTACTCTCACTGAATCACCATCCCATCTCCACTCTCACTGAATCACCATACCTAGTTGAGAACGGCCGAATGAGAGAATGGACCATGCTCGCCGATTAGGTACTCTTTAAGCTATCGCCATTGCAAAGTGCAGTCGTTGGATTATTATCGTACTTAAAATGCTCATCCGAATCTATCGCCATCGCTTATGTGTAAAGTTCTTTCTGGCTGTTTTCACTCAAATGAATAACAATTGTCTTAACTAGGAGAATTAGAATGAGGTATATGGATGTGATATCGTAAGAAAAAAATATGGGGAATGAACGAAATTGATAGCTCAGAACAAAGTGATATTTACATCACTTCTGTGTAGCGGTATCTCAATATTGACTCTTTCTGAGCAGCTACACTCACTATTTACGAAACCGCTGACTTATAGACTGCTCACAAATTTCGTGATACAAAGGGGAGGTGGAGTCTGACAGTGTTAAATTGTGCTACAGTAGGTAACAGGGTTGCCAAACATCCATATGTTTATGGACAGTCTGTAAAAAAGAGCATAATTTGGACATCGGTAAAAATATTCAGATGTCCGTAAAAATGCTAAGAAATTTCCAGAGGTTTAAAGCAGTGGTAGTCAACCTTTTTAGTCGGAGTACCCCTTAAAATATTTTTGATGGAATTCGTGCCATCTGGTATATTTTAAAGTTAACAAACTCGGTTATTATTGGGTAGAGTCTACAAATATATACATACTTTCTAATGATATGATTTACATGTATTTTATCCACGAGATAATTATTAGATGTTGTTTCGCTATTTTTTTACATTAGATATCCTTAATCTTTTATCTTAATCTCTTTGAAAGATCTCGCATACCCCCAGGGATATGTGTACTTTAGGTTGAATACTGCTGATTTAAAAAATGTTTGTTAGATGTTCTCATTTTGGTTATCTATTATAAATAGTGACTTCTTACGGAGGATCTATATATATATATGTGTATATTATATATGATATAAAACCTAAGGTACTTCTAGATATTCCACAGAGCTGAAATTTGGAGGGAACCTTGGTATTGTTCCAAAACCATCAGGAAAAAATGAAAATTCCAAAATTTCCCCTTATAACAGGGTCTTTTACACCCCAAAACGTTCATTTTCAAGTCCCATTAGAAAACCATTTAAATCCATACAAGCCTTTTTATAATTGCATTTTAAAATTACTTTTAATTAAGGTACAAACTCCGGACCTGAATTAGAATACGGGAAAAAGAACGAAGACTATTTTTCCTGAAAGTAGAACACGAATCCATGCTGAGTTAGTCCAATTATTCGATTTTTACTGCATAAAAAATGGGATTTTATACAATTTATAACAATGGCCCAATATTTCAGTCATGACTACAAGATAATATTTTTCTTCAGGAATTTATTTTACGTGTTAATAAAACTGAACGAGGGCTTAGTGCCACGAACTGAAAAGTAGCTTAGTGTCATGACATCACTCTCAGACTTTGACATTTATAAACAAAGGGAAAACATATTTGGGTGCACAGACAATACTAAGAGAAATATTGTGCTGAAATTTTCAGGGTTTGTAGATGTCATGAGTAGGCCTTCGGATAATATGAGACATCTTATGTAGGTGTCCTCAGTTTGACTCCAGGCGCTGCGAAAGTTGAGTTCTTTTTCCGTAAGAAGAATTAATTTAAACAACTTTCCGATATGTTACAAAAATGAAAACAACTTCAAAATTCAAAAACAGGAAACATTAGAGAATTATGAAAGATAGTGATGTGACCATTGCAACTATCTCAAAATTTTGTAATTGGAATTGATTAGCATGCTTAAGTGATACCATTGACTCCTGTAGGATTCCTCAGTTCGACTCCAGGCATTCCAACATTTGAGTTTTTCCTGTGTAAATAGCATTGCTGAATATTTGGCAATTAATTTACGGTAATTCTCATCAAGTAGGAGGAATGAAATTTGGTGTTGTGGTATAGGGCACCAATGCTTGCAGTATGCAAGCACCGATTACTAGTATTTTTAAAAGTAAAGCAACCTTTCTTTTCAATGAGCACAAATTAAAAATATGAAACAAATTCTCTGAGTAAAAAATCAGGTATTATTTGTGTTCCAAGAATTTTTGCTGAACACATTCGAAATTTCCTGTTTCCCTAAGCCAGATAAGTGCACTAAAGTAATGTAAATATCATTTCTGTTGCGATGTATGAATGACCAAAACCTCCTCTCAGTAAGAATGCCTTGCTGTCAGGGTTACGTGAAGAGTGTAGAGAGCCTTCGGATAGCATCAACTTTCGAGTTGAAAGAATCTTGACTTATCATTGGTCAGAAAAGTCTCATATTTTTCCCTCCCTCTTGTGCTCATGAAAAACGCAGAGCTGGCCCCTACCTCCATCTTCCACTGCTTTGCGGGGATTTTCCGGGTATCTCTGGGAGCCAACATTTACTGCATCTATGTAACATTTTTTCTCTAGTGGGGCTGGTCGATGATTAACTGGTAACGTTTTACGAGCCAGTCCTGTATGACATACATGTTTTGACTCGAAATATTTAATTTTGTCTTACCTTCTCGTTTTCTGTACCCACACGGAATGAAAAATAGGACACATAATAATTGTATTCGCTGTTTTCTGCTAATCGGGTGTTCCCAGATTAATTTTACACTAACAACATACATGTTCTGTCAGCGAGAATACCTCTGAAATCCGTGATTATTTCAAGCTAAACAGAATAACTGTATTCCCGAGAATGCGATACACACTATAAATTTTGGTCTATATTTCGTGAGAAATTGTAATATGTATGATATATGTTATAGTGAATTAATAACGTGAGATATTTTATGCTCTCGTTCACAAATACTCTGCCCCGCTATCAGACAGATTGCATAAACAAATCGAATGCATATTAAGATAGAAATCATTATTTCATCTTGCACTTTTATTAGTAGCGAGACATATTGACTATTATTGTTTTCATAGAATGCACTATTATGACAATGAACATATTAATATTTACGTATTGTTACTCATATTTTCAGTAGTTGGGCAGTGTCTTGCTTGATCAGATGAGCCCCATGATTAACCCCTCAGGGCAGATCTGTGCATGGTACAGACATCTGTTTCTTAACGTATCGCCAGCCTCTGTGCATGGTATGTACCCATGCCGCACTGCTTTTAATTTGCTATATAGAGATAATTTTTTAATTTTTTGGATTGACTTTCAAAATATTATTAGAACGGTTTTTACCTTAAGAAGATGTTGAATACAATATTTTTCTAACAGTTTTAGTTATGCAGAACTAAATTACATCTGCTCTGCTGGTTGGTGCGAGGAAAAATGATTTGCTGTATTTTTTCACCTTTAATCTCTTTCAGTTACAAAAAATTTTTAATGTCCCTTAAGTCACTTTCAGAAATTAGCTCATTCTTTATGGAAGGAAATCATTTTTTAAAAAGTTGATAATTTTCATCAGATAATCCCATCTTCAGAAATAATACTATCAAAGATACAGTACAAAAGGCGAGTGTTCTCAATCAATAGGAATTAGTAGTGTTCAGTGGGAAGAGACTTTCAGCTACTGTGTTGTAAGGAGAATGAAGCAACAAGCTACTACTGCGTTATTTGAATGGAGTTGAAGTTCATGGGAACTATTCTAGCACTAAAAGCAGTGATTAAGAGTTTGTGTGGTATAAACCATTATTACGTCATCATGCGATAGTGCATAAACTTATTGAAATAGAATTATGTAAAAAATAAGTTATATAACATGTACTATCGGGTGCAAAAGTAAATGCAAGGGCTATGCGGGATTGCCTATCCGACACTCCTCGAAATCACCAGTATGAGAAATTTTGAAGTCAAGCCAATCATCTGCCATTTCCTTAGCTCCAAACACACACTGTGAACGCATTGCATGTCTGGTGGTATTATACACCACTTCATAGCACTGTATTGTTATGGATGTCACGAATAATAACGTAATTTAGAATTGAAGTATAGCAGACTGTTTTAAGCTATGCTTTACTTAATCGCTATGATTACAGTTTTTCACTATAGCACTTTCGCAACATAAGTGGCCGCACTCGTCTGAGCACAAGTCTCGTATTCCCGTATAGGCAGATCTAGAGTACGAGTCCTGGCATATGATATTAATTAATTATTTTTTTTATTAAAGGCATTTGATTTTCTTTTGGGACTCTTATTAAATGTTACGTATGCCAAAATATTCTCTTTAATTGGAAATGATTTTTGGAATTCAGAATTCAAACATCGAAAATAAGCTCTTTGTAAAGCTATTCAGCGCAAGGCAGGCCGCTCAAGATTTCTGATCCTATACATCGTATAAAGAAAGTATAGTTTTCATGAAAAAACCAAATTAAAGATTTCAACTGAAATACATGTTTTCAAATCTTCTGAACAGGTTTTGACTATTTTTTCGACGATGTATTTGTGTCTGTTTGTGTGTCTGCGTGTATGTGACAGGAATGTTGTAGGCGATCTAACTCAAAATCTATTCAGCATAAAATTTTACATTTGTGATAATAGAAAAATCCTTAAGACTTGATATGGTTTTGACTTCAATAGGTTAAATGAAAGTTGTGGTTTACACTAGTAGAAATTTATTTTTTCTCGATATCTGGCTTAAACCTGAATTTTTGCCAATATACTGGGATGAATCTTGTGGTCTCAGAGGTTAAGTGAGGGTTTGGATGGCGAATTCCGGATCAATGCTCTCTCTCTTTTCGGCAGTGGTTTTAGTTTTCATTTAAAAAAATAATACAGCCAAATCTTTACGTAAAAGAACAATTTTCTATAGTGATTAATCGCGTATCTTCAGAAGGATGAGTGCGGGTTCCAGGTCTATTCCTTTCCCTCTCTCTCCCTGAGTTCATGACCTCTCTGCCCGCCCTCCCTGTCTTCTTTCTCCCTTCCTGTCATAATCGCTCCTGAAACTCTTCTACTCCAAAAACAATTGAAGTAGGAAATGCACCCTTTCCTAAATTTAAAAGTTCTAAATATCATTATTCTCTACAACAGGGGTCTCCAAACCTTTTGAGAGGAGAGCCACATAAGAATACTGAAAGTGCTAGGCAGGCCGGATCTAAAAAAAGACATTTTTCCTATAGTTATATATAACATATATTGTTAAACATGAATAAATAAAAGAATTTTTTTAAAGGAAATAACAGAAAGCGAAGAAGTCAGATAAGTATGCGCAACAATAATTAAACATGGATGAGTGAAGTGTTTTTCGTAAGGAAATAGGCAATGGAAAACAAAAATATTTTTTTCTTTATTTACATGTACAGCTTATAATTATAATTAAGCATAAAAAACTGTAATTAAACGAATAAATTTGAGTTTTTTTTCTTAATAAAATAATGGAAACCAATGAAGTCAGAAATATATATGCCACAATAATTAAGCATGAATAAATGTAAGAATTTTTAACTAAATCAAAAAATACCTCAAGAATCAAGGTTAACCAATGACCAAGTATTGAAAAAGTATTAATGTGAACAATGCACCTGCTTTGTTGATGTCTGAATTACTTTATCAATATTTGTGTCAAGTTCAAAACACTAATTTTTAAAATATCTTTCAAATGGTTATCAGTTAATTTTGAGCATTTTTTCGATTTAATATATTTCATTCTGGAGAATAACTGCTTGCAAATATAAGTGCTTCTGAATATGGAGATCATTTTCCTTGCAAAATTCTTAATATTGCTATAATTACTTTCTGGCAACCAAGAATAGAACTTAATTAAGTTTTCATTTTTAAATAATGATTTCAGTGTATTATCTGATTGCAAATCTATGAACTCTAATTGTATATTTGCTTCAACGTCACCAACAACAACATCAAAGGGATTTTGAAACAAAATAAAGGATTTTTCTTTTTTGTAAAAATCATTAAAGCGCTTATTTAGTTCATTTTGTAACAATAATTTTGTCAACACAAAGTTTAACCAAAAATTAAATGCAGTTGACATTTTTCCACAAATAATCACAGCACTAAAATGTGAGAAAATATTTTGTTGTATCTGTTTCTTGAAAAGTTTGTTTCATTGGGAATGGCAAAAGAGTTCATGCACAAGTTATCCATTTCCTTGTAGTTTTACATTGAGACAATTGAGATGTTCAGTTATATCGGTTAAAAAATGCAAGATTCTACAACCAAGCAGGTTGAGAAACTTCTGGTATGGGTTTCAATTTTTCCCTCATAAATATGTCAATTTCATTTCGAAGCTCAAAAAAACGTTTCAACACTTTGCCGCGACTTAACCACCGTACTTAACTGTGGTACAGCAAATCACTGTATTCAGATTCAATATCTTATAGAAGACTTTTAAACTGACGATGATTCGATCAAGCTTTTCTTATATAATTTACTGTAGAAACAACAGTAGACATTACAGACTTTAAATCAAGAACTTTTCCACATAGTGACTGTTGATGAATGATGCAATGTAACTGCATTGGTTTCTGGATACTTTTACTTTCAAATAATTAGTTAATGCGTCCAATTAATCCAACATTAGAACCGACCATGTTTTTTGCGCCATCTGTAGTCACACAAGTAAGCGTTTCCCAATTCAATTCTAGTTCATCAATTGTTTCTGATACACTCAAAAATATATTTTCACTGGTGGTAGTGATTAATTCCACGAATGAAAATAATTAACTGAGCAGTATGGCTCACATCTTCGCTTTCATCAGTTGTCAGTGATAAATTAGTAAAATTACTTGTCTTTTCTTTAAGCTGAAAACGTGTATCTAATCCTAAATCCGCGACTTGCCTAGTAACTGTACTTGAAGATAAGCTTATACCAGCAAATGTTCTTAGTGTATCATGACTAGACCGCGGATTTTTAGGTTCTAAAAATTAAGTTTTAGGCGATTAAAATAGGCTCTTTAAGTACCTTAATTAGGCTTTATAAAACGTAAAATAGGCTCTAAAAACTACTTCCAAAAACTATGTTCAGTAAAAAACAACATCATTTCTGTCAACTATCAACTTTAATTCACGAAAAAAGACTGAAACATGCACGCACGCAAAAATTGCCCGTCAATGAAACTTTATTGATTTGTGTTTTCAAAGAACAAAAATATTTTACTACTATGCATTGAAACTTATTCTTATGGTTAATATCCCATGCGTTACCGAGAAAATACTATCTACATTACATATAGTAATACTGACTGAAAACACTATTCAAGTAAATATTTAAGTACTACGCAGAATGTTTGACAAAGTGTTTCATTCGAAATTCCCATAATGAATTTGTCACCTCTTTGTGTTTATTTCACAAATTTCCCGTAATTGGCCTCACAATAAATAACAAGCACCTTTTCTAAGTTTTCTACCACAAAACTATGGCATTTGTCAGTTAATATCATTTTGTAAGCAGAAAAAGAACGTTCGACATCAACTGACGTGACGGGGGCGAACTTCAACTTGGGTACATGTTGAAATGGAATTTTGCACTCAACTTCACTGGATTTTCCTGCCAGTATATCTGCTGCTGTACATAGGCTCTGCAGTCCTGAGTTATTTTGTAGCAACTTTTCTAGTTTTGCTTTTACTTTTTCCCCCACTTCACCTGGAGCTTCCTTTATTTTTTGTTTCACTTCATTCAGCATAGCAGTTTTTTCGTAGATGGGTTTTCCTGAGCCCTCTAATTCAGCAATAATCTGCACAAGGGATGTATAGTGGGATCTAATATACGCCAAATCCTTGGGAATGGAGGGATCATCTAGCAACATTTTTGCCGAAGTGACGCAGGCAGCATCCTCGGCTAGATTTGTCACAACTTCCTTGACATGAAGGATATGCTCGCTGTAATATTCAGCTGCTTTCAGCCATGTGCCCCAGTGGGTGAGCACAGGCTCAGGTGGCAGAGGGACATCGGGCAGTTTTTCTCGAAAAGCCTGTATTCTTGTTGGTGCCTTGACGAAGACCTTCTTCACGGTGGAGATCAATTTGTTCACCTTGGGGAATTCCAGTCTTATTTGCTCTGCTACGCGGTTCAAACCATGGGCAAGGCATGTCACATGCACAAGGGAGGGATAGAACACCTTGAGCAACTGCATGGCAGCAACCATGTACGATGCAGCATCTGTGTATAGGAGCAGCACTTTCTCTTCGTCTAGATTTTTGGGATACAGCACTTTCAGTCCGTTGTTCACGAAGTGTGCTATTGTTTCCTGGTTTGTTTTGGCAAGTTGCTTCGTGCAGATGAGGTAGGCTCTGGATGGCGCATCTGGGTCCAATTTCCCAACAACCAAGTTGGCCATGTATCTGCCAAGAGCATCAGTGGTTTCATCGACCGATATCCAAATATGTGAATCTCCAATGTCCTCCCGTATCCTGCGCATTGCGTCATCGTACGTGGGTTGCACGTAATTCTTGCGTAGCGTTGACTCGGAAGGTACCGACTGATGGCAGTATCGTTCTAGGAACTCCTTGAATGTTGGATTTTCCAGTGTTCTGAATGGAATGTTGGCTGCCACAATTGCGTGACACAAATCTGCATAAAACTGATTCTTCTTGCTGGATCCCTCAGAAGTTTTTGTTAAAAGCATTTGTTTCATCTTAGATTTGCGTTCAACATTTGCCTTATGTAGCACTCCTTGGATGTGCTGAGTTAGGTGGGATTTTTTATCACTTGAAACCTATAAAGAAAAATTATGAAGAAATAATTAACCTTAAAAATACGGAAATAATCTAATAAATATGGAAATGGGACAAAAATATAAAATTTACTTTACAGCTATGAAGGTCCGCAGCTGGATTGCTGGACATTTTGAATAACCACTTCAATAGTTACCATAAAATGGCTCGTATAAACAAAAGATGTGGATGGTTTTTGCCTCAAAGATGACAAGCAATTCACGGCAAATAATTCGTAGCAAGCCAGCATTATAATGTACTTACCTCCTTGTTGCATGCTTGACAGAAGATAATTTTTCCATCCGTTGTGAAGTACGGGAACTCTTGTAACCACTGACGTATTAAATAAGCTTTCGAACTTGATACTTTAGGCATTGCACTTTCACAATTTTCACGTTCACACTTCTCACCTTTACCCTCTGCAGTCTGGAGATGGACTGCGGGGTTATTCTCGTTTTCCCGTGTCGCACGATATGACAATGTAACAACGAGAAATAAACGCAACATCAGATTAAAGGCATTGTTACATTGTCGTATCACGTGACACTGGGAAACAGAATAACCCCGCCGAACGCGAGACAGGTCCGAGCTGCTGTTCGCCACTTGATTGTGACCGTGGTGCGAAGGACATTTCCAACCCATGACTGAACATTGCACAGTCAGTTTAAAAAATATGAATAATACCAAAATCTGCTTTTATAGTCGATTATTTTAGAAAATTAGCCCTTTTTAGGCTTTTTTTGCATGAAAAAGACAAAAATAAGCATTAACGTCGAAATAGGCATTTTTAGACATTAATGTCAAAATAGGCATTTTTAGGCACCATAAAATATACGTTTTCGGGGTTAATTATTCATGAAACGTATATATACAATTGTATATTGAGATATCTTCTCAGGAAAAAAATAGGTTTTTACCTAAAGATCCGCGGTCTAATCATGACATACCTCTTCAGCCATTGCTAGAACACATTTTTTAACAAATTCGCCATCAGTAAAAGGTCCATCTTCTTCAGCGATGAATTTAGCAATGTGGTAACTGGCTTGGACTGAGGCAATATTTTCATTCGTAAACTTTTTAAACATGTTTTGTTGATTTGCCAAGCTCTCTTTGAATTCTTGTAGTGATTTCTCACGTAATTCTCCTTTAAATCTGTTGTACTTCTCACTATGTTTGGTAATATAATGTCTTTTGAAGTTGTACTCTTTGAACACTGCTACAGATTTTTTACAAATAAGACACAAACACTTGTCTTTGAACTGCACAATGAAATAATCAATTCTCCATTGTTCATTGAAGACCCGACATTCACTATCTACTTTTCTCTTCATTGACATTGACATCTTTATTTAAGTATGGGGATAAAGAAATAAATTATTTTATATAAACATAACATTTACTTATACATCCACACACCTATGAAGTATCTTTACTCCATGGTTGCAGCACAGCATATCCAATATCTGCTACTACAGAAATGATACCATGTCAGAAATTATGACAGTCAAGAAGTTCATCTCTACTGATTAATGTAAATACATTAATGTACTAACGTAAATGAACGCAATATTATTAAAGCTTGTTGCATCCATCCAACATGTGTAGATGTCTCTGAAGATAGTACCCGCAGTGACTCTAGCGGTCAATAGGATTCGAGAAAGTAAACTTGAAAGACATACAACGATTGTAAAGCCTATAACCAACCCACCAAAGTACTGCTGTTATGATTAAACACGCTCCCAATACTTCTGCCGCCCGTGTAAGATGGTATGTAAGTATGTACGAGGGTCATTTTTAAAGTAAGAACTGTTTGCGCACCCTACCCGCGCAGGTCATTGACCGGAGACATCTCAAGGTTGAATGCTCTCTCTAGGGCCCCGGCCACGTCCTCAGTGTGTGCTGAGCATTTCAGTGAGTTGGTTGATTTTTCACAGTGCTTTATAAAGGACCATGTCTATCACTAATCCCGCTGATTGTGAAGTGCGTTTGGTGATTAGATTTTTGGATGTGAAAAAAATTCGCCCTTCCGAAATTCATCGCCAACTTGTGGAAGTGTATGGGGAAGGTTTAATGATCAAAGGGAATGTGTGAAAGTAATGTCGTTTGTTTAATGGTGGAAGGACAAATGTGCACGATGACGCACGATTTGGATGCCCATCTGTCATGAGTGAGGACTTGAAAAACAAGGTCCATGCGCACGTTCGTGAAAGCAGGCACTTCACTATTGATGAGCTTCATGAGGCTTTTCCAAATGTTTCGCGATCTATAAGATTGTCGCAGTTCACCTCCAATATGGAAAGATTTGTGCCAAGTGGGTTCCAAGAATGTTCACAGACACACACAAGCAGAAACGCATGGGTGCTGCTCTGTCGTTTTTGGAAAGCTACCACAGAGATGGTGATGAATTCTTGGACCATATCGTGATGGGAGATGAAACTTGGGTCTCACACTACACTCCAGAGAGTAAGCAGCAGTCTCTTGAATGGCATCACCCCCACACTCCGACAAAACCATGAAAATTCAAGCAGACACCTTCAACTCTGAAAATCATGGCCACCGTTTTTGGGGACAGGAAAGGCATTCTTTTGGTTGACTTCTTGCCTCGCGGAGAAACCATCAATGCAAACACATATTGTGAAACATTGACAAGGCTATGGCGCGCTATCCAAAACCGCCGGCGCGGCCTACTCACAAGGGGAGTGTGTCTGCTTCATGACAACGCGTGGCCACATGCTGCACAAAAAAATGCAAGCACTGTTGGAGAAATTTGATTGGGAAATCCTCGACCATCCTCCCTACAGTCCTGACCTGGCACCTTCGGACTTCCATCTTTTCACAAAACTGAAGGAGTTTTTGGGCGGCAAACGGATGGAAACTGATGAAGAAGTGAAAGAAACATTTGTGGGTTGGTTGGATGGACTGGTGGCCGACTTCTATAATGAGGGGATCGTCAAGCTCGTGCCACATCTGAACAAATACCTGGATCTCTATGGGGACTATGTAGAAAAATAAAGAAATGTTGTATGTAGTAGTAGCAATAAAATTATTTGGATATATAAAGTTTTTATTTTTTTATGACAAAATGGTCCTTACTTTAAAAATGATGCTCGTATATATTTGTGTACCGCATGCAGAAGCATCATAATTTTGGTATTTGTTATAGGAATGAAGAAAAATATTTTTTCATCAAAGCGTCCGCGGGCTGGATAAAAACCTTTTGCAGGCCGTAGTTTGGGGACCCCTGCTCTTGGTTTGAAATATATTCTTTTAAATGGAGAGCTTCCGAGAATTGTAATTTTTTCTGTTTTCATCAAATTTCTTCTCTCAAACTTCCTTATTTACTTTAAATGTAAATATGAGACATATGGAGAAAAAAAAATTTCTAGAATTTTTGTCTCAAAATCTTTTTCCTGAACCCTATAGTTTCCGATATGTTTAGTTATTTTTCTTATTTGTCTGTTGATTTAATGATTCATATACATTTTATTATAATGAATGTTTAATGGAATGGAATATTTGGGCACATTATTGAACCCCTCATCTAATATGATTGACTTCAAAAACGTGACATTATGACAATTGAAGGAACTTGCTTGCACCTTGGTGGCCAGGCTAGGAGCTGGAGCTCAGGTTGCTCAGCGAACCAGGCCTTAGTCCTCTGCCATGTTTCCCCTACTGCCTCAAAATTATTTTCTGTTGCGTGTTATAGCAAAAGAGACAACTAAGTTTGAGCGAAAGACTAGCTAAATCAATAACAATAATGTTAAAGAGAAGTTACTCTAACCATACTAACATGGTGCCCCGGCACCTCCAAAGGGTCAAGTGCCCTTCCTGGTTGCTCCTGGAGATCTTGTCGCACCATGTCGTTAGGTCCCAGAAGGCTTGCGGGTTGTCAACATTCTGCAGGGCAAAAGCAAGGTGCTTTTCCTTGTGTTGCAGCAGAAGAGTTTTGGTGGCAGGCACGAAGTTTGCTATACCTTGCTCCCGCAGGTGGTGGCTTATATTCTATCTGCTGCAGTCAAGCCTTTGTGCATACTCTTTTCTAATTGAGCCATGATGCAGAGGATGGTTTTCTGCATCTTGTGCAATGGCTTCATCATCCTCCGCTGTTGTCATGCAGCGGCGACCTGAATGACATCTATTCCTTGTCCAGTTATCACCCTCTTCTTCATGACATTGAATCCACTTCCTCACAGTTCGTATGTCCTGACTCATTGCAATTGCTATCTCAGCGTCTGTTGATCCATTCAAATGCATGGCAATTATTCTTCCTCTGTCAGACTGGCTCGTTTCCCTTACCCCACGTTCACGAGGCATAGTTTGACGAAAATGTGTGCAGGCCACACCCTTTTAAAGTGTTTGGAGGTGGCGTTACGAAGAGAAAAAGCACTATTTCTTTGCAGATTATTTAATTTTACATAAAATATTGTGTTAAACATTCTCCATAAGTTAAATAAAATATTAATAAATTCATTGTTCCAAATTTAATATTATAAAAATATTCTGATTATTATTATCTCAGAATCTATTGCACATATATGTCAAAAATGGCACTAGCATACGCGAGTCTCTTTACAAAAGAACTATATATCTCGAAAACTATGGGGTTCATGACAAATTATTTTGAGAACAAACTTCTAGAAAAGTTTAATCTCCGTAAATTTCCTGCTTTCATTTAAAATAAATAAGGAAGTTTAAGAGGAAAATTTTTGCGAAAACAAAAAATTTAAAAATCTCCGAAGCTCTGCGCTTAACACGTTCGATGCGGACGTCATCATATGATGTCGTCCTGCCCTAGCGCAGTTAAGGGTGACATCATATGATGTTCCCTCTAGACTTTTTTCCTTCGCTTTTTTTATTATTTTAGTTTTCGAACTAAACAGATCGTCAAACTTCATTGCACGAATATGATATTTCATAGTTTTAGCCGTCGAATAAGGCAGAAATGGAGAAATTCAGTCCATATTTATGTATTTTAATTAATTGTGGAATAAAACCTTGCACATCGAAAAATCGAAACTCCTGTGTAAACATGGGAAAATATAATCATCTCCTGGAATCATACCTGGGACACTTATGTAAATGAAATAGTTTTCTAGCTCTCCTAGTTTGCAGAAATAAAATTGTTTTTACAGTATTTCTCTATGGCAAACTTTCCAACAGATAAAAGGGAGGATGGACGGATGGGCAGACGGACTGACTGACATTGAGTCACTGTATATAAAAAATAATAATAATTAATAATTGTATTTCTTGAAACAATTAGTTGTAATGTAAATTGTAAATATAATTGTAAATTGTAAATTTAAACTATTGTTGTAAATTGTAAATATTATTGTCAATTATAATAAGAATAATAATAATCAATAATTGTGAAAGAATACTATAAATATTTTATTATAAATAAACCTTTTTAAAGGGAATTGCATAACTATTACTTAAAAATAACCCATAAATTTATAAGAATTTGTTTGAATATGAGTCACCTTTTTCATATTTACATTCCTTGAAACCTAGAAACCATATTCGGAATATTATGTTTTGGTGATATTTTAGATGCAATAAAAGGGTTAGTTTATCTTGGGACTATCCGCATTGCGGACGACATCACCTGATGTCCTCGTTATCTTTTTTTAATTTTAAAAAAATTTTCGACTAATTTTACATAAAAATACATTATAAATTAAAAAACAAAAAACAAAGCTATATTGTTTTTAGATTCCAAAAGTTACATTTGTTTACGATTATTTCTTAAATTTTTGGACTGCAACGAACGTGTAAAAGATTGTATCAAAAATTGTTGTATAGAATATTAATATTTACAGCATTTAAATTTATATATTGTGTCATTTCTGGAAAGGATGTTTTTCCTACTTGAATTGTTTTTCGAATCGAGGACTTTCGAGATGGACTACGACATAAGTAAATTCTAGGCAATGAGGGAAAGTGCGCCATTGCAAGTCAACCTTTCCTCACGGTCAGGTGGGGGAGGTATGGAGGGTTCAAAGGTCTTTTCAAGGAACTCGTAATCCGAGCAAAGCACATTCCTATCAACCGAAACTTTTGTAAATTTCTCGCATGTTAGGATGGATAGCCTCTTTTCTTGCACAACAGAAATTGCACTGATTACATGCCTGCACCTTCAATAAATGCTCGAGAAACCACGAATCGACGTTGTTCTTGGGGACTTGTCCGTCTCCAGTCCAGCCGATTGATAATTTGAAATCCCCCCAAAGAATTATTTGCTTATTGGGTAAGGGAAAATAAGTGAGATTCAATTAAACTATTTGGAGGACATTAGGAAACGCCAATAACATCCTGAGGATGTTATTTTAGCCCATTCAATTTCATAGTTAATTTGGAGATTGGGTCTAGCTTTCAATTGTAAACTTTTTCATGGCTAATCATAAGAGGACACCGCCATCTCTAGAATCTTGGTTGCGACAATAAATGCTAAAAATGTAATGTAATGAACTACATCAAAATTGGCCATTTCAATTAAATATCTGCTGGATTTACGTACCTGCGCATGGCTGGTCTGTCCCTGTGTGTATGCACCCACCCCCTTCCCCCACAACCTCTGTACAACGAACATACCCTTTTTTTGCTCCCGCCAATTTCGTTATATGGAGGTTTTACTATAGTATCACTTCCAGATATCAGACAGTGGTAACAGAGTCATGGATACTGGTCATTTTTGGATAAAAATTTTCCAATGCAGGTGTAACAAAAAATGCTTAATATAAAGAAGTCTGAGTAAATTGAATCTCCTGGCATTAATGTAAGGCTATTGAGGCATCTTACCATTGATGTGATTGAGTTGGTTATTTTTGAGAGGTTTAAGAAACAGACTTGTGATTGTCAATTAATGAAGAAACCAGCAGGTATGGCATAACTTATCTGTATTATGCTACTTCTAAATGTATCATACCTAAGGAATGGTTTCTGACTGATGCAAGCTATTTATTTGCATATTAACCTCTCAATAAAAAAAACTTGCCATCAATGAAAGTGGATTATAAATGTGTGCCGAAGTTCTTTTTTGTCATTGTTTTCAGTAAAATCAAGTTTCATTGCTTTAAATTTTTTAACATTTCCTCTATAGTGATAATATTGTGCCCAATGGGTTGTTCTTGGTTAGTTCTTTAGTATTCATTTCATAATATAAAGGATTGCCAGCTAGTTACTACAGGAGGTTGAAAACAGAAAATCACCATGCAAGTACATGCAAAGAAAATGAAGCATTTTCATCTCATTAGCTTAGCTTGGTTTCTAGCATGAATGCTGTCTGAAACATTGTTTTGATTTACATGATCAGCTAAGTCTGGTCAGAATTTTAGGGTTTTGGTATCATTTAACACTATATTTGTTTAGTAACTATTATAAAAGTTTCACTTAGAAGTATTATTTGTAAAATATAAATAAAAACTAAGTAAATTAGGAGAAAGTTGAAGTCAGATTTGTAAAGAATTTTACAAAAATAGTGTCTTTGTTGTGAGAAATGCAGGATTACATTTTAATGTTTTATGTCTGACATTGAATAAATTACCATGTACAATGTACCAATCTGTGAATAAAATTATTATTATTATTATGTTTCTAGTAGCTGATCCAAATGATGAGTCCAAAGGGTTGACAGGATATCAGCCTGATTTGCATAGAAAAGTTTCTCTACTCAGTGGATCAATGAGTAATCCTGAGCAAGCCAAAACACCCAGTAAACAGGAGTCTACCTCAATGTCTGAAAGTTTAACAAAGCTCTCACCAGTGGTTGCCTTAAATGATGTTTCAAAACTTTTACAAAAAAATAACTCAGTAAATGTGTTAAAGGTAAGTTGCTAATTTTTTATTATATGGAGGAACTCATTGAAATATAATGTGACTTTTGTTGGTACAACAATTTAATGATATCATTAATGTCATGTAAGTGTAAAGGTCACAAATAGGAAAGTTTGGTGTCTTTATTCCTTATTAATATGTAAGTAAATACCAAATAGCTTTCATAGAATACACCATGTCTAAGGCACGGCAACTCTATGCTCATACATTATAATAATAATTAATGGTTCTCAATCCTTAGATTGGTTTGATGCATGCATTAGCCTTGTTCTCTTAGTTTGTACACACACAAATAGGTGGTGACCTCAGAAAAAAATCCTACTTTTGAAGAATTCACACCCACTGCCACAGTTGGCGATTAGCAGGCCAGCACACTAACGACTCCAACAATGACACCCTGATTATACATTATACTATTTTCAATGATATTTTTTAATTTTCTACTAAAAATTTATTAATGAAATGACCTGGGTTTTATTAAAAAAATTTTAGTGGATGTATTTCATTTAAAATAGTATGTATGTATTCCACAATGTTATGCCAGAAACAGTTGATTTGATTCATACATTATAACTAATAAAAAATGGAGAAATTTCCTTATACAGTCAGGCCCTGAGTTATGCAGGGGACATGTTCTTGGAAAATGCTATATAAATAGAAACCGCCTAACTTGAGGCATTAATTCTATAGAAAATGTGTGGTTAGGGACATGGGGCAAGATTTTGTAATAATAGAGGAATTAAACACAAAATTAAATAATTAATAGTATTTATTCACAAATGAATTCTATTAAACCAAAGAAAACATTCTGAAATGGGTGAATTCGTCTGCTACGATAGTTCAGCGGAAGAATATTTGCCTAGCAATTGGAAGACCCTAGTTTGATTCCTGGTCATATCAGAATTTTTCTCCTGATTTCATATTATTCCCATTCTCATAACTTATTTCTATTTTCAAATAAAAATAGCAATACGAACAAGTATTTTTAATGAAAAACTTTTGCTAATTTTCACAAATAAATGTAAAACTCAACCGGTTTCAGTGAATGATCACCATCATCAGGTAACAAGCATTCAAAAAATAGGCAATATATACCAACAAAAGAGAGGTGGGAGTGGTGAAAATAGGGGGAAAGAAGAGGGGATTGGTTAAAGGAGAGAGGAGTAGGTGGAAATAAATGGGAGTCACTGTTGACTCTCTCCTTTAACCACTTGACTGGGCGTGACAGTCATACTTGTCATGAGCACAGTGCAAAACATTTGGGCATGATGGTTATATTCACCATCAAGGTTTTTTTCATCTTTCTCTATGGGCATGATGAGCTCTTTTGTCGCGAGGTTTCCTTCATATTCCTTGGTCCTTTATGTTCACATCCATGTACACATGGCAGTTAGGCGAGATGTAGACCCTTCATCGCGAAACCCTGCACATGTTTTGTGGTGTTGCATATATACACCGCACCGTCGGCAAAATTTAGATGTTAAATAAAATCTATTTTGCATGAAGGTACGAACTCAGACATTAGGAATTTTACCCATTTTTCTTCTTTGACACATCTGGTGTTTTTACCGATTTTGCTTCTTTGGCACATCTGGTTTACCAGGGCTAAAAAATATTTCCCACTACCCCTTGCAGAAGCATTATTTTTGAGATGCGCTTTTTTATAGAGAGGTTAGTTTTCCCGAGAACTTAGTAGTATGAGCATTGAGAGTTACCACATTAGCATTTGGAAATTTCCGTGTAATTTTGCTATTTGTTTTTCTGAAAAATCTTCGATAGATTTCATGTGAAATGGCTTCTACAAGTAAATGGTCAAAGAATTGAGACTAAGATATTCCTGAAATCTTAGAAGAAAGTGATGGAGAATTTAGTGACGATAGCGACGATGTGTACATAAATACTGACGTTAGCGATAGTGAATCTGATGCAGAAACTTTGGTTGAAAAGGTATTAAAATTTTGATTTGTTTAGCAAATTAATTCTTAATAATAAATTGTTATTTTATACATTTCAATGCATTACTGTAAATTGATTGAATTATTTGTGGGATATCTAGACTGTGTGTAAGCAATTGCATCATATTTAGGACTGTTGTTTTTAATCAATTCCACAGTTTTATTGAAAAGTGGGCGTCGGCTTACATTTGATTATGTACATTATGTATATTTGTTTATGTTCATCCTATGGGTTGGATGGATGTGGAGGGCTTGAAATTGTGGTTGGAGAAAGTATGGTCAAAGTATCCTGGCTGCCTCCTAAGAAAACCAGCCCTATTGGTATGGGACCAATTCAGAGCACACAATACTGAGACCATAAAAAAGAGATTGATGCAACTAAAAACTCAATTAGCTGTCATTCCAGGTGGTCTGATGTGCCTATTGCAACCCCTAGATGTATCTGTAAACAAAACTTTCATGCAATGCTTGCATGATGAGTGGACAAAGTGGATGCAGGCCACAGATAGCAATGTTACACCCACAGGAAGAAGGAAGTGCCCAACTATTTCAAAGGTCTGCGAGTGGGTGAAAAACTCATGGGATGCCGTGAAAAGAGAGACAGTTGTGAAGGCTTTCAAAAAGTGTGGCATCAGTATTGTCTTGAATGGCACCCAAGATGATGCATTATTTGAAGATAGCGAAAGTTTAAGTAGCATTGAACATGAAGATGACAGCAGTTTTGAAGATTTTCTTGGATTCGAAAGTGATTAAAACTTTTTTTACATTCACATTTCATGATTCCTTTTGTTCTGTATGCCAGTGACAAGGATATCGACAAAAACATTGCTTCTTGGTTTATTTATTAGTTGTTTTGTATTGCATCTGAGGAAATTGAATTAATATTCCTCCTTTAGTAGAATTAGTAATTTTATTTATGTAGGTGTGTAGTTACCAATGGTTAGTTTAAAGTTTTCTCTATATTATTAGTATTTGCTAAAAGAGCAATTCTGATTTATTTATAATTTTTTATTTACATGCAGAATTTGAGTAATTTGTTTCTCAATGTGAGACTGTTAATTGTAAGTCATTAAAAGTTAAACAACAGTTACCTAGAAGCTATTTTTTCTACTACCTTGTGTGGACAATCGTAAACATCTGATACAAATTCTATTGCCAGCCACTAGTGCCGTCTATTGAAAGATCATGGAGATGCGTCTGTAAGTGAGCTGTAGATTTGAAATGGGTATGTATCAGTATTGGATATGCATTCAGTTTATTAGGAATTAAAATATCATCTTGCACTTAAGTTTAATTAAGTACTATTGGTAAAGGGTATCTATACATGCGACATGTGCGGTGCACTCCGAAAGCCTAATTAATACGACTGCAGGGTTCATGCAGGGCGCATTTAGCTATACAAATCTCAAAGCAATTATTTATATTTTAATTTATTTTACAAATTGTTTATCTAAAACAATATATTTAACTGTTATCACACTGTAATATTTTCTGTAAATGTTGCAGATACAGACTTAATCATGGCTGGAAATGATACACGACATGGCCCTTCTTAAATGGCTTGGTGAACCAAAATACATTTTCCTGAAAAATCTCCTAAAAAACCAGGGTGTGTTTTATATCCTGGTGCATCTTATATGCCGAGAAATACGGTGTATTTACTATTTATCATTTACAAAGCTTGTATAAAGTATGTACTGTTTTGGATTTTATTGTATTAATTTACTAGTAGAATGCATTTTTAGTGCTTTTTTGAAAAATGAAATTGTCTATGTATTTGGTTTGTCTCTCCGTCTGCCTGGACAATATCACTTGAATCCTGCAACTTGGAGTAACCAATTTTTCAGGTAGGGCAATCTACATAAGGGCTACACATGATATAAATTCGCTGGATCTAGGATCAGCTGCTGAGGAATGGTTGATATCTCTTTCCAACCCCTTAGTTTCATTTCTATCCCCCATCAGAAAAGCATGATATCAGTACATGGCATTATAAATTAGGATTGTTATGTTAGTTGAAAGTAAGATGGGAGCTCAGGTCATGAACATTTCTATAGTTGAAAGACATGTTTATATTTTTTGAATACAGAAATCAAATCTGTGTCGAATGAGAGCGAACAATTGTTTTTGATCCAAAAAAGAGGGAAAATTTTCTAATTTTTAACAATGGGAAATAAATCTGCCATAGCAATGAGTCCACTGCTTTTCAAAGGGAAGCACATTATGGAATAGCATTGATATATTGCTTTTAAAGGGAATTTATATATTATATTCCGAGGCTGTCGATCTCAGCCAAAGATGTAATGTTATAGTGACGTCATAATCCTAAAACAAGAAAAAAATGCCTTATGTAATTTACTCTGCAATTCTTCTCTCACTTGTTTCTATATACAATTTCGAAAAGTCCGGGCCTTCAGCTAATCCATACCTCCCCTCCCTCAATCGTTCAAGACTAATGTGGTTTTACTATATATCTAATTCATTATTAATTTCTCATTATTAAAAACTATTACCATATTATTAACCCCTGAGTACTAATGCTAAAAATTATCACTCTTGCTGGGTGGAAATGACCCAATATTTTTTAAAGCTCAAAAAGAATAATTAGACTTGCAGAATATTTAAAAAAATTGATAGAAATGCTAAAAATATCTCAGTAGATTTTATGTGCGAGTTTCTATAGTGCCCTACCACTTCCCATCCAAGTTATTTGCTCAAGTCATTAAATTTTCAGTGCTTGACCCATGGACACATATTACACATTTAAAACATTGTCAACCCCAGTTATTAGATGAATCAAGTTATCTGCATTTCAAAATAAAAAGATATGGATATTTAAAGTTGTTTTTGGTTGATTTGTCCCAAATGCTGGTACTCGAGGGTTAAGAATAACAAATGTTATCTGTTTTTGTCTTTATTATTTTTCTAAAATATATTTTATTAATTTGCAGATTTCCCTGGATAATCATAAAGTCATAAAGGCAGCTAGTTCAACTCAAAATCCAACAGTTGTTGAGAAAGAAAATTTACCTTCAAATAAAATGTTACCTGAATCTTCAAGGCAGAAAAGGCTGGAATCTAGTTCATTGGATAAATCAGTTAAATCTGTTGATACAGGTGGCGATGAAAAGGGAGCATCTACTTTAAATTTCAATGGCATTCAACCAAATGATCTAATCACTGTTCCAACATGTGAAGAAGATCCTCTTGAAGGTACTAGCTGGATGTATACAAATTTATATGGAAATGAAACTAAGAAAAACAAAAGAGAGGATGTGAAGAAGACACGCATACTTGCCACAAGACCTGACAGAACAGCTAAAACAAAAACTGGGTTAAGAACTCGAAGAACAAAGGCAGAAAGTAATTGTTCAAAATCATGTTCTTCCAGTTCAAAAGATGATGTGCCTGAGTGTGTCAATGCTTTTAGCACTTATGATAAGAATGTTTCTGTAGCGGAAAATAATGCTGACATACCAAATGAAGTAAATGTGCAGCACGAAGAGACGACACAATATCTCAAAGGTCAACAGCAGGATTTGGACACTGCTGCAGTGTTGCCTGATACTTTTTGTCATGATAGTTTGCGGCCTTCATTTAAAGACTTGGGTGAAATAAATGATGCTATCAAAAATAATCTTGTAGTCCAATCTACTCCTAAATCTAGTGATGATAAAAAATCACCAAAGAACTGTGTGCCACAGGTCTCCTTTTCTAATCAATTAGATTCTCCTGAAAAATCTTCTATTTTAACTTTGTCAAAAGACTTTTTAGACTTAAATAATTCTACAATGACTTCTCGAGTTGAAAGTGATGATCTCTCACCATCAGTTTATGCTAAAATAAAATGCAATGCAATGGTGACTGTGAGAGTCAAAAGGCTCAAGTATAGTGATGAGGGCCCTTTTGTAAATCTTGCTGGTATTAATGATCAAGAAGTAAACAAAGTTAATTATGTATTACCAGAAGATCAAACATTTGATTCTCAGAAATCAGGTGTTTTTTTGGGATTTGATGAAGAAGACATTTCTTTGGAAGATGCAAAGGCTATGAAAGATGGTTTAAATTCGCTGAGTTCCGAACAGTTTATGTCAAGAGAAAATTCAAGGTAAGTTTCTTGGAAGAGTTTAGGATATACTCTCCCATATATCCCTTCCCTTTGAAATTAATTCTTCACTGTTTTTAATACAGTAGGTGTCGCCTATTATTATCACTGGTTATTGTTATCAGCTGGTTATCATATTAATAATTATGCATTATAAAATGTTTACATATGATGATGTCACATGCATTCATATTTAAAATAATGTTTAATAACTTAAGAATGGCTGCAGCAATTTTAGACATTCTTTCAGTTTTTGTTAGATTGACACCACTTGACGTTTTGAATTGATTTGAAAAACAAAGTCCTGAGTTTGACTCAATGGGCTTTTCGTTTTTCCATTTGATTAATATGTAATTGGCAGGAATCTGATGTGCCGAACTGTGTTTTTTAACATTTATAAATATCTTATAATTGAGACTTTGACATGTATTTCATAGGGAAAAGTATTAAAATTCTTATTCTTATTGTTGATTTATCTAATTCGTACTTTTTTCACATTTTATGTATATGTTTGAGTTTTTATGAATTTTTAACATTTCAAAAACATTACTGGGGTTACTGGCAGTGTTGAGCTCAGGTTTCCATTGCATTTGCACTTAATCTTATATATAAAATTGAATGTCTGTTTGTCTGTCTGTTCCCTATACATTCCCACATTCTTTGACATATCGGGACTAACCTTTGCAAAGTGACTTCCTATGACCCTACAGGTAACGTAGGGTACCCGGGGACCCCGACAACCATCCTGCACAGACAGACGGATATACAGCAGGTCCTCATATATCGATTTGTTTTCTTTAACTTATGTGAATTAAAAGAATAAACAATATGAATTAATCATAATATCGTAGTTTGATTTTTAAATTTTCAGAAATCACAATGCTCTAAGTTTCTATAAACTGTTATTAGAAGCCCAAGCAACACCAGGTACTTAACGCTAGTTTATAAAAAACATATGTATGAAGGATAAAAATCAATTGAGCATTTTCGTGAAAACTGTTATATAAATATAAAACAATGATGTTGATTAAATTAGCATTTATTGTGTTCTAAGCAATATAAAATTCAATTATTTTAAATGGGTAATAATTACATGTTAATACATGCAGTCTGCAGGATAATATAAAGCATGTACCATATTTACCTGAATCCAAGACATCCCCCAATCTAAGGTGACCCTTTTTAGCAGACTGTCAAAACAGAAAAAAAGATTTTGACCTAATTTATCACTGAATGCATTTGATGTATATTTTGAACACACATATTCAGTACAGGTATGCTAGTTCATTCATTAATTGAAATGATTTGTTACAAATTAAAAGAAAGAATTTTTGATGTATTTCTAAAATTAAGACTATTAATTGAATTCTGGATCGTAAGTTTGCAATGAAAAATTTCAGTACATACAATTATTTTATCTTGTTTCATTTGTTTAAAAAACGTTGATTAGACTCATACTTCCTATGGTTCCATGACAACTCATCGCAATCTGTTCATCGTAAATTCGTCTTGGTCAGTTCATCCTGCATAAATTTGTCACATGAAAAATTCATCGCATGACAATTTTGTAATGAGACATTTGTCATGCATCAATTTATCTCTCGGGAATAATTTTGAAACGAGAAAAAATTTGCTATGACAGGGAATTGAACCCGGGTTTACCACTTGCTGGGCGGATATTCTACCACTGAACTACCATAGCAGATAATTTTTTCCATTTCTGAATGCAGGTGTTTTTCTTAGTTGGGTCCGGGCTAGCCAAGCTAGTATCAACCAGCCCCAATGGACGTCCTCCAAGAGATACGGTGAAGAAAACCCCTCCCTCTAAAATGGTGAGATTGCCAAGCTAGAAATTGATGGAATGAAATGATCATAAGATCCCAAGCAGATAGGCATTAGCTGTGAAGTTGAGAATAATTTTGAAACAAGAAAAAATTCTGCTATGACCAGGAATCAAACCCTGGGTCTTCCACTTGCTGGGCAGATATTCTACCATTGAACTACCATAGCAGATAATTTTTTCTGTTTCTGAATGTGGGTGTTTTTCTTAGTAGGGTCTAGCTTGGCAATCTCACCATTTTAGAGGGTGGGGTTTTCTTCGATGTATCTCTTTGAGGACGTCCTTTGGGGCTGGTTGATACTAGTTTGGCTAGCCTGTACCCAACTAAGAAAAACACCCCCATTCAGAAATGGGAAGAATTATCTGCTACGGTAGTTCAGTGGTAGAATATCCGTCCAGCAAGTGGAAGATGCGAGTTTGATTTCCGGTCATAGCAGAATTTTTTCTTGTTTCAAAATTATTCCCAATTTTACAGCTAATGCCTCTCTGCTTAGGATCTTATGATCATTTCATTCCATCAATTTATCTCTTGACAAATTCTTCGCAAGACAAATTAGAAAGCGAGACACCATGACTGGTGAACACCAGGGGGAGATACTTTTCCTCAAAAAATTTTTCTTTATATTTCGATAATACCAGAATGAATTGCAATTCTCATTGTGAATTATGTGAGACACATTGAATGGTGTATGGCAGGGGGTGACTCTCAACCCAACAAGTGTACCCCCCTGCCGTACACCAGTCCAATTTGTCTCGCGATGAATATGTCATGTGGCGAATATGTCTAGAGATGTGAAGAAGTTTTCTCTGGCTTCCAGCTGGGTCATGATACTGTCATATTCCGACGTTTTGATAACAAACTCTGTTATCATCTTCAGGGACCTCTGGTTCTCCCTGAAGATGATAACAGAGTTTGTTATCGAAACGTCGAAATACAACAGTATCATGACCCGGCTGGAAGCCCGAGAAAACTTCTTCACATCTATTCGCCGGGAAAGTCTGAGATCTTTTTATGTCTAGAGATATATTGAAGCACGATGGTTTGTCGAGTGACAAATGGACACGTGATCAATTAACCGTGATATATTTATGGTGCACAACTTTGTACTCAAATTTAAGATGACCCTTGCTTTTCACATGCTGAAATTTGAAAATAGCCTCGTCTTGGATTCGGGTAAATATGGTATTTCATTTATAAATTATCTCAGTTTAATTAGATATTGAACGTGTGAAATCATTAAAGTGAGATATATTACTGATATAATAAGCATTTATATTGTATTCTGCAATATTATCTGTAATGATTATTTCTTTAATGCATTATTAAAGATGTATTGTTGATATAAACAAATTATTAAAGAGAGCATTATGCTAAGAAGTTGATTGTTAAACTTTCAATCTCAGGAGGGAAAGATGCCGTGATAACTATTGTGATTAAGAAGATAAAGCTAGGATACCACAGGAGACCTATTTTCATTTTCACCTGTTATCTTGAAACAAAATGGTGGCTGTTTAAATTATTTAACAATTTATATTTCCAAAACGGTACATTGGAGAAAAAAAACTTTAAGGACAAAAAACATATATGTGTCTTGATAAGAGCAATTTTGAAAAATTATTTTCAACTTAGCGAGGCTAAAGGCAAGGTGCATTGGAGCGTGTGGAGGATGGGGTCGACGCATGTAGCACTCAGATCCAGGATCCCTGATTGTAATCAAACTTGGAAATCCAAAACCAGTTTTAATTTATTTTATTTATTATTATGAGCTGCTTAATGTAATCATTTCAACTTAACCCAATGTGATCACATTAAGTGGCACCTGCTGTATATATAATGAGAAATTGACAGTAAATACTTTTTCCAAAATTGATGCTTTTAAAAATGTTTTATGCATCATATGAAACTATTTCTTTGTTGTATGTTTCTACATTTATAGATGTTTGATAGTCAGTATGTAAACATTATTTTAACATAAGGGTGGTTTCTGGGTTGCTGCCATGTAGATCCATTTTGCTGGACAATATTTCACCGGTGTTCCAGTCGGCTTCTTCAGGTCCGAAGTGTCGATGTCGATTTTGGTCGTCTATATATGGGGGAAGGGTCCATCTAGTCCAGTGCACTCTGATTGGTTGCAGAGTCTGATTGGCTGTTGTGGGACCGGTTTTTCGGAAGACTCTCTTCCATGTACTGGACAGCGTGTAGCCGTCCTCTCTAATGAAACTGTTCGGCTTTTTTGCAATTTCAATCCCCTCCCTTATTAGTCTCGGAAAATAACGATTTTCTCTGGCTATAATTTGGGCATTGTCGAAATCGATGTTGCATCCAGGATCGTTCCAAGCATGTTCTGCTATGGCAGAAAGGTGGAGTTGTTTGTTGGTAGCTGGTGCTCTTTCAGACGGCATTTGAGCGATCTCGAAGTTTGGCTGATGTAAGACTTCCCGCAGCTACACTTGACTTCATAGATGCCCTTATAGGTATTTTTGGGCAAGTGGTCTTTGGCCGTACGTAGGAGGTCGGCTGTCTTTGTCTGCCTTTCTGCCATAGCAGAACATGCTTGGAATGATCCCGAATGCGACATCGACTTCGACAACGCCCAAATTATAGCCAGAGAAAAATCATTATTTTCCGAGACTAATAAGGGAGGCGATCAAAATTGCAAAAAAGCCGAACAATTTCAATAGAGAGGACAGCTACACGCTGTCCAGTACGTGGAAGAGTGTCTTCCGAAAAACCAGTCCCACAACAGCCAATCAGAGCACACTGGACTCTGCAACCAATCAGAGTGCACTGGACTAGATGGACCCTTCCCCCATATATAGACGACCAAAATCGACATCGACACTTTGGACCTGAAGAAGCCTACTGGAACGCTGGCGAAATATTGTCCAGCAAAATGGATCTACATGGCAGCAACCCGGAACATCATGCCATGGGAGCCTTCGAACCAAACATTATCTTAGTTGCTAATATTTCTTCATTATGATAATTTTGAAAAATTTCAATTTAAAGTTCTAAGAGAAATGCTACATGGTTTATAAACTTTAAATTTATCTTTTTCAATTTTGATAAAATATCTTTGATATGAAATTGAAGATTTGTCTGTTTGTTATATATGCACAAGTATTCATTAAAATTGGATAATGATTTTGTTAGCTTTGAAGTAAATATTGTATTTACTGGAAAGGAAGATAGTCCTGAATTGAACCCTTTCAGCCCCAATGAGAAAAATGGCTGTTCAGAAAAAGTAACTAATTATTTTAGGTACGTAATTGATGCAAGTATACCGTAGGACCATAAAATCCAAGTAAATATATTAATTTACCTTTATTTAGTCTCATTTTATTTTCTCATTTGTAACAATTATTAACCATTAATTACTCATTTTTCATCATCTTCCTCATTCTTTAAGTTTAATAGTGTTTCTCACTCTCTCTCTTGAAGACAATTTTTTGCTTGTCTTCATCTTTATACATTTGTTTGGTGACATTGGTTTTTCCTCTCATCCCATAGTTATTAGTTTTTCATGTAGTTTTTATCCCAGTTTAAAGTTTCCATTATGACTGCACTTCTTATTTTTTGATACATTCCCCAGTACTGGTACTTTTTTCTCCATTTGGTTTGCTATATTTCTTGAAACAGTTATAACTTGCAGTTGAATATTGATAGAATTTGAGAAATATATGCTGGGGAATTTTGGATTTTGGAAAAGATGTAGGATTGGGATATTTGTATCCGTGACAAATTCACCCTTTAAACATGTATTTGATCCAAACTATTGCATTTTTAGTTACTTCAAATGCAATACGTGCAGTGAAAAATGTCAAGAACAGAGACAGATAATATTATTTCATTATTACTTCAAACTTTCTCTGTTTTAGTGGCATTGTTTGACAAACATCTGTTATATTGTAGAGTAGCACTTTTGACAGTTCATAATCTCCAAATCTCTCTATTACTTAAAAAAGTAGACCGTGATGCCCACTGATGTTTTTGGTAATTCATTACATGACCACCGACGAATTGTAGGTATCGCAGTTGTTGAATGTCGAAGCGAGTGGGGACCGGAGGTTGGTGAGCCGTAGCGAGTAGGGGCAGAGCCACCTAGTGTGAAAATAAAAAGATATATTTCAAACCAATTTAAATTGTACTTCGTGAATTCCCAGCCTGCAGCCCTGTTGTTACATTTCTCTTCCTCGTATTTTCTTTTTTCTCAGAATTTTTTCCTTAGTAATTTTCATCGAAATCATTTTATGGAAGAAGCAAGCATGGTTCAAGGATTATGCCAGGATTAGAATTTGCCTAATTTTCGCATCTGAAAACTAGGGTGTGAGAATTATCCCAGTAAATATGGTACATATCAAAACCTTGAAATGAAGATTTTTTCACCCTCGGTACTTTTTAAAATTTGACATATGAGAATGTAAATAAAAGGAGGGAAAGCCATCATCATTGTCTGTTGTTTGTCTCATTGGTCAGAAAGAGAAAAGATAAGAACCAGAGCTTATGAAAGAGGAAAAAGAGGAATCCTAATGACCATTTAGGTCATTGATATTTAATCATATAAAACACCATGTTCATCTGGATTGTTTGAAGTTTGCTCCAGCATAAACTTACCTATATATCAATTTATAGTGAAGAAGTGACAGTTCCCCTAATGACAGTGTTTCAGCATTGGTTTAACTAATTTTAGCAGGGATTTGGAGCAGCAAAATTTTTGAACTGCTCTGCTCCAGCTCCACTCTGGCCAGTTAGTGGCTGCTCCATCTCCACCCTGCGCTCCGGCTCAAACTAAATAATTAATTGTATAATAATTATTTGAAAGAAGGAAATATCTTTGATATGCGAAAAATGAATTAATTTTATTTGAAAATTCATTCTGACCTTTTTCCACCTGCACTAAATCCATCCAGTGTTTGAATACCATGAAGAATAAAAAAAAGAATGACTGAAAAGGCCATTCAGTCAAACTAAAATCGAACATAAAATGATAAAACATAATATAAAGTAATACTTTTTAATAAATTTAAATTTTCAAATTCCTGATGGATTTTGTTGTTTCAGAAAACTTAGAAATGGACAATCTTTGAAATAAAATTTATAAAAATGTATACAGGTCAAAACCAGAAAATTGGGTACATTTTTCAATTTTTCATTGTTTCCAAATTTGCTTCCTCAGTTGAAAAATTGTACAAAGTTGAATTAATGCTCATTATGATTCATCCTCTGAAAAATAATCACAGCAACCAAACATCTTTCATAGCCTGGCGAAGATTATTCAAAATGAGCTTCCAGGCAGAGAATAACCGCTCAACATTAGCCTGAGTTGTAGGCAAATTCGAGCTGGATAGCTGTGAATGGCTTCAAAAAACGGACTTAATTTTTAATAAGCCATTTGCTTTGATGGCATCACAGCAGGGGTGGATCCAGAAACTTCCCAAGGGGGCGGGCGATCACCCCAATATTCCCTCCCCTCTCTTTATTCTGTCTCTGCCGACGACCATACATTTTGTAAATCCCTATCCCCATCGGAATACTTCTTTTCCTTGTCATACAGACTTAATCTTCAGTGTAGAAACAACGAATGTTGCACGGAATGAATTTAAGAATGCACCCAGTGGAGGGCAATGAGGTCGTCCAAGGGGAGGGTGATCCCTCCCTTAAATCCACCAATGCATCACAGTCATCTTGAAAGTTATCCAATTCTTTTTAAAAGTTGTCTTCTTAGCAATCTGAAGAATTGCTGCTTGAATTGTCTCCTGTCCTCCCCAATGAAGATTGAAAACCTCTCAGGGATAGACACTGGAACATATTTGGCCTATTAGTGGAGAGGCAGAAGTCATTTTGAAACTTCAAGCTCAAATAATGATGATGACTGGTCCTTGGACAGTTTTTTGCTCCTTTCAGCTTAGTCAAACTGCAGCACCAGCTTTTGTTTTTCCAATCTTAAAGCAATATCAAGCAGCCCTTCCTTTGTCTTCGAAAATTCCTTTGCGGCAAGAAGAATTTAGTACTGCAGGTCAACATAATTGCCTGCAAGGAAATGACTGTTTTCAAAAAGCTTCGTTTTGTGTTTCAGCATGGAGGAAAGAATTTCTTCTGCAATTTGCCTGCCATTTTCTTCGAGGAGTTTGCATAGTTTTTGCCATTCCTTCATAATAATGCCAGGGGTGACGCTGATGGCTTGGAGATTCACAGTCATGTGATTTGAGTTTGCCAAAAGTTCTCACAGGTTCTTCACTTCGTCCCACTCAGCTTTTGTCAATTTGAGTTCTCTTGTTCCAGCAGCAGCCTCCTGTTTGCAGTAAGCTTAAAAAACAAGGATTTGATCAATCATCGCAAATGTGTAACTCCAGCAGGTCACAGTATCCAGAGATTGATTCACCCCATGTATAACGCTTTGAATACTTGGGGTTTGCAGTTTAATTTTGATTTGTTGAAATTTTGCAAGAAACTCCTTTGCATGCTCTTTATTGAGCCGATCCTAGATTGCCAACCAGAGGGAGTGGATACAGCATCTCATCAGCTTAACATTTGAGTCTTTGCTGTGCAGCCAAGCTGGAAGCATGAGGCTAGAGTTATTCACCCATTGCGCAGCAGTATCGTCTGCATGAAATTTGATTTTGCAATTATCCTCATCAGGAAAATTTGCTTCTGGACTCTCGCCATTCCTGTGCTGAGAGGTAGAAACTGCCTCCTTGTCGTTGTTGAAATTTTTCA
This sequence comes from Tanypteryx hageni, assembly GCA_028673005.1. NCBI lineage: Eukaryota > Metazoa > Arthropoda > Insecta > Odonata > Petaluridae > Tanypteryx > Tanypteryx hageni. Next base: position 250,539,819 of record CM054112.1, read on the forward strand.
TGGCACACGTCATATTTGCTGCATTATCAACACAGATGCTCAGCACAGCTTTCACAAGGCTTTTTATGTATGAAGAATTGTGCTGCCCTTCCATGTCAAGTATATCCAAGGTTTTCATGACAGCTTCATCTTTCTCTTCGACGTAGTATTGAACATTGTTTGCAAGGAAGTTTTGGTTTCCACGGGTCGCTGTATCCATTTTCAGGTAGCATAAGTTTTGTTTCAAAGTTTTCTTCAGCTGTTGGCGGCCAGACTCAGCAGTGCTGATAACTAAAAGATGGGCTGTATCATGTCCTATCGAAACACCAAGTTGCCGGGCCATTTTGCCTCCAATTTCTTGCAATTCTGTATCTCAACCTGAAGGTGGTGAGAGGCATTGAACTCAAGCAAACCATTTCAACCAGTTCTTTGGGAAAGTTTCGGTGTCCATGGTGACCATAATCTTTGAGTTCTTGAAATATAAGTCAAGTTTTCTCTGCACAAATTTTGATTTTTAGGCTGATGAAGCTTCATCAGATGTCCCCTCTCCGGAGGCATTCAAAGATCCTGAATGTAGTTTAACTGCTTCAGCCTTTTGTTTTCCTTTGTCTTCTTGGTCTTCTTTGCCATCAAGGCCTCGTAGTCTTCGTGATGGTTGTTTTACACAGTGCCAAAGGTTGAAACTTTTTATGGCACTCAATTCAGTTGTCTTAAAACCACAGGGTTTGAGCTCACCATTTATTTATATTTCCATCTTGCAAGTCACCGATTTCTTCTTTTTTTCTGAAGTCCAAAATGATTTTTTCATTGTTTAAAACTCGAAAGTGAAGAAGTCATCGAGATCTTTTTTGGTCAATCGGCTATCAGTCATTGGTGGTGGTTTTGAATCTTTCTTTGTTGCCATGGTTCTGGAGTAATGAAATTGAAATAGGTAATGAATTTGATGTGTACTTTTTGTTGCATTGTTTCTAAAAAAATTTTTGAGATGTTGGTGAGTCATTGGTTGATCTACAAATTGCTTATCCTTATGTGCAATGTGCAAGAATGTTTCAGCAATGAAGATGTCAATAATTCAGCCAGAAGACTGGTGATGAAATGACAGTGTGAACACTGAACTCTTTGCCAATTTTTGTACACAAATTGAGAAAATCCGAAAATTTCAAAATTAATTAATCCTGTAACACAAGAATTGAGCTAAACCAAAAATTAATCACATAATTTGGATTATGGATTGAAGAAATTTGAAACACTCATATCCGAGATCGTACATGTAATATACATTTGTGATATTTAAGCTAAAGTGCCATTGTCCAGGCCTGACAGCAAAATTTTGGTAGACTTTAGAAATCAATTGAGCAAATTACAGGCATTAATGTGTGTATATGTGAATATGAGAATATTTTTTGGAATGCTAAGAAAATTTTTGTGTCAGTGGACAATGGCGCCATTGCTTTTAACTCTCTCATACGTAGGTATATGAAATATGCTATGGGACTCCTAGTGGATACTAGAAGTAACTAGTGTATAGCTTGCATGCTCTAAGGTGGCAGTCAGAGGCACGTGAGAGTGGAAGGGAAGGAATGGGAAGGAGAAGCTTCAAGGGGAAGCCTACGTCAGAGCCTATGCACAGTAACACAATTATGGTTCCCACTAGTCCAAGTTTGCACATCAAATGCTCACACCTAAACACCACCTCCCCTATAGGCACCTTGAGGATGGACTCGTTGTACCGTAAATGTGCCTACTGCACACCACCAAGTTACAGTATCTGACCAAATTAATGTGAACACTTGAATATTTTACTCGAACATTTTCTGCTTATAAATTTTAATTTGTATAAAAATATTCTTTTTAATTTTCAATTTATAAGTTGGCAACATTGTTTATGATATTATTATAGCAACACTGCTGATATTTGGTAACAATGCAACAGTCAATGGGTGCCATTTTATTTTAAAGTCGTTTCTCGTTTACACGTGATGTGCAAATGTGATACGTAAAACATATTAAAATTGTGTTTTCTGAAGTGTACACTTTATTATTTCAATAATAATTGTTCGACGGTTAGAAAAACAGACATTTTAACGCACTGAATATACAAATACGTAAATTTAGATATTTTTCTTAATATTGTTTTTGCACGTGTTAGTAGCGATTTTTTTATGATGGAAAGACCTGGTGAGTTATCACCAAAGAAAATTGCAAGAATAAGCAAACTTTTGCTATCTACTTACTTTTTGCAACAGAAAATAGCAGCAGAAATGAAGGTTTAGTTGTTCTGCGAATAAAATTAAGAAAAAAGTCTTTGAACTAGCCATTAGACAGTGAGCGCTCTGGGAATTGTGGCCGTAAAAGAATAACAACACCAAGAACGGATCGGCTGATAGGGAAGTTTTGTGTGGAAAACCATAATTTGAATTCTGCAGCTATCACCACAAAAATCCAGGCTGCTGGTGTTAACATTTCTGACTGGACAGTTTATAGACATCTTTACAAGCAGGACTATAAGTGCTACCATCCTCGACGAAAGCCTTGACTGACTAAGGCAATGATGAAAAAATGGTATGATGGGCATTAAAGCATCAGCACATGACTGTTGAAGATTTGAGAAAGAAAAGTTTAAACACTCTCGCCAAAATATTAGTTAAAAATTTAGAAAAAAGCCTAATTAAAGGCATAATTTTAAAGGTGTATTTTTCGCAGGTTTGTTTTTTGGATGAGTCGTCATATCATGTGCTTGAAAACAAAGCAATGAGACATTTGTGGAGTCCAGCCCAAGAGAATGGTGCCATGATAGTTCGCATTATCCCCCAAAAGGAAAAACAGCGACATCTAGTAGACTTTAACTTTAATTATTTTATTGTAAATTTGTAATCCCAACATTCCCATTTCTTTTGAGGCTTTCAGCATGAAAATGTTTGAAAAAGTTAGTGTGAAGCAGGCAAAATTTTCTTGCTCCAGCTCCAGGCAAAATACCTGCTGCTCTACTGCTCTGTGCTCCACCTCCGCTCTGCGCTCCACTCCGTGCTCCAAATCCCTGAATTTTAGTCACTGTTAAATAAACCTAATTATTTTGTCATTTGTTGCATTTTTTCTAGGGAACAGTTTTAACTGGTATTTGAATTTAAGATGATCTCTGATTTTTTAAAAGCTATATTTGGAAAATTACCATCTCCCTTCTGTTTAAATACCTACTGTAATTAATTTGCAAGCTGTGATTATTTAGGACTGGGTTTGTTATTATCATTAAATGTTGGTTGGTTCTGATGGCATTTTATTAATATACATAATAACTTTAAGGATAGAGCGTAGCTTTTTTACTGATGCAATCTTTCAAATGCCAATTATTTATTTTAGGAGTGCCGTAGATACATCATACTCTTCTACTACAGCCAATGATTCCAATAAATCAAGTGAAATTGGAAGTTGTAAGTATTTAATCATTAATATACAATCAATATATTTTTAAAAAGTCAGCATAATTATAGCACAATATGGAGTTGAATGGGCTGTGATTGCTAAGAAATGTTTTTCAGTTTTCCACCTCTTCTAGAAGTGAGAATATTTTTGACTTACTAAAAGTTCTGCAAATGGAGAATATAAATAATGGAAATAAAAATAAAATTTCTCTCAGCAGTGTAAATGTAAAGATTTGAAGTTACATCCTAATGCTAAAAATCAAAATTTATGCAACAAATTTTATTCAACATTTGGAAGAACATAATTCCTTTTTCTACTTTAGTTTTTCAATTTGAAAGACTTATACTGGATGCTCTGGTATAATTTGAAATAATTCAGGTTGATGTATCCAATAAGTAGTATAATTAATGCTTATTTATTTTTTCCCTTACCCTTCCATCACTTTAGACCTCTAAATTTTGTCCTGGCCCAGTTATCCTGGTCGTTGTTCCTTATCTTTTCAGCTGAATTTTAGATATTTGTCACAATCATCCTTCTTTCCACCACTATCTTATTATATTTTAAATGGAATAACTGCCAATCTTGCTAATTACCCTCTCCCCCTTCTTTCTTCTACTTGATCACACGATTATATGTGCTCAAGCTGTGGTGTAGCAATGGAGGTGGTTTTGGGGGATCAAATCACCCATGACCTTCTGATGCCTTTAAAATTATAAGTATTATTATTGACCTAATTTTTATAACTGTAAGAATCGACACCCACTTTAGATTTCTGAATTTTAGTACTTCGTATGTATCATGTGCATACTGGCTATGCCCAAGACTGACTTGTAAATTGCCTGTTGATGAATATTTATTGTGAAGTCCGTCACTTAATTTTTAAGTAAGATAGATCTTTTAAGTTGGCAATTTATTCCAATGACTATTCTTTTGAATTGGGAATGTGTTTTTAAAGGATTCCTTTAATGAGTATAATAGATATGGAGTGTGAGTTTACATATGAAATTATTTAACAGCTTAAAAACCCTATATATAAATGTAAGAATGGACCTTATGGTCTAAATTTCGCCCGAATAAAGACCATTATCTATCTATACATATAAATAATTTTTGAGGAATGTGTTGTGTTGACTATCCTTTTGCTTTCTATTTCAGTAATTGAAATATTGCATTTGAAAAAATCTTATAATATTATTTCCTCTTGATTTTAATGGTTTGTGTGGAGTTGAATCTCATACCTTTTTTTCACATTTTTCATGTTGCCATGAACCTAGGACTACTCTTATTTAAAAATGTTCATATTTCATTAAAAGGAAGTAAAATACCATTAACATGCCATTGTTCACACTGTATTTTTTGACGCAGTTGGTCATGGGTGAGGGCCGCGCTCACTCAGACGATTGTTCCTTTCTTGTGGTAAAAATAATTATTTTTTATATCATTTCAGCATTATCTTTCACAATTTTTTATTCTTAATAAATGTTTAAGTAAAAATATAAATAAAAAAGCATTAATATATTTTTCATAAACATTTTATTAATTTTTAATAATAAAGTAAAATACACCCACTCCCCACTTTAACACTGTACTGATTATTGCTGTTCCACATTAATACTGTTCCGCATTAATGCTGAAAATAATTTAATAAATGCATTCTGTTCTTCATTTATATTCAAGTTTTACTGTTTAATTTTAATTATAATTGCAATGCGAATGACAACCTATTATACACTACATAATACGGTTAACAAAGAATACTTTGGTGTATTATTTATATAATACTACCTATTTTCATTTCTATTAATAGAATCTCAGGAATGAATTAAATCTTATAACGTCATTTCTTATAGAAGTATGTGTTCCGAATAGTGCTGTTTCAGTTAGCACTCAATTTTCCTTGCACCAATTAAGAGCATTAATCGGAGAATGGGTGTACTCAATTCTCAAAAATAAAACACTAGAAAAAATGTATAAATTGCTATAAAAGTAAAATAAAACTAAAAATTTAATTGTACATTTTCAATATGGTGAGGAGACTGGTACATAGCAAATGTAACACTCTCGATGGCATGCGAATTGACACTTCTCTCAATCTTATGCATCTCTATTTTTGCTACCCATGAACAAACAAGATCATCCAATCAGAACTTATGATGCCTACTTTCCTTCTTAAATTGAATGTGGTGCATCAATTACTTATATTGGCTTTAATAGCTTTAAAATCTCTGCCGATGAGTTGCTCTTTGTGTTCCTGAATTCCATAATTTAGCATTATAAAATATTACAAATACATTCAAACGGAAAACTAAGTTAATCACGCGTTTGTATGGCAAAAACAACCTATGTATTATACTAGACTAGACCAAATCTGAGTCCAACAATAGTTGTTGAATGGCAACACTCTCATAACGAGTGATAAAAATGTTAGTATTTATGCGAAATTTGAAGAAATATGATCGAAAAGCCAAATTTTATGATAAGAATTAAAATTTCCATTCCTTAGAGTATAGTACAAATCCTACTCCCAGATTACAATTCTAAGATATTTGAATGTGCAAGAGATTATTACCCTGCACGATGGATTTCAGATTTCCCATGTAAATCAAATGGGAAGGATAGTTCCTGGAATCGAACTCAGGACTTTCAATCTTCACAACAAAAACTATCATCGGGAGCTCGGCCCCCATAGAAAGACATTTCCACAAAGTGGCGTGAAAATTGGTCTATTGGTTCAAAAGTTAAGAGGGGGCAGACAAACAGACAGATGCAGCGACGAAAGTATAAGCCTATTTACATTCTGGAAAGCAGGCTAAAAATATCTGGAATAACATGTGATGTAAATTCGAATACTTTTAGGAAGGTATAATGATCCCGAAATTTGTAACTTGTATAGAAAAAAAATGAAAGCATCTTTATTCTTGGGGTGAGGGATTCGCTAACTACGCGGCCAATGGCAGGTTAATGAGGTCTATAGATTGTTTTGTCTACCATAAATACATGTGGGTCTTAAATGAGGATACATACTGTATTAACTCTAAAGGAAGATGACTTCAAATTTAAGATGACCCTTCATAGACTATATATCAGGGGTGGCCAAACCTTGGCTTGTGATCCGCATGTGGCTCTTTTAACTTAACATGCGGCTCTTATTCATTTACTCTTATGGGTGTATCAAGGCTTATTACCTCAGAAAGCAATAACGCAGTGCGGGTATGATGTTTTGGGAATGCTAAATGGACATGCAGTCTCTCTGTATTGTTTCGAATACAAGTTGTCTACTGTTCATACATTTTTGTGTGCAGAATGTGTGCCTTGTGGCTCTTGAACTCGGAAAGATTATCATATGCGACTCTGATGGTAAACAGGCTTGGCCATGTCTGCTGTATATACTGTCTCTGTAACCTCATTTCTTTACCTGAAGATGATGTATCACTTCGAGCCCGAATAGTAGTGAATTATTAAAAGCTGTGGAAAATAAATTTTTTTTCGTTTTATTTGTTCAAATTATAATTCAAAACAATAATCAAACAAATACAAAATTAAGAAAATTCTTGCAACAAAATGATTATAATTATAATCAGAAACTTTTGCTGATTTTTCTGCCTCAAAATTATCTATTATATCAATTGAGTCTAATGCTTGAACATTTGCTTTCAATGTACAGTAATAATAATGCTGATAATTTTGGCTGTAGTTAAATATTTCATTCTTGACTTCTTGGATTTTTCTTATGCTATTAAATTTTAAACCATTTGAGTCAAAATTTTAGTAAAAATGGGTGATAAATTTAAAATGGCAAGTCCTCGAACAACTCACAAATCTCCACCAATATCAACTCCAAAGTCTCTTTCTGAATCCCTTTCAAAATCCTCCGATAACAGCCCCCTTTTCTTTTACCAATAATTTTTCTTCTCTACTGTAGCAACTCAACTATAGCAAGCAACTGGAAAATATGATTTCATACAGGAAATCATTTTTTAAATCAGTATTTATTCATATTTGTGATGTTTCTATGCTTCAATTTATTGTTTACATACTTAAATTTATTTTTTGTTACTTTATCAATGTAGTGGCATAATATTCTAACTAATTTTGGATAAAAAAATTCGTGGACTTGCACGGGAACGTATCTACATTTATAAAATGTATTTATATGGTAATTTGCCATCTGCTTAACTTACATTGCTTAACATACATTGCTTAATGTACATCTGCTTAATGTATGGGTTTTTGAGAACCTAACCTGTATGTTAAGTGAATGCTGCCTGCACTTCACAAAATACCGACTTGAAATGTCTTTTTTTTTACTTTTTTGACACCCCTTAGGCCTTGAGTTTTCTGTTTTTCTGAAATTGGGCCTGCCAGACCCGTCTACAATGTACCCTAGGTCATGGCCTTGTTCTGTTTCAGTTCTTCTCAATTAGCAGTTTTAGCACCTTTGTCATTTACTGTGGCTTCTGACCTCATATCGAATGTTAGAGAGGTTTGATCTGCATTCAATGGAAAATTAATTCATTCATCAATTTAATTACATAGACATGATATTTTATCAGTTGCTTAGTGTTTCTCCCACAAACTCTGATTTATAGTTGGCGGTCGTGAGCTTTTCTGCTGTGTTCAGCTTTTTTGTTTTAGGCATCTTTCTAATCATTTCTTCGGATTTCTTCCGGTGTATGATGACACATTCTCCTGGTCCAAATTATCGCTTTGGTATTCGATTTCCATTTCCATGTTCCTCAGCATAATGGCATCCTTGTAGCTTAAATTTGGCAGTGTAATTTTGCCTCTGAACTTTCATGTTGTTTGTCATAAATGAGGGTGTAAAAACATAGAAATTAATTATTTTCACTGATATTAACCCATTTATGCCTAGAACTATAAATGTCGATGGATTTGTTTCCTATTCCAGGAATTAGATGAATATTGTAAATAAAACACCAGAAAATATTGAAAAATCTCTATTATATTATAAAAAGTGGTGACTTTTTCCAAGCACAGTTTGTTTTCAAAACTTCCTGTAGAGCAGGGTTGTCCAACCTTTTTCAGTGAAGGGCCACATTTAGAAATTTTCAGTCCCATTCGGGCCAAAACGTATGACCTTTTTTTTGTTAGTGATTCGATTATGCGGGCCGATGTCTATACCATATAGGCCATTCAAGACTATCATTTATGCTTGATGTTTTCTTTTTTATCATTAAAATTATTGAAGTTCAAAGAATAAAATTCACAAGATTCACAAAGATTGTTATTTATTCAATATACAAATAGGCAAATTACAATTTTACAATTACAAGGATTTAGTGAGATATTGACATTGTTTTTGCTTGCACAAAAAAATCAATGTCCCCCCGTACACTTGACGTGGAAATATGAAGTACATTGCATAAATGTTCGTCTGTCAATAATGACCTCGACTTTGACTTTACATTTTTCATAAGTGAAAAAAGTCGTTCATAACAATATGTGCTACCAATCGGTGCAATAAACCGAATGGCATGTTTTGAAAGATTTGGAAAGGATTATTTGTTAATGTATTTCCTATAAAAAGTGTAAATGTCTTTCTCCACAAAAGCTTTCCTCAAGTGACTGCTGGCTTGAACTTCAATTAATTCTAATTGAAAGGTATTTTTCACTTCATTAACTTCTATGCTAAATGGATCAGCAAAAATTTTAAGCTCGAGACTATGATTTCTGAAATCTGCAAATTTCTGTTCGAATTCGTTTCTCAGGCTTCTAATCAATGTTGCGTATTTTTCAAATTTTACTGTCTTAGCACGTCTTGCTGAAAGTGTTGTGAAGTGGTCAGTTTTTTAACAAGTAACTGCTTTTGAAACAGTTTTAACCTCTCGGTAAAGGCTGTAACATGCTCATATAATGCATTGACGAACTGACCCTTTCCTTGTAGCTTTATATTCAATTCTGCAAGATATTTGGTTGTGTCAACTAAGAAATAAGGTCATTCAGCCAATCCTCAATGTCCATGATACTCACATCCTTTCCTTTGTTTCTCATAAATACCTTTATTTCTTCTAGCAGAGAGTAGAAGCACGCCAAAGTGTTTGCCATACTAAACCAACGTATGTGACTGAAGTAAATTACATTGCCATAGTCTGATCCTAATTCTGCAAGAAAGGCTTGGAACTGTTGATGATAGAGCCCTCGTGACTTAATAAAATTAATTGTGGAAACAACAACTTCCATCACATGCTTCAACTGCAGTGTCTTTGCACAAAGTTGCTCCTGGTGAATTATGCAATAATATGTGATAATTTCATGTGACAATGATTTTTGCATTAGATTTACAAACCTGATTAGTTTCCCTGTCATCGCAGGAGCTCCATCAGTTGTTAGACCACAAAGGTTACTCTCTTGGAATCTAAATTTTATCAACATACATTTTACTTCATCATAAATGTCTTGTCCCTTTGTTGTGCCTTTCATTGGACAAAGTTAAAGAAGTTCCTCAATTATTTCATAAGTGTCTGTGACTCCTCGTACAAAGACTGCCAATTGAGCTGTATTGCGCACATCTGTACTCTCATCAACAGGTAAACTGTAAAACTTGCACACCTTAATTCTTTCTACCAAAGCGTTTTTAACATTAGATGCCAGCTCATGTACTCTTCTAGCGATTGTTTGATGCAAAAGGCTAATTTTTTAGACTGACGACTTTTTATCAGGGCATGCAACAGTTGTAAAAATGTCCAGGCAATCTTTTATGAATTCCCCGTCAGATAAGGGTTTTCCTCTCTTCGCTAATGTTTAGGCTACCAAGAAACTGATCTAGGTTGCCTCCTCAGAATTCTCCTTTGCAGCTTTGAAAAAAGATTGTTGTCCAATAATATTCTTTTTCATCGAGGTAATTTTGTCGATTCTCACTTGACCCACGAGGCTGTCAAATTTACTGGAGTGTTTTGTAGAATAATGTCGCTTGACATTGTATTCCTTAATAACAGCTATCTTCTCCTGACATATAAGACATAGTATGCCGTCATTATGTTCAATAACAAAGAAGTCATGAGTCCACGATGCTTTGAAAATACAACATTCACTTGCAATTTTTCTTTTCTTGACTGAATGCATGTTTACCTATAAATATTTATTTTATTATAACCAAGTTAATTTCAATGAAAAATAACAATCTCTGAATATTTACGTGCTTAATAAAAATTAAATTTCAAAATAATACAGTAATAAATTAATATCTGATATTAAGTTCTTATTGCAAAATAAAGGGAAAATGCACAATAAAATAAAGAAAGAAAAAGGAAAATCAAATCTAAAGACAAATCAATGTAATTCTTCCCAGTCACCAACCTAAGCTATTTTAAGAACCATAATTTCTGCTTAATAACATTGTTAGATTGATCCTAATTCCTATGCAATTAATACATGTTTATGAGCGTTATAGAATGAGATTCTTATTTCAACATTAAGAAAATAAAAATCAATGTTCGATGATGTATTTTTAAGATTAGAAGAAAAGTGCTTCAAGATTTGAACTCAGGCCTCTTCTTTAAAAATGATACCAAATTCATAATCACAATTTATCCGCAAACTTCTTAAATTCCTCAATTATGTCATCTGCTAAGTTAATAACCTGTATTTGGTCTAAAATTTTTTCTTGCAAAGTTTTGCAGAGCAACAATGATAAAGTGAAACATTTTTTGACTATAAATAATGATACAACAAACTCAATATGGTTAATTGCACAATGCAGTTGTTTAGCATTGGACAAAGTGTCCCTATCACGCCACTCAGTGATAATATTTAAAGATTCTAAAACCGAATCAAGAAATTCTACAAAAGCTGTCACGGAATTTCGCAATTTGCAGAAGGCTCAATATTATTCGCAATTACTGATTTTAATACAACCTGTTTTTTTGAGGTATGTATTGAAAAAACATACACTTTTACCCACAGTTCCCATGCAATTACGTAAGGGGGCGATATCACAAGCGTTGCTAATAGCTAAATTGAAACTATGGGAAGCACAGTGTACATACAAAGCTGTAAGTACAATTTCTTTAATGTGTAGGGAAAGAAGGTGATATGTAGGGAGAGTAGGTGGGAGAGTGGAAATGGGTAGAGGGGGTGAGGGATGGAGAGAGAGGGAAGAAGAGAGTGGGAAGGAGAGAGAGAGAGAGAGGGAAGGAAAGAGAGAGAGAGGGGAGGGGACAAAAAGGTAGGAAAAGAAAAGGAGTAAAAGAATAGTTTTAACTGCCAATGTAAATAGCTAATATGGGGCATGAAATTTTCTTATAAATGACCAAATGGAGACTTTTATACAAAATCAATTCAATGTGATTGTGATGCATGTCACAGGCTCTCTACATATACCACATTATAGCAATAAAATTAAAGTTGAAAAAACAGTGTTTAATAATCAATAAATAAAGGAAGTTTCATTGTTCACATAAGTTGTTTTTTTAACCTATAAAAAATCTCCCGTAATATACTACTCATGAGGCTTTTGAAAAACACTGCCCTATGAGGCCAAAATTTAAAAGGATTGTCACATGCATTTTAAATTAAGAAATGATTAAATTGAGACTATTATTCTAGCAGTAAGTATTTTTGAGACCTCAGTCATGTAAAAATACTTGAAAGAGGAAGAAGCAGAAATAGCGGATTTTGGCAAAATTTTTTAAATATAAATCGAAACTTACCTCTTCAATTAAAATGCCGCACTGATTTTAATTTGCTATGTCCATAAGTCGCTAAGTAACACCTGCATTCATAAACGCAAAAACAGTAAAAGTCAATATTGATATAAACTGCCGAGCAAAGACAACAAAATATTATTAAATAATTATAAATGAAAACTCAAACCTGTTATATATTTGCTATCTTTACATAGAGCTGCAAGAAGACCAAACTCACTCGACTGATGTTTCTTTGACAAAATGCTTTGTAGAACTGATGGGAGAGAAGGGCTTAATGTATTTCGTGAAATTCCCAAATGCAAAATTGGTGGAAGAAGGGGTAGAAGAGAGAATTATATGAGTTCTCCAATGTGTAGGAACATAACGGTTTACCATTCCCCGTTCTCATTGCAGGCGAAGAAAGGGCATTACTAACAAACCACTAAAGACAACCCAATCGAAAAGAAGGATAATTAAGTGAAGAATGCTAAAGGGATGCATTGTTGGGACCCTGTCACCATATGCAGCTTGTTATTTTATCCTACAATCGTGAAAGAGAGAACCTTAACATCCTTTCTCGCCTTCACAAATCCCCACTGTTGCCGACGCTCAGGAAAATTTCATTCTCATAGCATTTTATGACGAGCTAATGACTGCAAGGGGAGGAAAATTAGAGAAGTGGGGAGATGGCATATGGCGCTAAGGGAAGATAGAAAAGCAGTGGGCAGAATGGGGGAAACCCAAGTCGAGGGCTGAGATAAGGAAAGTGGGAAGGGACGAAATGCGCCACCCCTTGAAATCGGTTGATGGCATTCCTTGCACCCACCTTTTATGATAGGAAAGTATTGTGACTGCTCATAAGACCAGGTCCCAGAGGCCCAGGCCTTGGGGATTATGCCCCAGTATCCCCGCCCTCTCGGTGGCCCTGCGGCTGAGACTGCAGTATCAGGAATCCCGATGAAGAAGGAACTTTTAAATAATCAAAGACTGATTACTGAGAAAATGCACCTCAACACAGGCAGCGTAGTTACAATTAAAAGAGCAATAAGAAATATTAGAACCAAGAACAGTGATGGTCCAGCCATTCCAAGTCACAGAATATTGTTTTTACAGATAATTATACCACTACTGAAATCGGGGAACAGTTTTTGTTCGATTCTGGGCCCGTAGAAGATAGAATAATAATATTTTCCTCCAGAATAAATCTGCAGCACCTAGCAAGATCAGATCACTGGTAAGCAGGTGGTACCTTCAAAACCGTTCCACAGCTTTTTGCACAACTCTACACTGTACATGGCTTACATAAACACATTGCTCTTCCATTAATATATGTGTTACTTCCCAGAAAAAGTAAACAGTTTTACATTTTACTTTGAAGAAAAATAAAAAACTTGGAACCAGCTGCAAACCCAAAGACAATTATGACTGACTTCGAAAATGCAATGGTAAATACGATAAACATTGAATTTCCCGAAACAGTGCATCGTGGTTGCTTTTTACTCTTCTGCCAGTGTATTTATAGAAATGTACAATCATATGGTCTTAAGTGAAAATATGATACAGATTTAAAAAAAATATAATTTGTCGAACAAATTTGTGTTCGAACTAATGCAGATCGATTCAAGTTCCTCACGATCAAATTACCCTGCGACCAAATTTCCATTTGAGCAAATGCTATCGAACAAATTTCCATCAAACAAATGTTGGCAAACGAATTACCTAGAACCCCTCAATAAGCTCAGTGGCAGTTAAGTGCTTATTCCTACAAGAAAATAAAAACTTGTTTCATTTGCTCACAGGTTGAAAATGACCCAAGAAAATAAAAACTCAAATTACAGTAAGATATAAATACTAAAATGCATCATTATTAATATTGATGGGTACAGAGGGCTATAAAGTGTATGATAAGTGAGATAATAGTAAAAAGTCTGTAAAGTCTTCCATCATTTAAACAGAAAATACCACAATGAGATGCTGCAAGTTAACCCTGAGAAATCAATAAGTATTCTGAAGTGAACTGCTATGAACAACAGCTAGATGAGTCATTTGATGACTCATATCCGTTTATCATGCTCTCCTCAGGATCAACATGATGTCTAATATCGGAAAAAGTTATAATCTTTGATGGTTCAAAAACAGCCCCATAGGCATAAATGGGTTAATAAGGAGGGGTTTGAACTTTGTTTTATATATGTACAGGTTAACCTTAATAAATGTATGTTTAGTTAATACACCTTTGTGTATATATGATATTAATTTTAATTTATACACACTATATGGGTGTTTTAAAACTCTCTGTACAAACTTTTTGGAGTTATAGGGGGAATCAAAACAAACATTTTTTTTTAAGGTAACCATGGGTCGGAAATGCTTCCTTAAACCGCTTCATACCATCTAAGTGTTTTTGCATAGGGACGGAAATCATGATAACAAATAATCACTAGCACATCTTTTTAATGTTTTATTGTATCATGGTACACAGTTACAGTAAATGTTCAAAATTACAGCCTCCAATCTCGATACAAAGCCCTAAGCGATGCAGCAGGTTTTGCCTTGTGCGCTTGAACAAGCCAACACGTCCCCTTATGATTGCGGCTCAAGATCCATTTGACGATACAGATTGTCAAAGTTTCTGGTGGAGCGCCTGAAGGTGGAGCATCGAACATATCATGTTAGTCGAATCTCGTGTGGCAAGCCTTGCGAGTCATTTGTATGCTCAGAACCGATCACTTACTGTTCTGCACGTTATAAAATTGTGACCCTCACAATGGAGCGCTATACCCTGGCTGAATATGCTGACATCCACTTTGCATATGGTGCTGCTTGGGGCAATGATAGGGAAGCTCGGAGGATTTATTGTGTGCTTCATCCTGACGGACAGTGTCCTAATCATCAGACATTTGCTGCAGTCCACAATCGACTGCGGGAAACTGGCACATTGCAAGTAAACATGCGCGACATAGGACGACCACGGTCAGTTTGCACGGCACAATTTGATGAGGAAGTTCTGTGGCGCTTTGAGGACAACCCCTCCATAAGCAGTTGCTCATGAGCTGCGTGCTACTAATAGCATTGTGTGGAACGTGCTGCACGAGCAACAGCTCCATCCAATCCGACGGACCTAACGACTACACTCCTCGCCGTCAATATGCCCTTTGATTCTTGCAGCAGAGTACAGATCAGCCAGACTTTCCTGGAATGGTTTTGTTTACGGATGAGGCCTGTTTTACTCGGGAGGGGATTTACAACTCTCAGAACAGCCATGTGTAGGCAGAGGGAAACCCGCATGCCTCATTGGTTCATGGTCACCAAGAATGGTTTGTGGTCAATGTGTGGGCGGGCATTGTACAAGACGAACTGATTGGGCCTTACCTGTTGCCGACGTGGCTCAATGCACAGGTTTACTCTGTGTTTCTAAGGGAGGTGCTACCAGAACTGCTGGAGGAGGTCCCCTTGGCAGTCAGAAGGGGAATGTGGTTTCAGCACGGTGGAGTTCCACCTTATTTTGGTCATCAGGCATGAGATCATGTCACGACTACTTTTGGTGATCGTTGGATCGGACGGGGCGGACCTGTGGCCTGGCCTCCTAGGTCACCGGATCTTACACCAGTAGACTTCTTCCTGTGGGGCTACATGAAAGACCTCACTTACTTAACACCAGTGGAGGATGAAATGGATCTTGTTGCCCGTATTGCTGAGGCTGCCGCAATCATAAGGGGACGTTTTGGCTTGTTCGAGAGCACAAGGCAAAACCTGCTGCATCGCTTAGGGCTTTGTATCGAGATTGAATTTCTTAACCATGGGTGATGAAGGGTATTTCCAAGCCATACTCTGAGCTTTACTTTCTGGTTCGTAATGATGCACCCAAGTTTCATCTGTGGTGACCATTCGCTCTAAAAATTCATCTCCCTCAGGGCAATAACGTGTCAAATGGGTACATGAGACTTCCAAACATCGAGCCTTATGCTGTTGAGGACAATTGTCTAGGGACCCACCTTGCACACACTTTTCGAAAATTTGCTGTGTCGTGCAAAATGGAATATGTTGAACCGTGACTTATGTTTAAAGCCTTTGCAATGTCATACACTCAGATTCATCTGTTTTCTCATACCATTCTTTTAACGACTTGTATATTGTTCTCAGTCCTTGACGTTGACAGCCTTCTTGATCTCTCCTCATTGCATACAGAAGTTCTTCCTTTTTGAAGTGATCTATCCACTCGTAAATTTTGTGCAAATCGACAATGGAGCTTCCATCTTTAACAGTTAACTACGATGCACAATATTAACCCACTTATGTAGCATTACTACACAATTGGCCGGTTTCACCAACCTTCGTTAAGGATTTAACGAGCCGTTAGTGTACTTTAACGATTTGTTAGCGCAAACCGTTGTTCCACCAAAGTCTGTTAAGATTAACGATTCGTTAAACTCTCGTTATTTTAACGCGTCTAGCTCGGCCACTTAAAGGAATTAACGAATCGTTAAGTTTAGCAAATATGGCGGCTGATAATTTCGATGCTGAAGTTCTGTATTTGGAATTTTTGGAAAATATTCGGAGAAGGACTCGCCATCCAAGATATATAGAAACAGATCAATTATAAACATTCGACGACAATAAATTCAAAGAAAGATTCAGGCTTCGCAAAAATGTTGTGCTGAAAATTGTCGAAGAAATAGAAGACAAGTTTGAATATTTCATCAAATTGTCTAGTTTATATTAGACAAGGAAGAATTAATGCTTCATGAAGCACTTGGAATATTCACGGTATTAGTAATATAAAATTAGTTGGGTTATAGTAGTTTTTGTCAAGTTAAGCATCATTTAGCTGTAAATTTGGCAATTTCATCTTGTACTTGTTTTAAATATAATTTATAGATAATACAGGAAATAGAAGTGTATAGAGTTTATTTATTAATTAAATACTAGGTAACTAAATATCAACCCGAGTAGTTTGATATTTAGATTGTAAAAAAATGTACATACAAATGATACTCGCGAATAACCGAACAAAAGAAGGTTTGCAACAGAACAAATAAAATAGACGATGCATTCATTCAAGTTAATTAAATATTTTTATTTTCAAAATTAGTTTTCTTCATTCTTAGAACCTCAAATTTTGATTGGTAATACTCTCGCTTCGCTTGGTACGCTGCTTTCTTTTCCTCGAGCATTTCCTTTTTCAACAGAAAAATAACTTCGTTTTGTTTATTTTTATGCAAGACTCTCCCTTTCCTCCGTGCACAGCTTCTTCCTTTCTGCGGACAATTCAGCAATGTTATTCTGAGCATCCGCCATCTCAGAAATCTTCCTCTTCAGCTGCGGCCGATTTCTTTTTGCCCACGCCGGTTTCGCTGTAGTCGATGATTCTGAATGGGCACTACATTTTCCCAATTCATTTTCATGAACCACTGTAATTATGTTCGGTGTCATCTCTTGCCTCTCATTGTATGCTATTATTGCATTTGGAGTCGGTACTTCATTTGCAATAATTACTAAAACGAATAAAAATTGTAATGGACAAAATGTAAGTTTCATGAATTCCAAGAATTTGTTTTCAAATTTGAAAGACAACTGAAGATACATACCAATCTCATGACATCCCTCATCTGCTTCTTCCAAGACAGACGTATCAATTTCTTCAGAGACATTGCCTAAGAAAATTAAAATCAGCTTAATGCTCATACAGCAGATATTGGTAATCACAATTAATTACAATTCCCTCGCGTTTTCATAGGCTTCATTTTAACCATGTAAATATTTACGAGCTTACCTAGATATTCTGCATCAGAGTCCTTATTATTTTTCAAAGGCTCTGCTTGGTCCTTTATTACAGACCACAATTTCTCCACCGTTGGGTCTGATTTTGGGTCGAAAACACCTCCTCCCGTTTTGTAACGATTTACTCGATCGTCCGCTATATCCTTCTTCACCTTCCTCTTAAAATTATCATAGAATGACTTGATCTGTTTCATATTCCTATGAGACACATTCACGTGGCTGTTGAACTCATCCACTACTTTTTGCCACACATCTTCCTTTTTCTTAATATTGGTTCCATCTGTTCTTTTGTCTTCTATTATGGCACTATACTTAGAAACCACGTCCACGATGACATTTCTTTCATTTGGCGTGAAGTTTAGGCCTCGGCAGCGTTTCTTCTCCGAATTCATTTTTACAAGTTCAATTTTGTATTCAAACAACTTCACGATGTATTCGCGGATAACGTACTTCATTTGTTCTAAGGCTGAACGGATAGCCAATCCGGGGGCTGCGTAGCAACACTAGAGAGTATGAAAAATCTTGCGCTCACCTATAACGGGCCGTTAAATAACGACTCGTTATTTTACTGAAGCACTCCTTGGTGAAATGCTAAAGAAATTAACGATCCGTTATTTACTAACGACGCGTTAGATAACGGAAGGTTAGTCAGATTTTAACGACTCTTGGTGAAACCGGCCAAATAACTGATGTTGACTACACTACACTAATCCAGCAGTATGAGTACGAGCAATGTTACCTCCCAACCGAGTGATAAATTAAAAAAAATCTCTTTACTTTTTGACAGCCTCATAATTCAGTTATTGTAATTTTGATTAACATGTCCGTTAACTCGGTAATTAGAGTGTTAATACGGTATAACTGTTCTGAAAACTAAAGAAATTTACCTTTAGTGGTCCTAGATTCCATAAAAATTTTCTAACTAGTGTATGTTTCAGGCAACCTTTGAAACAACAATGCTAAGAATCTCACGTTGTTACCCAGCTTCACCATGTAATTTGATATTTTAATTCTAGATGGATCCTAAAGTTCTCTTGTAATCCATTGATGCATAGTTTTCAAACACATAGCATAATTTGCTACATTTTATCTGAGACTACCTACTTTATAATTTCCTCCCAATCACTTGTACTGTGGTGTTTAGCATGTGGATCCAATCACAGTGCCACTTGCCCTCCACCGTGGGTCCTATGCTCAGCTGAACTACTGTTTTGTCTATATAATACTGCTATATAATACTGCCTCTTAGCCCCTAGAACACAGCTAAAGCTATGTAATCAGTGCATCTGTATAATGGTGAGATTGTTTACAATTGAATTGAGAGGGATGGTAATACAAGACCGATGAATAAGTTTTTATTAAATTATTTATCATATTCTAATGATATTTGCAATTTAAGGCATCATTTTTACTGTTAAGTGATAAACATGAGACTGACAAGGGAAGCCCCCAAGGTGTGACACTCGCATCGGATTGAGACTTTGCAGAATGAAAGTATTTGTAAAGTAACGGACTCCTATTTCTACCTAGGTGCCAACTCGACGTCTTTTACGAGAAAATACCCTTTGAAAATCACGATCCGAGAGTCAACGTAATAAGAACGTTAAAAATCAATTGTTTATTATCTAGGAGCATTGGTCTAGGGGAAACGAGCTGCAGATTAATTATTTTTGCCGGGGTTCGATTCCCACCAAAACTTTTTCTGATTTTTTAATTTTTTTTTTCGCAATTTCCAGCGTATCGTCGATAAAACTTGCACAACATTTAAAAAAAATTTATTCCATGCATTATAACTACTATTTTCTTCATCGTAATGCAGTTTTTATTGCCCCAAAAACTGAAGATCACTCGCAAAGCACGAACAAAAACAAACAATTCCAATCGCCATTCCAAAATGTGCTCTCTAACAATAAATCGCTGGGCAATATTCTGACGTTGACTGTGGTAGAGAGACAAGGATGTCTGCTAATAAGGCCACAAAAAACTACGTCTAGTCATCTTATAATGTTGTTATTAAAGTTATTGTTAAAGTTGTTGTTAAAGGGATTCGTTATCAGTTGCAGGTGTCAATTATTGTCATTATAATTATAATTGAAATTATGTCACAATATTGTTGGGTTATTTCGATGCATTGTTCTTTATTCCTCCTTTCAAATCTCGTCATGTATTGTTCATTATAATAAATCGGTTGCTGGTGTCAATTATTGCCATTATAATTATAATTGGCTTTATGTCACAATATTGTTGGGTTATATCGGTGCATTGTTTTGCATTATTCCTTTCAAATCTCGTCATGTATTGATCATGATGGTAAAGCGAATGGGTAGTGGTCCGTAAAATGATGTTCGTGAAGAATTACGGTGAAGAAAATAGTAGTTATAATGCATGGAATAAATTAAAAAAAAATGTTGTGCAAGTTTTATCGATGATATGCTGGAAATTGCGAAAAAAAAATTTAAAAATCAGAAAAAATTTTGGCAGGAATCGAACCCCGGCAAAAATATTTGAAATCCAGCTCGTTTCCCCTAGACCAACACTCTTAGATAATTAACAAATGACTTTTAACGTTCTTATTACGTTGACTCTCGGATCGCGATTTTCAAAGGGCATTTTCTCGTAAACGATGTCGAGTTGGCACCTAGGTAGAAATAGGAGTCCGTTATTTTACATATACTTTCATTCTGCAAAGTCTCAATCCGATGCGAGTGTCACACCTTGGGGGCTTCCCTTGTGGGACCAAATGCTAGAAACCTGTGCATGCTATGCATGAGTATATTGAAAAATCACAGAATATGAGGCTGAAAACCTCACTGCATCTTATCTGCAGGTGTGTTGTATATGTGGGCATTTATGATGCATTAAACATATATTTAACATATATTTAACAAATTTTTGTAATTTATAACATCACTTGTTTATATCATTGATAGAAAATTATGGTAGCCCAAAAATGGCTGGCTTCACCCTAAGTGAAGAAATTTCTTCAAGATTACACATCAATTGCTTATATTTCAAAACTTATCTAAATAAATACAATTCTACAACAATATAAATAAGTTTCCAATATCAGGCCTAAAAAATTTACCACTTATAATATTTGAAGAGTGAAATAAAAACATCACTGTGTATCAATTGTTTGAAATTTATTCTTGAGAAATAAAATATCTAAAATGTCATTTTATTTAATGCATGTCGATAACTATATTATAAATTTTGAAGCCACTTAATAAGCTGTGTGAGCCTCATATTGGCTACAGATTGGGGATGGTTGCTATAATACATATTGGATCTAGTATTCCATTCTTTTATCTGCCATTCTGTAATGGTATCAGGTAGGGCATTTTCCTTGAACTTGTTGCTTAGGCACTTTTTTCTTTCATTGTATGCATTTTCAAGTACAGTCATGCTTTGTTTAGCACAAAAGATGAGTTCTGAAAGGTCTTTGCGCTAACCGGATTTACAGTAAACAAACTATATAATCTAGTACTTAATAGGGATCAGTTCACGATAGCACATGGTTTGATATATTTTTAAATTAAATAAGCAAATAAATTATATTATTGAAAATAATATCCAATTTTTGAACTACATGCATGCAATAATAAGTGTAAGAATTCAATTTAAATAACAAATAATATATCCCTTCCCATCGCATGGGTGGGCTTTTGCACTAGTTACTAATCAAATTAGAGTACAACCTCAAATCCGGCAGCCTTGGGAGCTAGTATTTGCAGGATTTTTGAAACCTAATACATGTGTACCTAACTTGAAATGAAGAACAATTTAAGAGTGTTCATTAACACGTAAATATTGAATGTCATTTATAGAAATTTTTTAAAATCTCTTATGTTTTCATTTCACTTGTCCACACATGTGAAAAATTTTGAAGCAATGAGAAGACCTAAGAAGCTAATATTTTCAGGGTAGTTTTGGCTGTTGACATACATGAACTCTATTCATTTTGGGATCTGCCCAGTTGCGTTTTAGAAGAATTAAAAAAAATCCTTATGAACTATCTGAGTCCATTACTAGGCTAGAGTTTCGTTTTGTTTACGTTGTTAAAATATTAAAAGCAGTCTAAATACATTGTTTACTTTCAAAATGGTATACAAAAGTGTATTTAGTCTTAAAAAGTTGTGGGAAAGGAGTTAGAGGAAGTAGAAGATTGCTAAAGTTTATGTGAACATTCTAAGAAAGTCTTTGGAATATTGTTTTGCAGTTCTTTTACTTTTCCATACATAGTATGGGAAAGTATTGTTTTCGTGGAAAAATCGATTTTGAGATTTCAATGGAAATACATGGTTTAAGGTCCCCTGAACATGTTTTGACTATTTTCTCAATGATGTTTGTGTGAGATAGGAAATCTGTGGGCACTTAACTCAAAAGTTATTAATCAGATCAACAGAATTTTACATTTGGCATTTTTATTGGTGGAACAAGAATTGATTAGTTTTTGCTTAAAATAAGTCAACTCGAAGTGGGTGTTTACTATTGTCACTTAACCATTTCATTCAAATATTTGCTTTAATATTTGATCAGTGTAAAACATTATTGGAATAAAAGTAGTAGGAAATTTTCTACAACTTCTGTTTGAAACATTTTCCCTTATATTGCATTGCATTGCAAGAGATTTTAAAAACCATTTTTATTAGCTACCACTACCACCACACCACCTAGAGGTGACTTTTGCAAATACTTTTATTTGCGATTCAGTTAAAACCTGTCTTTGGACAGAAGCATGATGATGATGATGACATCTTACAAGGGATTTGGATGAAATTTGGAGAGTAGATAGTATACATGAAATAAGAGATCCCTTGTATAAAGATTCTTTCCATTTGCCCTTAATTTCCAAGTAATTACCATTCCAAATGTTGCGGAAATATGCAAACGTGATAAAAATCCATTTGGAGTAGTAACAATGAAACATGAATGGTAGCCTAGGCGGTTTAGGCAGTAATATTAGAATCATTCCACATCACTAGCAGTTTCTCCACTTTTTTCTCACAAATTACTATGTAATCATGCGAGTTTCTTTTTCAGTTACTGCATTGGCTGATTCATTAGAACTGTTTATTTTGTCTTTATTAAACAGAATTGTACAAATTGTAGAAGTTGTGAAATTAAGTTTGTGCAGTTTTGCTCTTACTTTCACCTTTTTCAAACCACACTGCATCAGTTAAAGCTTTTCCTCAAACAACTCTTTTAGGTGATAAAACTTCAACAGAATCCAATACACGACCAAGGAGAAGAGCAGCACCTACAGAGTTGAAAGAAGCTAGTCTTAATAGGTAAGTTTCTGAGCTGGACTCAAACTTTTGCTCTGTTTTTAAAATTATTTTAACTAGTGATTTCCCCATTGAATTCCTATTCACCCAGAAAGTGAAGGGCTTGAAATTTATTATATTCAATTACAGCTATTATTACTACTGATTATTTGATAAAGTCATTGTAATTTTCTATGATGTTAAATTATGGCATCTATATACCTTATTCTTTTTCTTACAACTTGATTTGCCTATTTCTGGTTCCTTTGTTCTTCCCCTTTGTTTTTCCTGATATTTTCTAGCCTCGCGATTAATCTGCCAGTTTTTTAGTTTGTTGTACGTTGCCTTTAATTTAATGTTTTGGTCTTTCTCTTAGAGCATGATCTAAACTTGGAGAGTGCGACAGACCGATCTCTACAGTGTAATATGCTGTGAAAGTACCTGTCTCGTGCATCTCACTCCCCTCTTCCATGAAAGGCTCTCACCTCCTTTATGCCCCTTCAGCTTCTCATTCATGCAATGCACTCCCCTCTTCCGAGCAGCTCACTCCCCTCTTCCGAGCAGCTCACTCCCCTCTTCCGAGCAGCTCACTCCCCTCCTTACCACCCTTACCACCATGTGCTGAGATATCAATATAGTAACAAAGCAGCTCATTCCTCTCCTTTCTGCCCCTACCAAAGTGCACTGGGACAACAATGTGCCGGGATATCATACCGGAATCTTTAGCCTTTGGCAATTTATACAGTAGGCTCTCGATTACACTGGTCAACAAAGATTTTGTTATATTTAAAATTTCAACTGTTTCTTATGTATTTTAAGGTGCTGATTTCAAAAATGAAGTCTGAATTTTTCTATCACCCACCATTTTTGTGTAACAGACATAATAATATTTATATAGAAATTAGCGTATAAATCAGGGGTCGGCAACCTTTAACATCATATATGAGCTACTTGAAAAAAAAATTGAGATCCCAAGATCGACCACTTTTTTCTGATGACGTTTTTTTTACAATACAATTATTATTACAATATTTTCATGTGATACATTACAAAGTGATGAGCTAAAATTGTATGTTATTGTTTTTTTCGGCGTGAACATTCGTAATTTTTTGTGAGTTCACAATGATAGACATGTATTTTGTTAATCTCTCGATTTTTGTTAAGTCCTGCGAGATCGACCACGATATGGTTCGAGATCGACCGGTCAATCGCAATCGACCGGTCAATCGCAATCGACCGGTTGCCAACCCCTGGTATAAATAAATATTACTTATTGTGTTCATAAAAACAAACATAGCTAGTTTGTAAATGTTGGTTTGTTTATGTGTTGACTGCTAACATGAGGTCATTGATTGCACATCACCATAGTCCAAAAGCTATCAGTCATCACCTTGGATCTCTTTGCTCTCAGTTGAGTGTCAGCTTTCATTTGTGAAACATGCCTAGTGCCTGTGAGTTCTAGCTTAGTGGTGAATATTTTTAGTGTGTGGTATTGTGTTTTTTTTAATGGAATCATGCCTCGAAATTGTAAAAGTCACCCAAATAATTTTTGCTATATTTGTGGTGAGTTAACTTTTAAGGCACAGAGGTGAAAAATTACCCCTCTAGTTAGTAAATCATATGAGCTTTATTTTGGATGCTAAGTAGGTGATCAGGACAAATCTTGGGCCCCTCACATCTGTTGTGCTTCATGTGTAACACTACCTACTGGCTGGCTTAAAGGATGCTGTCACATGCCATTTGCAGTTCCCATGGTTTGGAGAGAACCTAAGGACCATTCATCAGATTGCTATTTTTGCTTGACTAACATATCTGGAATTACATCTAAGTCTAAACATACTGTAAAATATCCAAATCTTCCATCAGCTATCAGACCTGTGTCCCACGGTCCAGAGCTTCCTGTACCTAAGCCACCAGAAGCATGGACCATAGATGAAGAAGATGATGGTGATGTCGAGACCCGAAGTGACTCAGGAGATGAAATACAGAATGACCCAGCATTTATGGAAAGCCTGACTTCTTCTAACCCTCACTTGATAACTCAGTCAGAACTCAATGATTTAGTTCGTGATCTTAATTTATCTAAAAGCCAAGCAGAACGTTTAGTTTCAAGATTAAAAGGATGGAATCTTCTTGATCAGGGCACTAAAATATGTTTTTCCCGTAAACATCAACAGCAATTTGAGCATCTATTTTCTAAAGAGGGAGATCTAGTGTATTGCAATGATGTTGATTCTCTGCTGGAGGCCTTGGGGCAGCAGCACAATCCTCAGGAGTGGCATTTGTTGTTCATAGATTCCTCAAAGGTGAGTTTAAAAGCAGTCCTGCTTCACAATTGAAACAAGTACCCATCTGTTCCACTAGCCCATGCTGCTCACATGAAGGAATCATATGAAAACATGAAACTTCTGCTAACCAGTATCCAGTATGAAAAGTATTCTTGGCATGTCTGTGGAGATCTAAAAGGCTCTGTTACTTGGGTTACAGCTTGGATACACCAAATTCTGTTGCTTCTTGTGTGAATGGGATAGCAGAGATAGACAAAACCACTACATCATAAAGCAATGGCAAAAAAGAGAAACACTCACTCCAGGAAAGAAAAATGTAGTTAGTCTGGTACTGGTTAGTTCTGAAAAAATCTATTTACCGCCATTGCACATTAAACTAGGCTTGATGAAAAATTTTGTAAAAGCGATGGATCATAATGAACGTGCATTTCTCTTATTGAAAAATAAATTTCCCAGAATTAGTGAGGCAAAAATCAAAGAAGGAATATTTGTGCGTCCTCAAATAAGGGAACTGATGAAGGATGCTTTGTTTGAAAGCCAACTGAATGAAATTAAAGCAGCTGCATGGGCATCTTTCCAAAAAGTAGTCACCATTTTTCTGGGAAACTACAAGGCAGAAAACTACAGGCAACTTGTGAGTGAGCTTCTTGTTGCCTGCAGGGAAATGGGATGTAATATGTCTCTAAAAATACACTTTTTGGACTCGCATTTGGACTTTTTTACGGAAATCCTCGGGGCTGTGAGCGACGAACATGGAGAACACCTTCATTAGGACATCTCTGCTATGGAAAACTGCTACCAGGGAAAATGGAGCCCAAAAATGTTGGCTGACTACTGCTGGACACTTAAAAGAGATGTTCCTCAAGCAAAGTTTAGCAGACAATCCACACCAACCACATTTTAGGTTAATAAGTATATAGATGTTCACTCAATTCTATTTTTCACACGTGGTGTTCGTGAATCATAAATTAAGCGATCACTTCAGCTCTGTTCATGAATTTGCAGTGTGTACAAACTTGTAAGGTCAATATGTTTTGTAGAAGAATGGATAGATAAGACTATATTGTGGTTTTACTGTCCAAGTAGCGGATCATAAGAAATTTCGATTTTTTTAAAGTTCTCCCTTTTTAGTTTTCTCTTCCCTTAAACTCGGCACGCAATGCTAAGCTTGACCCCTACCTCTCCCTCCTGCCTGCATGATGCAATTCATGGATTTAAATCCCCTCACCAGCAGCCCCAAAGGGAGAATGCGCGGAGTACATATTGCAGAAAAGAATCCATAAGTACAGTATAATCATCACCTGTCATAACAAATACCATCACATTATTTTGAGAGCACATATATTTTATTACAGCTGTGTAATATGGATGGAAATAAAATTACAATGCAATGTATGAAATTGCCTAGAGCTAATAAAGAATTAATTAATTAATTGTTTTTGATCATACAGATGGCATTGAAAGTTTGAATGAAATTGGAGAGAATTACTACATGATGGTACCTATCTATTATCTAGACAAAATTTCACACAAGCGTTTTCCCAATCTTTTTAGCATGCATTTTCATAATCTTTTGGCTGAGTATGTGGGATTGAAAATCTTCTTCTGAAATGTGGCATAAAAGAATAACTTGAAATACACACTGGGAAAATTGGGGGAAACATAAGCATGACGGATTTTATGGTCGATCACTTAGAATTGTAAGAAATGCTCTTAAACAAAAACTTTGTATGCGGAGGTACTGGGTATGCTGCGGAGATCGCTAATTTCTCTATTTTTTTAAGCAATAAATTTTCTTAAATCTGAAAAACCTTGATATATTTCAAAACAGTAACCTTGGACATTCCTATTGTGCTTAATTCTGCAATTTTTACTGTTTTATTTTTACCTATATTATACGTCAAATTTTGTGATTGAATTTTCGCATTGTTATGCGAATTGTGGGTTCTAAAAACCCCTATTCAATGCTGAGACTAACTGAACCTCTGCACGGAAGCTACTGTGTGGTGGAAGGGATGCAGGCACTGTTTATCTGCTTTATGATGTCTCTCAGTCTTGAGATGAATATTTTTTTCTTATGTGTCAACACTTGAGAGCTATATGGAAAGGGAGGAGGAATGGTCTTCGGATCTGGGCTAGTGCTTGGTTCAGCATTTCTTGAGAACAATATAATGAGAGTAAGAGAGAGAAACACTTATCTGACATCAATGCACAAATGCCCATTCTAAGATATTTATGATGCTACCTCTTGACCGAAAGCGTAATCAGAGCGCATGGGAAGTCCTTGGATCACACAATAAATATTCTCTTGCCGCTCTGAGGGAAACAATTACGATGTACGGAGGCAGCTATTGTTTGTTATTTTTCCATTGCTACTTTTGTTTAATTTCTAAGAGATTAAAACAGTCAAACTTATCATGGCATCAAGGCATCAGCCAGTCGAAAAACGCAAGCAATACCTGGTGATGAAAAGTAGATGGAAATCTTACTTGAAAGTGATTCGGAAGATTGTGTCAGTTCAGAGAGTGATAGTGAGAATAACATTGAAGATCGTGCTCAAATTACTAATGTAAACATTTATATTTTTTGGCATTTTTTTGTTAAGTGGGCAAAACCTCATCTCTCCTGTCCCTGTGCGCTTCTAGCATCTTTGTATATCCTTATTTGAAGTTTTTTTTCCGAAAAACTTACTGGGAAGAGGTGGAGATCTACGATAAAGCAGTCTACATGAAGTAATCTGAGAATCTGGAATAATGAAGGTCTTGTGAAGCAAGGATATAAGATGATTCCTCTATTTGTATCATCTATGATTTTATTTTACATTGACTATTAAATAAGTAAAAAGTAGTTACCTGTTTGGGGGGCAATGTATATTTCATTTGCCAGAAATTGAGAACAAAAATGCAATGCCTTTGTCATGTGTGCACGCGAACTTTCCACTTAAATACACAATATGGGTAAAGGTTTCGAATTAATCGAAATGTTCACGAGTCACTGAACCAGATCATGACTTCGAATTTCATTGTAGATGTATTTCAAATAATCCATACTAAAAAGTATGCAAAATCCTATGATGTTGGCCGGGGACTGCTCCTAGCTTAGAATTACATGCTATTTCGAATTATCCTGGATCAAAATAACAAGGTTTTACTGTGTGTATGTATGTATGTGTGTATATATATATATATATATATATATATATATATATATATATATATATATATATATATATATATATATATATATATATATATATATATATATACACACATACACACACACACACACACACATATATATATATATATATATATATATATGAAAAATTACTTGTATGCAGGGGAAACATACATATTTAATGAAATTTGTTTTAATTGCATGGAAGTCCAAAAAAAATCTCTTTACTGAGCCAATTTGTGTGTTCACTCATGAAAAAATTTATTTTGTTATTGTTCATCTTTGATAATCCTTTCTCATTTGAAAGATATTTGATGAAATCTTGATATTATATGTTATGTGATCATATTTACCTCTTATGTTGTCATATTAAGATGTTCATTTCTTTTTTACAGAAAATTACGCCGTGACACAATTGGTAACAAAAAAGCAAAGAAAAAAAGAATTAAATGAATGGAGCTGCTTAACTGACAAGATTTCGCAGTCATTGATTAATGTATTTTATTATTGCCAGTTGATTTTTATTTTATTCCATGATTGTTTTAAAACATATTGATTTTATAAAAATGTTCTTTTTTATAAGGACTTGCAAGGAACCTAAGTGATGGTGCGTATTTTTGAGTCATTACGCCAATGGTCCATTCCTATTGAATGATATTTGTATATATTACATAGCTTAATACAAAATATTTCATTTGATATTGTGTACTTATTTGTGTTACTCTTATTGACATTGTTCATTGCATATTTAATTTGAAAATTTTACGAAATTTATTGTATTTTGATAAATGATTTGTGTTCTTCCTGATTAACGTTAAATTGTGTGTAATTTTCATTTTTTATGCATAAACTTTAACAATTCTTCATTTTGCAAATTGTGTTAAAGGTGGTATTATTCTTACTCAAGGATTTCATAAATAAAGTATAAGAAGAAAGCGAAAACTTTATAATTCTAAGAATCTAGTACGGTGTGTCCTCGATTAACATCATTATTTCGTTCCTCAAAACATAGAATGAAATAACGTTAAATGAATCAGTATTTCCCTTGTTATACAATATTATCAGTTCCAAAACCTATTGAAAAATAAAAAGACCTTATATAATGTATTTGATGGTGCCACGTATGATATGAATGGCATCAGAACAAAAAAAAATAAAACCATACATTACCACAAAAATGGCATAAAATAAACAAATAGTATGACAGAATTACATTTCAAGGTTCCCAAAATCGGAAAAAGGCTACGTTTCAAGATAAAGGAACTATGTAATACCAATTCGGCAACATGTAGTTGTTCGAACGAAAGAGAATGATGAGTTTTTACTTATAAAGTTAACAGAGAGCCACAAACACTTCTTTGAGTGCAAGTTCATGAGTTGACATCGCTAGAAAAGAAATGCGACAAAGAAATTATTTCTTACAGCAGTTTCTGTATAATTAATGAAAATCTACCATAATAGAGGTAAGTGAATCATTTATATAGTTGTTTTTATTGAACTGCGAGTTTTATTAGGCCCAAAGAAGGATAAACACTCCGTCAAACCACAGCTGATAAAAATGAAAATAAAATCGAGAGACGTTAAACTCAAGTTATCCCAATATCACAGAATAATTTCATGTTTATAAATGAGGCACTCAGCAGATCTTCCTTTCTGCACAACTCACAAAGCTTGTAAGGTTTCTATTAAAGGGGATTAAGGTGATTTTTATGATTGCTTGGGGAACTTAGAGAAGGGGCCATTACCACCATGAGGCATTTTCATCCACTCCATGGGCTATGCACATCAACCCCTCCCTCTGCTCGCTCCAGGTAGGACGCGCCTTGATTTTGTCTCACAATTTTCAGTAAAGTTGTTGAAAACGAGAAGTACTTATGTAATTATTTACTGACCAACAATTCATTTACTAAACCTACTTGCAAACTTTTTTCTTTTACTTTATAAACAGTTAAAATTTTTTTAATGCTGCCGAAATGGCTCCATGCTACTTACGTAACAAAATACTGCGTGATCTCTTAAGGATTAAAGTCTGATGCGAACCATTGAACCATATGAGACATTAAATGCGGCCCTTCAAGACAACCTTGACTTTAAATGCAGCTCATAGAGGTACTCATAAATAGTATTGCAGTCCACCATTGGAAAAAGGTTGCATGCCGCTGCCCTAAGGTTGCGCAAACTATCTGCAACACTTCATCTACTCCATCATCAACCATATTGCCCACAGTAAATACTCTCTCCCCTCTTTTTGTGAAGCATCTGCCAGTGTAGCGTCTCAAAACATATTTTAAATGGAGAGATACATCAATCCAAAATAGTTTTTTCACTCAAATAAGGCGATCTGCTGCAACTGGAGAAGCGCTTTATAACAGATACACATGAGAGTCATGTACACAGTATTTCAGAGTCGAGTCAGTAGGATGTTAACTTGAATCATCGATGACATTAATTCGAATGTGTAGTAATTTTTGAATGATGTTATCACTAGTCAATGTTAATTGAAGCAACATTAAACTGAGGACACACTACTGTAATGGTGTGGAATAGTATTTCCTATTCTAGAAATAATATGATTTTCCACAAATTAATTATTGATATTTGAATGTAACTGTACAATTCTTTCATTTTTTAATTGAAATTATAGAAATTTTGATAAAATTATTTCAATCATTTATTTGCTATGATGCTGGCATGCATCGTTGCTCTATTCCATAGTAAAATGACCATGGAACCAAATGCATTCTTTTCAAAGCATTATTGTTTAGTATTATCTCTATTTATATAATGAACAGTTCATAACCCCTTTATGATCTCAACTATTGATTTGTTCAAGGATGGCCAAATCGATTGTTGTCATTCTTTCAATGCATAGTCAGCTTAAGCCTAAAGAAGATTTGGATGATTGATGAATACAGTAACTGACCAGGTTCAATCCAGGAACGTTTCTTCCTCCATTTGAATAGCATGGGAATCAATGCAGAGTATTTTTTGTTAGCATTTAAAAATTTATTATATCATTGCACAAACTTGAGACTCAAACCAAAAAATTCCTAAAAGAATGAAAATTTTAGAATTTTTGGGAGGAAAATCCTTTGTAACCAAGAACAACCAAATTCCTTGGTGCTGGATTCATTAAATTATGCTAAATTGGAATTAGTTGAGAAGTATAGAAGGGAGAATAAGGGAAGGAAAGAAGGGAGAATAATGGAAGGAGAGGGAGGGAGGGAGAAAGGATGGAGAGACAGATAGGTAAATGTATATTTTTGAGCTGCATAAATAGAGATCCAACTGTCATGAAATAAATGATGCATGTGTTTGCAAAGTGTGTAATTGTTTCCAATATATTCGGTCATTAACCATTGCTTTCTTTGATTATGCATCAAGAATTTTGTTTCTTTGTGTTGCTACAGTGGGTCCCTGTTATACGGGGTTAGGGACCACAAAAGTGCAATGTATATCGAAAGCACTTATAATGGAGAACTTTCCCAGATAAGAATAATGTAATCTAGGGAGGTTTGGGACCATAAGAATGTAAACTTCACCTATGCAACTTAATGCTCAAGGGTTATCAATAATACTATTGGTGGATGGGAGATCAAGCCTTAAAGCTTTTAGCATTTCTTCTTCATATGTTTTCTGATCTCTAAACTGTGTTAATTGACTACGAGTATTTTAGTTGGTGAGAATCTTCATATTTTTCTCCAGTAACTACTAATTACTTCAACTTTTCATTATATTTTTTATCTTTGTATTTATATCCCTTCTTATTTATACAAATGGCATTGAAGGTATAATGTGTAATTTTGAGAGAAAGGAGAAAATTTTTACCGATTCTGACTCGGACACTAACGGGACAAAAAGCGATATTGCCAAGAAGCAACATGGGCTATGTTATAAGGATGTTGTAGGGGGGAAAGTAAGGTGAACAACTATGAGGGTAGTTGCCTCACTTGGAGGTGTAATTCAAAAATCTAATGTCTTCATATGGATTGGAGTTGAGTTATTCGCAAGTTTAAGACATCAATGGTTAAATGCAAAATAAAGTTACAAACTAAGTTAAATTATCGCATTACTATGGTTGATAGAGGTACGTTTTGTAAATGATGATGTATAGCTGAGTTCACGAATGAATTGTCTTTCAGGATAGAATTATAATGATTCATCTAATTTCCACTTTAACATTACATCTGCCTGAGGAATGATAGATTACTTCCTATTAAGCCCATATATACATGCATATTCATATAAAAAGCCATATAACAATGATGATCAAGTTCAACAATCTATTCTGTTGCCAAGGGAACCTTTCAGTAAAAACCAATATTTTGATGAAATTTTGTATTCTTAATCAAAATTCGAATGATTTCGAGACAAAGGAAAAATTTGATGGCAAAAATAAGAATCTTTGTTTATTTTTACTTTCTCCATACATAGTATAGGGGAAAGTATTGTTTTCATGAAAAAAATCGACTTCAAGATTTCAGCGGAAATACACGTTTTGAGGTCCCCTGAACACATTGACCATTTTCTCGATGTCTGTGTGTGTGTATGTGATAGCTTTTTGTTGGTGTTCTAACCAAAAACTATTAATCAGGTAAATGCGAAATTTTATATTTAACATTTTTATAAAATCACAAGAACTGATTAGTTTTTGGTAAAAATCGGTCAACCAGAAGTGGGTGTTTCATCTTGTCACATCTGTTATTTTGAAATATTTGCTTTAATATTTGATATAAGTAAAAATGTATTGGAGTTAAAGTTGTAGGAAATTTAATTTTCTACAACCTCTGTTTGAAACATTTTCCCATATAATGCATTGTTTAAGAGATATCTTATATTTTTAGCTGAAACCACCACGCCACCTACTGATGACTATTGTTCCTTTTTCTTTTCTTAATTGTCGGAGCTTTGTGGCTATATCCAATATCAGAAGGCTATGGTTTGAGTTTATCTCTGTTCTTTGTAAAGTTAAATTTTCTCACAGTTTCTTAAAATATTTACTATTATGTAACACATTTGGAATTTTTAGAAATATTACATGTATGGAGAAAGTCATGTGGTGGCCACATCAGATTTTTCTTTAAAATGGTCCCTATCCAAAAATCATAGGTCAATTACTTCTAATTTAATTTTGCAAAAGATAAAAAGCCTGCAAGTGAAAAAGGGATTTGTAAGTGTTCTCTTTAGGGATTTACATAGAGTGGTCGGACAAACAAACGGATTGCTCTTTAAATATTAAGATGTTAAAAAGTCTGATGTGGCCACCACATGACTTTCTACGTACCTGTAATATTTCTAAAAAATCCAAATTGGTTAAATGATAATGAATATTTTAAGGAACTGCAAGAAAAATTTCAAGACTTTACAAAGAACA
This sequence comes from Tanypteryx hageni, assembly GCA_028673005.1. Lineage (NCBI taxonomy): Eukaryota > Metazoa > Arthropoda > Insecta > Odonata > Petaluridae > Tanypteryx > Tanypteryx hageni. Next base: position 250,573,750 of record CM054112.1, read on the forward strand.
GAAATAGACTCATTCCATAGTCTTCTGATATTGGATATACTCAGGAATCTCCAGCAATGAAGAAAATGAAAAGGAGTGTTACTAAGACGTAACTAAGCATCAATTGTTAACAATAATCGCCAGTAGGTGGTGGCAGCTAAAACATTATTTATAAAAATATCTTTTAAGCGCATTATATTGGAAAATATTTCAAACAAAAGTTGTAGAAAACTAAATTTCCTACAACATTTAGTCTAGTATGTTTTTACATTAATCAAATATTAAAGCAAATATTTCAAAAAATGGATGTAACAAGAGTAAACATCCACTTACATTTGACCGATCTTTACCAAAAACTAGTCATTTCTTGCTTCTATCATAAAAATGACAAATATAAAATTTCGCATTGACCTGTTTAATAGTTTTTCAATTAGAACACCCACAAATAGACTCGCATACACACATGCATGAGCGCACACACACACACAGATACATATTCGAGAAGATGGTCAAAACATGTTCAGGGGACCTCAAAACGTGTATTTCGATTGAATATCAAAATCAATTTTTTTCATGGAAACAATAATTTCCCCTGTACTACGTATGGAGAAAGTAAAAATAGCACTGCTCATTGTTATTCATTATATGAGGGAAATAATGGATGTTGTGATATATAATTAAATCATCTAAATTGCAAACAAAATCTAATAAAAGTATCTACCATGGGGCAGTGGCAGATTGGGAAATTTCCCGCCCCTAGGCAACTTACAGGTAGCCCTCGCCGGGGATGCGTTCCAGGACAAACCGGCATAAATCGAAACGGTTTTATAATGTAAATGGATGGGAAGTCAATGACATGCGTTCCCGGCACCCAAACATTGACGAGGAATATAATGGCATTGCGTTTAAAGTTGTGGAATAACGTAAATATAATAAAGGGAATTTAAAAGATATATTTTGTACACTTACAACCGGCAATGGCGTAATGAAGCAGCGTGTGTGTGATCGATGTGTACAGTCATCTCTGCCATTACGCGATAGTTGCATTCATGTAAGATGCCGACCTATAGAAAATCGCGTAATAGAAATAACCTCGTGACCTCCGCAGAGATTAAATTTGTCCTTTGATAGGTTAAAGCGCCGGGAATGAAATCGCATAAGAGAAAACTCGCATATGTAAAAGTTTACATTTTACAAGCAGCTTTTACCGATTAATCGATCTCATTAGAGCAAATTCGCAGAGATCAATTACATTAATTTTAGATAAGTCCTGCTGCAATGGAGGGGATTGAAAATTTTAGCTAACCATAAAAGTCGCATTATGAGGTTCAGAAGAATTGGCATAGAGAAGTGTTACAGGAAATACATGCAGTTCCTGGAAACAGGAACTCAAATGACTTTGAGCCCAAGAAAACTGACATTTTTGCAAGGTACATTTCTAAAGTTTTTGCTGAAATTTAACTTTGCATTCAATATCAATTACATAACTTGAACAAGTTGAATGTCAATGTGTTTATGAATTTATTTCATATTATGTTTCAGTAATTGTATTTGTATATGTTTAGATAGTTGAAGGATAATTCTAAGAGAGAACGAAAAGTCAGAATACTATGTAGAAGCAGAAGTGATAAATTCAAGCAAGTATATTGCAGAAAAAATTGCAGATCTGAGAAAAGTTGCCAAAAGAGTGGACAAAATTGGTAAATGTAAATGATTTGAATCTGTATATATTGAAAATATATTTTAAAATATATTCTACTGCTTTTATTAATGAAACCCTAGTGTTGTTATGCAATAAGAAGCTTTTTAAGTATATAAAAATAAAACCAATAGGAATGTGACTATAAAACAATAGAGATCATTAGGAATTTATTAAAACCATTAAAAACCAATGGCCAAAACCTTAATGGTTTCAGTAGGAACCAATAGAGGTTCTATTGGTAATTTCTGTTGGAACCAACAGGAAATTTTTGCCCAGAAACCAATAGAAATTTCCAATAGGGGAAACACTCATGTACAGGCATGCCTCACTTAGCGCATGAGAGGCAATTTGCGCTAAAAGAACAGTTTTCAACATAGCACATAACCGAGTTGATTTTTACTCTTCATAAATTTTACTATTTTTATCTTGCAACTTATATAATGATAGGACATTTTGATATACAAATTTAAAGTCAATAAAACTAAGTACCAGTACCGTATTTACTCGTGTAATACCTGCACTTTCTCCCCCACATGTTCCCATCAAAAAGAATGCGGACATTACACGATATTTTCCCCTTCATCTTTTGAGGGTAGGCCACCCGCGAAACACCTACCAACACTGCGTGCCTGGCGTGAGATTAGTATGCATTTTCTTTGGTAGGCGCAATATGCCGTGCATTTTATTTTCCAGATTTATAACCAAGGTATTTTTTAAAATGCGTAGATTCTAATATATTATAACCGCTGTGTCTCTGCGTGCGTCCCTGCCTGCCTGCGTCTGAAGCCCTCCGGCATGAACGCAAATAAATCGGGAACGGTCAGCTCCATTTCGACAAATCTTTCGCCTGAATACTCGGCCCGAACTCCTACAGGATTTTAAGTGGATAGTCGTCCCACAGAAAGGCGTGGGTTCGATACCAGGATAGTTTTCGTTTATGAATTTGATTAACACGTAATCGGCTAGAATACGAAGTGTAGACCTTGATTCTTTAACATTTTAAAATATCTTACGGTCGAGACTCGGACTCGAGATTTTTACCATTTTACGCAGAAAGAAATGCAGATTCTTATTCTTACTGCAGATTCTGTTGTTTAATTCCCGTTTACTCATATTTTAAGTTTATTTTCGATTTTCACCGGTTTTTCGACATTCCAAAAAGTAGGTTGCTAGGGTGGCCGGCATTGTTCATCTCGGATTATTGTATTGTTAGACTCGGGCTTCAAGTGCATTTGAACTAAGCTGGCAATAAAACGTGCGAAAGACAAACAGATTAATCTTCGAGTGACGTCACCTCCCAGTACACACGCGTATAAATCAAGAACGGTCAGCTCGGTTTCGACGAATCTTTCGCCTGAATACTCGGCGCGAACTCTTGCAGGATTTAAGCTGGTAGTTGTCTCCCGAAAAGGCATGAGTACGATATCAGGAAAGTTTTCGTTTTTGCAATTGATTATCACATAATTGGCTGGAATACGATGAGTAGACCTTCAGTCTTTAACATTTAAAAATATCTTACGATCGAGACTTTGACTCGAGATTTACACTTTCACGTAAAAAGAAATGAAGATTCTTATTATTACTTTCGATTCTGTTGCTTAATTCGTGTTTGCTCGTATTTTAAGATTATATTCGATTTTATCCGATTTTTCAACATTTTAATTATTGACCTCGGATTTTTGCATTGTTAGACTCGGACTTTCAAGTGCATTTGCACTAAGCCTACAATGAAACAAACGCATCAAGTACAGTAACCGATTGAAAATTTGTGGAAGTTTCGTGTAAATATAAAACGAATGAAATACGTAGCGAAGAAAAGAAACGATTCCAATGCGTTGTAATAATGGACAACTTAATATTTCAAATAGAAAGATATTTCACGCATGCATTGAAAATGTCGTTTCGTTTGCAAGTTTTATGAAGCAGTTTAAGGAAATTACTATATTGATAATGTTTGTGATAAATTTCTTTCGACATTGACGCGTGGCCGGTGCATTCATATTAAACAAACCACAAAACATACGATATGCTGTACCATCAGAAATATTGAACAAAACAAAAAATATTGTGTAGCGGTCGTATAAATCATGTAGGTATGTGCTTTTTGTTATGAAAATGGTGTGAGCTATATAATTATTTTAAGAGGGGCAATAAAAGTGGTTCAACTAATAACACTCTTTGTAACAATTTTTTGTAATAGGAACTATAGCATTGGGTCACTTCACGCAAGGGTCTCTAGATTTTTGCAGGAAATACATCCTCTAGTCTTTATATGTAATTACTCAATGTCCGTCCTTCCGTCTGTCCGTCCGTCCTCACTTTTATCTCTTGAACAGTTTTTCATAGAGAAATTCTGTAAACGCCATTTTGTTTCTGCTGACTAGGAGATCCCGGGAAAGCTATTTTCATTTACGGAAGTGCCCCGGATTCGATTCCCGGAAGCGATTATATTTTTCTATGTTTACACAGGAGTTTTGATTTTTTTCTTTCTCCATATACGTAGTATAGGGGAAAGTATTGTTTTGAACACGTTTTGACCATTTTCTCGATGATGTGTGTGTATGTAGTAGCTTTTTTGTGGGTGCTCTAACTCAAAAACTATTAATCAGGTCACCCGAAATTTTATATTTAACATTTTTATAAAAGTCAGAAGAACTGATTAGTTTTTGGTAAAAATCGGTCGACCGGAAGTGGGAGTTTACTCTTCTCACTTATCCGTTATTTTGAAATATTTGCTTTAATATTTGATAAATGTAAAAATGTACTGGAATAAAGGTTGTAGAATATATAATATTTTACAACTTTTGTTTGAAACATTTTCCCTTGCATTGTTTAATAGATAACTTATATTTTTAGCTGCCACCACCACGGCACCTATCGACGACTATTGTTAACAATTAACGCTTAGTTACGTCTTAGTAACGCTCCTTTTTCTTTTCTTAATTGTTTTAGCTTTTTGGCTAAATCCAATATTAAAAGTCTATGGTTTAAGTTTATTTCTGTTCTTTGTAAAGTCTAAAATTTTCTCGCAGTTTCTTAAAATATTTATTATTATCTAACCTATTTGGAATTTTTAGAAATATTATAGATATGGAGAAAGTCATTTGGTGGCCACATCAGATTTTTTAGAAATATTACCGATATGGAAAAAGTCATGTGTCATTCATTAAAAACGTAAATATCGACCGAATTTCTCCGTTTTTCCTTTATTCTAAGGTTAAAACTATAAAATATCTTATTATTGCGATGTTTTGTTGTTGCACAGAATAATTTCTCAGAAACACGCATTTCTTTTCGAAATTTTATGGCTTTTTCGTACTTTCCGGGTGTTGTCAATGTCACCCACATTATTGCCTTCAAATAGACAAATTAATTGCGTTATCCACTTTGTGCTGTTTATGAAGCATCGGAATTATAGTTGTAGTAATGTCAAACTTAATAGATTGCAAAATTAATAATTAAAGATTATTATTATTCAGTAAACTGCGTGTGGGCTGTGGGCATTTTTAACAATTAACCAAAAGTAAAAAAACTTCCTTATTTCAATACTGGAATGTGACCTTTTTCGTATGGGAGAGAGAATTGAAATCGCACATATAAATTATAAAAACAAACATGACATTCAAAATGTCATTTATCTAATTATAGAAGGAGAAATTGGCTATTACTACTTTTAAACATGCAGGTTTCTGACTGGCTCCGCAAAAGTTTTTGCGGGTTCCACTAGTAATATAATAAACACGATATTTATCAGGCATTTTTTAAAATTCCTTGCCGGCTGTCAGTAGTAAACGTAAATCATGTAAATATTCTATGTAAATAGAAAAGTGTCATGCATTCTCATAGAAAAGGTGATGTAAGAGAAATAAACAACTGAATGTCATATATTTTTCGTTAAATACAAACGAATTCTGTTAGATTGCCTTGTAATTCGTGACATGCTCAAATCATTTTACCGTAAATGCATTTTTTGGATTCCTTTTACTTTACGCAATCCTAAAAGAATATATGTATATACTTTTATTACTCTGTTTAAAAGCAAAGAACAATTTTGCAATGGAAATGTGTCAATAAGTTGCTGTTGAAGTTTTTCGTTTGTGCTTTCTGAAAGCTGTAAGTGAAACATTTTATCCACAGAAATGTGAGAAACGCTTCTATGTAACCGGTCGCAGTGTGTCTAGTGACCGGTTTATTTTAGGTATTGTGTGATCTCCGAGGGATTTGACACGGGGATTTATTTTGAGCATGAACCGTTTACGTTTATTTATCCAAAAATTCGCTCTTTTTCTAGGTGAATAATGGCTGAGTTATCGTAATTTCGCAAAATTATAAAAAATTACTCATTTTAAATTAAATAACTTGAGAATGTGCATCAGCTCAAAATTGAAAATTTCTGAGAGATCAAGGATCTAGACTCCAAAATAGGTTTTTGAGTTGTCTCCGTGTGATATAATGGCAATGGATGTGAATTTTTCATGTTTACGTACGTTAATAAAGTATAAAAAAATAATTTTTAGAAGTCATTTCTTAAATATTTGCTTGTTGCCATAATTATATCATCAAACGAGGCTTCAGATTGGTTACTCAACCGATATTGCTGTATAAATATCAAAATTTTGGGAGTGCGGACATGACACGAATGATTTCTTTTCCAGATTTTTAGCTCTAAAAACGTGGGCCCGGGCATTGACCGTGTGCGGGCATTAAACGAGTTAATACGGTATATGACAGTTACTTTTAAATAATTATTTATTATGAACTTATTGGTGTACAACAGCTTCAAAAAACTAATTCTTTATGATGGAAAATCATAATTTTCTAAGTTGCGATGAAAAAACGTAATATAAAATAAATGAGATATACAAAATATCCCAAGTATTTCTGGTATATACTTGGTACAAAATCAATATAATGTATTACCTTGACATTTTCCTAAAATTCTTCATGATTACAAAGATCTTTGATGATGATTGGCCAGCGCAAATTAAACAAAAACGTAATACGGGTGCTATTACGAGTCAGCGGCGCCGTAGCAGCTTCAGGCACGTAACTATAGGTACCGACAGCAAAATAACATCAGATCAATAAATGACTAAAGTTAAAGTTGTCGTGAACCTAATCCAACCCAACCTCAATCAAAAACCCATCCAAAGCGAACCCAACCCTGCAAATCTTAACAGTAACGTTAACAACTTTAAAACTTCCAATGTTAGCGTCACTGCAAAAGACTGTGAAATTGCGGCAAACCAATGTAAAAACAATAAAAGTGAATGAGTGAAATAGAAATAAAGTTAATAAACCTAAATAACAACAATTTATCTTTAATTAGAATGACTATTACTGAAGTACGAATGAAGGTAAGCGAGAAAAATGCTGGGACCATAATAAAGGACCGTAGCATTTAGGAGCATTATTTAAAAAAAATTCACAACTTAAAATTTTAGTTTCGAGATGTCAAACGCGCTATATCTAAAATGCGCTAAACGAGGCGTACATGTATATGGTTCGTCTATCTATCCGTCTGCAGATCATAATAGTTTAATTCATCAAAAGTCTAAATTTTTTTTATTTCGCTCAGAAATCCTGTTTTTATTGCCGCCTTGAAATCTCGCTACCCATAGGCCATTGCCTACTTTGGCCTTATTTCAAATATTATACTGACCATGGGACTCCATCTTTTCTTTATTGAAACTGCCGAGATTCCAAAGAAAATGCTTAAATTTCAACTGAAAATAACTAAAACTACCCATGTAGGATCTCCATCATTACCAGTTTAAGTCAATTGATGATTTATCTTCTGTTCTAAATGGCTCACATTGAAGACCAAGATAGCAGTTATGAAGCATTGGCAAATAGCAGAGCATGTTAATTGTTGAATTTAGACCATGAAAATACTAAAGACATACTTGTGCTTTACTCAGATAAAATTATTTTTCATGCTAGATTACATCGTTTGCATTAATAATGTTCTCCATATGATTCTTACAAATGAGTGCCTCATTTTTTAATATTACTCACTTTACATATAATAATGTTCTCCATATGATTCTTACAAATGAGTGACTCATTTTTTAATATTACTCACTTTACATATTTATTACGATAATATTTTCCTCTATGTTGTGTGTTTAATTCAGCAAGTGCGAGATCTAGAAAAGTTAAAAACGATTCTGAAGATTATATACTCATAATAGGAGTCTTCACAACAACTAAAGATGTTCAAGTTTCATTTAATAGATAGTGGTTTGTTGTCATCCTTAGTTCCATGTTGCTTTCATAGTTGAAGTGTCAAGGAGTGTTACATTTTTATATAAGTAAATGTATAACCTTGATTTTATTTTTATCAATTCTATTTCATTCAGGATTTTAGTTTGAAGTATAATTTTTCTCTTTTTATTTATATTTGGGGAACAATCTTTTATTAAATGTGAATTCAATTTTTGAAGCTTATCTTAGAGCCCTTTTACTCAAATGTGTTTGATGTCACATACTTTCCATTTAAGGAAATAGCCATGCATTAAACACATGATTGAGCTTTGATAGCAACTGGCTTCTTTTGCTGTAAATATTCTTTAATTGTTTAAGGTACTGATCAGGTTTTATTATCGTAAGTGCTTTTTTATCTCTTTGGTCAATTATTTTCATGTGCATATTTTCCTTTTATTTCAGTATAATTTTTAAAATTGCGATTTTTAATTTTTTTATGAAATGTAATCCTATGTGTTTATTGCCAGAATGGACTTCTTTACTATCTATATTGTAATTTGTTGAATTTTTCATGCCTGTAATAATTCCTTAGAGCAGTGGTTCCCAAACTACGTGCTGTGGCATACTGGGGTGCCAAAGTAGATTTTTTTGGGTGCTGCGCAGGGGCATATATTCAGGGTGTGCCAGGTGTGCGGTGGACACCCACTGAATATCACGATATATATGTACAGTGTGCCCTCTGTTAACGTCACTTCGATTAACATCGATTCGACTTAACGTCATTCAAAAATTACTAAACTATCTAGTGGTACCCGCAAAAACCTTTGCGAAGTCAGTCAGAAATCTGCATGTTTAACCGAGGAGTCACACATAGTTCGGTGATTGATTTATCTTGCAATTACCTACTACTCCTCTGTGAAAATGAGGTTCACTTAATAATGAAGTGAAGCGAAATGATGATGGCTGCAACAACAATTTAACTCAATGAACTATAAAAAAGATATACCGCATTACAATCTCGTGCATTCTGTCAGCCAAACCGACCTCTTACGTCGGTGTTTAACGCGGAATATACGGAGAATGCTATCAAGTAGCAAGTAATCGAAGAAGAAACTGCAAAAGTATGTTTTTTAATTTTTTTAAACGCATACATCTCGACTGTTTTTGAGATTTGTGCCTCTTTTTCGCTATTTCCGTTATGTAACAAATACTATCGAACCGGGGAATTTGATAAAACCGATGAAATCGTCGATTCGAAATTTGTAAATCCACTCGTACTTCTACTATTAGAACTAATTACGCAGCGAGTTTGCTTCAGTCCTCCCGCAACAACCCCTCACCTGGACAAAAAAAAAACAATTCCATGGGCTTGGTCACGCTATCATCACAATGCAAGAATAACTGTTAAATAACAATGGTGAATTATAATAGTACGTTCAAATGATCGTCCAAGACGCGGAATAATCTTTGTTAACTCCAGTCGATACGCAAAAATATGCCGTATTTTATACAATGATAAACCCTGAAGGCTGAGATGGCTTCACGACAGGAATACATAATCACCGACTGACAGTCACGTAGATAGGAAGTTAAAATTCAGTCTGCCGCGAAAGCAACGCCGCTCAAATTGTTGGATTTCTTTTGGAAATGAGTGTACATACATAATACGGGATAGTATGCGTGCATTTTCGTGAGCAATGTTTCTTGAGTTTGTGATTCTACATTTTTTGTGTCTCAATCTTTTGTAATTTTCTGTACTTATATTATTATTGTAATTCTTACTGACTTGCTTCATTCAGTTAATACTTGCCAAAATATTAGAATTTCGGGACATTTTGATCATTTATGGGGACAGCGGGACAGAATCCTTGAAATCGGGACTGTCCCGAAAAATTCGGTACGCATGGTCAGCGTACGTATACCGCCCATGATCATCGTGAGCTGAACTTTAATCTTTTGATTACACAGAGCAAGCATATACCTCTATTTACCGCCAATGACAGTGATGGGCAAACGGTGGCGCTAAATCGGGATTTGACTAGACAATTTTGATTTTCTGCATGGTTCCTCTACGCTAGGAGATACGCTTATTTGCAGGGCCGGCGTGATGGAGAATGCAGGGTGTGCTACCCATAGGACCCACCAAATTATGCATGGACTATAACTCATTGCCGTCAATAACTGGCACAATATTTTATACACATAGATACAGATAAATGGGCTGCGTTAAGAGGTCAGATATGAATATGAAAATCAGTATCTTATGGCCACAAACTATATTTTCTGCTGTTCAGAGAGGCAGCAATTATGTGACGTCAATGTTTACATTTTCCAACGGCTGAGCTTTGCCAAGTGATGTGTCACTGAGAAAAAGTGGATGCGTCCAGCTTTGGAAATTCTGAAACGTTTTGAGCGGCAGAAGAAGATTCAGATCCAGACGTTCTGAGACGTTTTGAACGGCAGGGAGTTAAAGTTTTCTTTCCCTTAGCTTTGCTAAGCCTTGCATCGAAGAAGCATCGATAGTATTCTGCTACTTCTGCGTCGATTCAGCGTCTAGCTAGCAATTATTTATCAGGTTAATGGTTTCATTCGTAAAATAAAATTCATAAGAACAATAGCAGTCTTTTAGTTCTTTATTTCATGTCAACTTATTATCTCTATTTTCCGTTAATGACAGGTTTTATCAAAGAAATACTACTGCAAATGATTAAAATACCACCATTATTTTGACGGGCAATTACACTAGTTAATTTAACATTTTACTAGTCACATAATATTAAAAGTTGTAACAAGGACCGTAGGACAAATTCACCGCCTGAGGCATCTCCATCCATCTCCTTCCGTCTCAAAGGAAATAAACATATACGAAATAGAGAGTGCCGATTCTAGATTCTAGAGCCGCCTGTCGCCGCCGTCTCATTATATTCTCTTCGTGTCAACTCTGTAGAGATTCATTTCTTACTATAGCAAATAGAATTTGAGGCTCGTAGATACTTAGGTAATTATCACGATGGAACATGAATTTCTTTTTTATTCGGAAATCGAACCACTCTCACAATACTTCGTTGTTTATCGAGTTAGACTACATTGTTTTTATGGAAATAAAACTAGAGGAGTAGGATGCCAACAATCCCTGTACCCTAATTTTGGAGGAAATTTTTCCCTCATCGTTTTATTCACGTCATTACCCCATATGATGTATATTACATGGCGAAGGAACTTCAAAAATTTTTATAATTTCTATTAAAACACATTTTGATGAAAATTTCTCATCCGTAAGTGAATTTCATAATGAAACTCGTTCATTTTATCTAATAGCTACGGAAATTAACGAAATGCCTTTTTTTAATAATAAAAATTAATAATTCCTCCAGCGGCAATTTTTGGAGATATAACAGCAGGAAATTTCCGTCAGAAATGAAATTTAAACACGTTCTCTTATTGGATTTGATTTGCAAGTTCTTATTTTTCCTTATGTTTTCCAAAGTCAGTATGGAGGTAATAAATGTATTGGGCGGATGAAAAAATTGCAATCGCTAATTTCAGGCGAATGTACATTCAGACGTTCCTAGCGTAAGTATGAATGTTTGAACCCTCGCCGACCTTGCTTCCTTCATTCTTGGAGTCAGCCGCCTTATTGATTGCGAAGTTAGGACAATGTGGTATCAATTCGAAAGTTGTCGGTTGGGTGAGAGACTTCCTCTCGAATAGGGAACAGATAGTTGTCATCGATGGGAAATACTCGTCCCCCGTTAAAGTTGCTTCGGGTGTTCCTCAGGGAAGTGTATTGGGCCCTCTGCTCTTCTTAATCTATGTAAATGATATGTGCTCGGTTGTTCGTAGTAAAATTAGGCTTTTCGCCGATGACACCGTTCTATATAAAGAAATAAAAAATCGGGAGGACCATCAGTCTCTGCGTGAAGACTTAAGAGCCATTTCAGCGTGGTGCAAAGAATGGCAAATCGAAATTAATTATACTAAATGTGCCGCAGTCACGTTCTGGAAAATTAAGAACAAAGATTTAGGTTTCGAATATAAAATAGATGAAATGAGTATTCGACAAGCTGAGTATGTAAAATATTTAGGAGTAACCATTTGTCGAGATCTTTCGTGGGACATGCACATTCGTCGAGTTATAGGCGCGGCCAACAAGAAACTGGCATTCATAGGTAGAATAGTACGGAACACTACAGAGAAAGTACGCGAAACATGCTACTTATCACTGGTAAGACCACAAGTGGAATACGCAGCAGGCATATGGGATCCGTACGAGAAGGGACACATAATTCAACTAGAAAGAGTACAGCGCAGAGCAGCCAGATTTGTAAAACAAAAGTACGAACATAAGGAAAGCGTCACCTCTTTATTGAGCGATTTGAACTGGGTATCACTGGAGGACCGTAGATTGCACTCAAGGTTGAAACTTCTAGAGAAATATAGGTCAGAATGTCTAAAAGAGCAGGTAGTGGGAATAATTGTGGCACCGACGTATATCGGTAGAAATGATCGAGACGATAAAATACGTGAGATCGATTGTAGGACGGAGCGTTATCTAGGCTCGTTCTTTCCGAGGACAATAAGAGATCACAATAGAAAATTTCGAATTGCGTTAGACAATCTTTAGGTAGGATTTGGTGCATTGCACCCCCTGCCACCCACCAACTTGGTGAATTGCAGGGTAACTTGTAGATGTTGTAGATGTAGATTGAGCGGGACTTTTTAGCAACTTCCAAAGCTAAATGTAATTGATCTACTACGTATGTTTGTGTGTCTATGTATACAGTGTCGCTTATCGTTTTGCCATTGGCTTTCGTTTCCTCTCGCTATCCTCTACTCAACCTTGCTTCTCTTCCTCCACACTATCCTCCCTGCGCTCCCTCGACCTAAACCTCTCTCCCCTCATTCCCCGCAACCTCCGTCTCTTCCAGCATCATCATCCACTCGGACTTAAACCGCCGAGGTCTCTCAGGGATGCCACTCGCCATCTGCCGACGGTAGAAGGACGAATCGGTTCTCTACCACGGTTTCAAGCTGAGCGCAAGCTCACGGACTGGAAGACATTCCTCGGATTTCGTCCTCGTGATGACTCAACTGCACTCAACTCTTTCACTTTTTCCGTCCCATGCCCTTCTCTTGCTCTTCACGCACCATTTCCCTCCCCTCCATCTTGAAATCGCGGTCGCCTCTTTGCTTTCGAATCCCTTTGCAGCGCCTAGTGTGTGGGCTTGTTTTGTGGGAAGTTGTGGCAGAGGGATCCGTCGCGTGAGGTGAGTCTATGTGGCTTCAGGCGGCACTTTTATTGCAGTGTCGCCGCTGATTTGCATCATGTATATTTCGCTCATTGGGGAGGCATTTTGTCTTTTCACTTCAGGCTGCAAATTTCCACGCAACGGCCCTGGCGACAGAAGAGGGATACCCTAGTTGCAGGGAACGTGCGCGAAGGATGGGAGGGGGCGAGGCGGGAGGGAGGGGAAGGGGAGGAACGGCGGTTGCTGGGGGTTGTAGACGCATGGAAACTATGGAGCGAGAGAAATGTGCATACACTTGGTCATTCTACTGCTAGAAAAAGTTGGACGTCAACTGATTTTGCAGAGTTGCGATTTTAGTAGAAATAATCATGAATACAAAATTTCTTCTCTTAATGGCTTATACACAAATCGGTAATTTGTAAAAAATCGAGTTACATGCATAATATCGAGAATTAAACTATTGGAAATGAATGGAAATTTTATTGAAATAATAATTGCTTGCCTTCCAAATGTTGCTGAAATTAGTAGATGCTTAAAATTGTTTTGAGAATACGCTGAAATAAACCATCGTGTTGTTTAAAAGTAACTATAGGTTGAAAGTAAGTTATTTCAAGTATTGTTGTGGAAGTTTTAATGGAAAGGTACCAAAGTATATTTTGGCATAAGATAAGCAAAGACATTTTGTTGGATTATCATACCTCGACATGGATCACCATAATTCGAAAAATAGAAAACCAACTAGGTAACGTAGACACATTGAAGGCTACCATCAAATTCAAACGGTATTTATCTCATTGTCAGTAGATAGTGGAGAACAGGAAGGAGGGCATAATATAGGGATAGATGGAATAAAGAGGAGTTAGGAGTGGAGGGACAAAAATATGGAAGGGGGAAGCGAACAATGGGTAGAGGGTGGGATAGTGATTTAGAGAGGTTGACAGGAAGAGAAAACGAGGATCAAGAAGGGGTAGGGAACTTGGATGTAGGTGAGAAGCAGAGAGATGGAGAAAAGAGCTGAAGTAAGAGGTATAGTTGGGGGAGAGGGAGCAAAGAGGTCGTAGGGTGAGTTGATGCGGAAGGAGAAGGTTGGATGTGGAAAAGGAAGGTAGAAGAATGGCGGGTGTAAGAGGGGCGCGTGGAAAGGCAGAATGGTGGGTAGAGGAGGAATAATGGTTAGAGGGTGAGGAAATGGAGGGGCTGGAGATGAAGGCAGAGAAGAGGTGGTGGAATGAGGGTCATGCAAGAAATTAAGGCACGGGCGCAAGCGGGCTAAAAGGTTGAAAAAGTTCCGAACTACACGCCACGAAGTCGATTTTAATCGACTCTGTTCGTCGTTGGAAGCTGTCTGAGGAGGGCTTTATGGGGAAGGGCTGTTAGAATGTGTGGTTTGCAACAGCCACTAATGAGGCTTCCTAATTTTCCTATTCCACCAGCAAAGACCCAATTGGGAACTTCTTCGAACGGATTGCAATCAGCAGAAGCCCTCCCTTTCCTCTGTACTTCCTGTTCAACGCTCATTACCCGACCTTTCGCTCAGAATACATCTTCCCCACTCCTTCTGCCTCCTCCCCTCTTACTTACAGCACCTATTCCATTGTTACGTTCCCTTGGATTCCGAGGCTTAGCCGCTGTTTTTTCCCGATTCACAATTAAGGATTGCATTAAGCTCGACGAACAGGAGAAAATACTCTTCATATAAGTATTAATTCAGCACAGAAACCATAATCATAAAAAAGAACTATCAGGGATACAAATTAATATGGTCTGTGTTTTCCTTCTCAATGCTTGTTGGGTGGCGAAGTAGTAATCGCATACTATTTCATCTTCATCACCTGGACTGTTTCTTAATTTAGATTTCTTGAAAGAAGGTTCTTCAAATAAAGAAATAAATCTTCGTTGGATTTCTCTGCCGTGATTATGCGTATTCATAACAGCATTGGAGCAGAAACACGATCACTGCTGATTGAAGGCTTGGGCGTTCTCTGCACATCGACTTCCTATTTGCAGACGCATGATTATGTAAGCTATCTCTTTTTTGTAAGTACACATTCGGAAATATATCTATTACTTTATGTTAATAATTAATTTTTAGATATTTTTTTGAACTAAAGTACCCGTATTACTTGAAACACGACGTTAAAATTATAGCGGCTTTGTTGCAAATTAGATATCAGTACGAGTTGCAAATACTTAACAATTAATGGTTTTTGGCAAATTGTAATTGATTGGTGATGTCTTGCAAAACATGTCTGCGTTCTTTAATATTTTACGTTGGCCTACGCACAATATCTTCAAATGCAAGAAGGCTCTTTTAATTTTATAAGGATGGTGAGTGAATGAAAACAGAGACATCTATCTCATAAGGCAAACATTATTCCAGAGGCATTAGGGCGATAAGTTTCTGCGGTCTTTGTAACAAAATTCTCGCGTGGAAGTTCGATATCTGAGTAGATGAAAAGAGCATCAGAGTCATTCTTGGGAACGGATTTCTTGGAGTCATCAGTTTTCAATATTTTCGTTGGAGCACGAACGCATTTGTTTGCTTATTTATCAGTATCTCAATTAAAAATTAAGGTCCATATTCTTGAGTCCACATCAGTATTGGAAGGCAGATACACCTGTACTTTTTCTAAGCTCTACGAAAGAGTACGCCAATTATAGTAGTTGTGTTCGCTATATTTTCATTAAATTTTAAAGTGCTAGGAGAAATTTTGTCGTTTACCATGGCCAAATAAATTTTATTAATGGTGTTGTTATTATCAAAATTTATACAATTATTTGAAAAGTGTCGTTTAGTCTCAAAAACCTTTAAGATGCATATAAATAAACTCTTTAAATGTGTGATGCAACCAAGTGCCGCCAGGGATTACATTTGTAATCTGAAATAAAATAAAACCTCACAGTTTTGTTAATTCGTGGTAACCGATTTGCTTTACCATTTCCACCTCACACCATGTATCACTTCGCAGTTCGAACACTGACCAAATCCTAATTAGAGTTCACCAAAAAACATTCTAATCTTTTAGAAATTTCAAGCAAAAATATTCTACTAAAGATTATTTTAATGCCAAATTACTGCCAAGTTTCACCGTCCAATACACCTAAACCGTATACAGCTGCGGGAAGCGCTTTCTCCCCTTCGATGTGTTTTTCAAATATGAAGAAACCAACGTCCTTTTATTGGTTCCATGGGACATTATCTTTTCTCTTATGCCCTCACTTCCATGGGGCAAATAATAAGATGGTAAGCACTCTCGCTTATTGAATTTATGATTAATTGCGCCGCTTGCGCATCGAATCTCATTTACTCATGGTTTAGAAATGGCCAAAATCGCCTTTGGCAGCGACAATCTATCTTAGGATATTTGATGCAACTGATTTCTTTCTGAGAAAGGCAATCCTGAATATAAATATTAGTATACGTTTCGTATAATGATGAGCTTTAAAATGAGCAGTTAAAAGAAGCTTTAGATTTGTTTTGTAAACTAACACTATATCATGCAAAGGTCCGAATGGCCGAGTGTGTCATTGTTATTATCGAGTAGAATATAGGTATTTGATTGTTTTAATCTATTTTATATTATTCCATATTATACATATATTATTTTTAATGCAAGAATTTTGCTCAGTAAAATTTGATTCTTAATAATTAAGTTACGGTTTGGGTAAGGGAACCAATTTCTCCATTTCTCTTATAGTGTGTTTTTGTCGGAGATTGTCTTGAACGAACTGTCATATGTATTTTTGTCTAGGTAATGAGGTTGGTTGTCATTAAATATTTTAATAGTGTGGGCTTGGTGGTAGGGATTGTAAGATATGTATGAGTCAAATAAATTAGGCATGAGAGGCTTTGAGAGGAGACTGAGTGAAGGTCGAGGGGAGGCATGGTATCAAAGAGACATATGCGCGGATGGAGGGGAGATGGACAGACGGTTAAGAAAGAGTTTATGCTCTCATTTTCTATCACGCACTGGCCATAAAACAGAACTCCTCTTCTACTCTTTCACTTTTTTCTCTGGCACCCTTTTTTCTATTACAAGTTGAAACCGATTCCGCTGCCTACTTCTCTCTTTATTTCGCCTCACCGGCGCCTCTTTTCCGATCGCTATAACTTACATTCCTTTAATCCACAATCCGTCGGTCACTCCATCCCATTGCTCCCTAGCTCCCTAGCTCCCTCGATCTCTCAGTTCACTCAATCCTTCCTTCTCTTTCTGTTTAATTTCTCACTCCGCGAGAATCTCTAACCATCTCTTATTTATAGCGGTGGGTGGTTTTTCATTGTGTGAGGAGATAGTGATCTGTAATAAGAGTGTTTAAAATTTCCTAGGTATGTTGTTAAAGACGTTAGAGATTGTTGGCACAGGAATGAGGGGTGATTAAGCCATTTTTGATATTCGAGACTGACTAGAACATTTAAATATAGAATCAGCGAGGGAAGGGTTGAAGTATTGTCAGATCAGTATTTAAAGACAATACGAGAGGGTATAAGTAAGTTTGCAGTAACGTATCTAGAAATTAGTAAAGATGGAGTTTAAAATTCATAATTCATTTTTTAAAAAGTCATTCATCAAGGACGCCGATATACACTAAAAAATTAAAAGGAGAGATATGCGAGGTGCGCATTACAAATATCAATTCTTCGTTCCTGACTTCATGGAAATGGGCATGGTTTGCCGAGCTGTCCTCTCCGCCCACACTGTATACCAGCATGGGAACGTATCTCTAGCCTGCTCAGAAAACATTGACGTAAGCATTATTTAGGTGGTTAAAATGTAATCGCATATTAAAAGTAATGAGCAATTGATTGCTGCTTTATATAAATGTAGAAATCTAATCATGGATCGGAAACTTAATCAAAGTTAAAAAAAAAAACCTTTAGTACATACTGTCCGCGTCAAAAAGACGTGCATCTCAACTTTGACGCGTGATCATTTGCGCTACGTTTATTGGAAAGAATATACAAAAATACCATTGGAAAGCTTATTTTATTCTTAATAAGGTTTGATTTTTTAATATTTTTAGACAGAAAATGTAAAATTTTACGGCGAGTTAAACACAGAAACTACCCGTAAAAACCAGCTACGCAGCCAACTTTCGCGAAAGTAGTCATATATAATAATTCATAAACAAATAACTACTGAACAAAATCTTTTGAAATTTAAAACAGTGATGAACTAAGATAAAATAGAGGCAATGCAATAATTTTTTAAGCTCTATGTTAATTACAATGGTTTTAATTGGGTTACAACTTTAAAAAGAAACTCGTCAGTGGGGAAAAATGATAGAGGAATTCTGAAAACACTCTTGTAAAGAGAGACATAAAGATAATTTTTTGTAGGAATCAGATTTTGTTTTAACGTTTTTGTTTTTGTTTAATTAATTTTAATCTACACACAGTACCGTATATGTTGCTTTCTGGGCACTTTGCGATGTTGCCAAATGTCTCCTTTGTCTCCCTCGCCGGTAGGCGGCCATGGCCCGCACAAAAACCCCTTTATCTCCTCTTAAGTTTCGTCCTCACTGATTTCGTCGCTGCTGGAATCCTCATCGAGGTTGATAATTAAGGGTTCCACGATATTCTTTATTCCTTGAAACATTTCGTCTAATACAATTCGCGCTCTACCGCTGCTTTTTTTGGGAGAACTTTCTGAAGGACGCACATTTTCCTTGCACTCATTACTTACATTTACTACAGTCCTTTCACTAACATTACAACACAGTGCAGTATTTTTAACAACTTGATTAGGATCAAATTTAATCACACTATCTTTGACCATTTGAAAAAATGTTCTAGCACTTTGAATGACATTTTTCTCATGGCTACGTAATTTTTTGTTAATCACAAGAGGCTCACTTTCTAAATTATTTTCTTGATCACTCGAGAAAAGACTGTATTTGTTATTACTAATATTTTCTATTCGTTGTAAAGCTAGTCGCTTTTTTCGAGGCATAGCGAAAACACGAGGCACCAACTGGACTGAGATGAGACACTAAATGAACTAAGAATACAAAACTCTAGACAAAACAAGTACCTTCTTTATTACTCATTATCTGAGTCATTAGCAACCTCCAATGAGGCTAGATAGAGAGAGAAAGAGATAGGAGTTTAAATCCCGCTCAGTCATCCCGCACGCCAGATTGGTGTGGCAACGTCGCTACCTACAACAGCATAGGAAATGAAGCGACTTATGGCTACAAAGAAAAATATCTATATAAATTTATTAAAAGTCTTTATTAAAAATCTGATTCCTACAAAAAATTTTCTTTATGTCTTTTTTTACAAGAGTGTTTTCAGAATTCCTCTATCATTTTTCCCCACTGACGAGTTTCTTTTTAAAGTTGTAACCCAATTAAAACCATTGTAATTAACATAGAGCTTATAAAATTATTGCATTGCCTCTATTTTATCTTAGTTCATCATTGTTTTAAATTTCAAAAGATTTTGTTCAGTAGTTATTCGTTTATGAATTATTATATATGACTACTTTCGCGAAAGTTGGCTGCGTAGCTGGTTTTTACGGGTAGTTTCTGTGTTTAACTCGCCGTAAAATTTTACATTTTCTGTCTAAAAATATTAAAAAATCAAACCTTATTAAGAATAAAATAAGCTTTCCAATGAGATTTTTGTATATTCTTTCCAATAAACGTAGCGCAAATGATCGCGCGTCAAAGTTGAGATGCACGTCTTTTTGACGCGGACAGTAGGGTGAGGGTTAACCATCTCCCCCATGTTACGCCACTGTAAGTTAGTACCAAGCGGATACAAACGAGATAGCAATGAACCTCGGTGGTTCAATCAGAAGGTGGAGAATGCCCTTAGGTTATGGTAGGGGTCGGCAACCCAAGAACGAAAAGAGCCGCATTTTATCCATTTGGGCATATGAACCAGTGTAAATAGTGCCAGAGGTGAATAAAATGTGGAAACAATTTGGGACATTTAAAAATGCGAGACGAGCCATGAACAGGAGGGACTATCAATACAAATTGGTCATCCTACCTTAGGCGGCAAAGAAAATTTCTTAGTAGATTAAATAAAAATTGACTTACCGTTTCTAATGAACATAAAGAAGTGCTAAGTGTTTATTGACTTACGTTCCAAAAACAAAGTAATGATGCGTAGAGCGCAATGCTATTTTAAGAATGACACAGCTCACTACATGTAACGTGAGCTATGGCCTTGGTGATTTGCACAGAGGGAGAGAGAGAGCAATACCTAAAAGTAAAATAATTAAAAATGAATTTAAAAAATAACTTTTATATGGTGCACTAAAATGTAACAAATTTTGGTTTACTAGACTTGATTTAAGATATTAAAAATAAATTTTGGTTTAATGGACTAAATTTAATAGTTTTGTTATTGTTATATGCAGTGGCGTATGTAGAAATTGGTTAAGGGGAAGGGCTTAGCCCTAGTAACAACTGCTGCTTTTTTGGCGCTTAGGCAACCCGTGTTACAGCAAATGCTGATTCGTGGAGGCTTAGGAAATCTTTGTTTAACTCTTATTTTTTCACGCATATAGCATGTGACGACTTTGGTTACAAAATGTAATACGACGGTAAAGAAAATAAACAAATTATCGACACATTCACGAAATTTCAACGCTGTTTTGAAGTTTAAACAATATCTTGGTTGCGATGAATAATACGACGGTAACGAAAATAAACAAATTATCGACATATTCACGAAATTACGACGATGTTTTGAAGTTTAAACAATACCTTGATTGCTATGAATAATACGAAGGTAACGAAAATAAACAAATTATCGAGGTTGTGCGCTCTGCGAGCCATCACCGAAAGTGGACTTCGGCGGCAATTTTCTCTCGTCTTATTAATAATTTGTCGACCTCCGTCTCGCTGAAAATGGGAGTTAGTCAATAAAGGAACGAGATACTTTGAAAGAAATGCTCGAATCACATATTTTAAGGTGATGACGAAAAAAATCACGAGAAAAGTCCTGGGCTCGACTCCAAGAAAGACATTTCCATTTCCCACAAAATAACACGTAAAAATCGACTTTTGGACTTGCAGACTTTTATTCTTTTCGGGATTAAAATTAGAAAGAATTAACATACGATCTGCGGATCTAAACCGTTTTGAAAAAAACATTATATAGTGTTTTTTCTAATAATCTTTTTACGCATACAGTTGAAAATGTCCGTAAGGCGGGAACTAACGTCCTGCCTTATTATTTCTAATTTAATGCCAAGCCATTACACTTTCATATCTTTATTTATAGTTATATCGCTTTCTTGAGCACATGTTTACCTTTTAGAGACCATAAATATGGAAAACTCAACTTCCGATGCAAATACTGGTACCTAATAATAGTAAAAAGTGGTAATTGTGATATCCTCTAGTACAGACGCAAAATCTGGCTAATAAACCGAGAGTGTGTGTCCGCCTCGTTGTACGAGTAAACACATACCGACTTACCCGTGCGGGAAAAACTGCGAAGAAAACCGAAAGTGTGGTCGCGACCTCGTTGTACGGGTAAAACTGATGAAAAACTCGAGAGTGTAGGGCGGCCTTTAAGGTGAGATAGGAAAGCTGTGTGTGGAGTTGGAAAGACCCAAGGCGAGGTATGGGAAAGGGGCCAAATGTCGCCCCTTGGTCTGGGTAGGCCTTGTGACCGTCCCTAAATCCGGGCAACCCTGGGAAGTCGCCCACGCTTAGTAGCGGTCTTCGATGGCACCTCTCCGTCCAAACAATAGTACTTCTTAGTATTGGTCCGAACTAATGGGCTTTACCTTTATAAGATTAGAACAAAAAAAACTTTGGCTCAGGTGGAGAGTTTAACCCTCAAAACCCTTTCTAGATACGCCACTGGTTATATGCCTTTTATAGTGTAAGAAGGTTAAAGGCCATACGTATAACTTTAGCAAAAGTATTAAATAATAATGTATTTTTCACTTTTTAAATCAAGCCTAGTAAACCAAAATCTATTTTTTTAGTTTAATATATGTTATTGAAAAATTGTTTTAATTACTTTTTTACTGTTTAATCTAAGAAATAATATGGTATATTTTCTTAAACAATTAATGACGTAGTGAGTAATCTCTGATGGAAATTCATATTGAAGCACATTTAAACTGAAAAACTCCTAGGCGGGTCCTTGAGAGCAAGTTAGCAGATATTTATCAGTAAAGACCATTTACATGGGTCGACTTGAGCCGAACGACTTGGATCGTTCGACCGAGATAGAAAGCGCAAACTGTTATGACGGTTCAACTTGAGTCGAATCGACAATTCTAAACGAAATGGAGTCAAGTGCCTTACTTGATGCAGAAGTGCAACTAACTGGAAATGTAATACGAGGAAATATAATCATATAAATATGCGGGTGAGATTAATATAGAAATTATTAATAAAAGTTATTGAAAAGAAAAGATATATGAGCTGTACTTCGGTTACTTACGACATCGTATCGTCGGCAGAACGTAGTTAATTAGTATTTCCCATTGTTAAGAGCGGGGCTCTAAGCGCTCGTTTTGCGCCTACCGGTAAATCCGCCACTGAATGTTATTACTTTTTTATAGTTGCGATATTAATAACAGCATACGACGCGCATTTTGCAATGGCAAGATTTTTATTCAAGGTTTGTGTAAATTTAACTGGAAAATGTGTTAATAATTATTAATAGTTAATATTGTATTGTGATTTAGGCGATAAATTACGATATTTTAATCATAATAGCAAAGAGATAAAAAAGGTTAAAACGTTTCTTTGCTTCTTTATTATGGATGAAATCGATTATTTTAAAAGAAATTTTGAGGCCAATCGAAAATTTGAAATTTGAGAAATAATTATATCGTTTTATCGAGTTTTATGTGGCGAATAAAATTAACAATTCATTAAAAGACTTTCTTTTACAGAGAACACGGGCAGTTAAGTTTAAGTTATTTATACTTTTGACGGCGAGGTTCATCCCGAGTTAATTCGGAGAATGGACATTCGTTTGCGGATAGAATAATCTAGCTGCCCTACGAAAAAAATTGAAAGTAAGAACTAAAACTTAGTTAAGAGTAAGACCTGGGGCGATCGCTTTCCTCGACACTCGTCCAGTATAAAAGAAAAAAGTGATTTTCAGAGTTCTGGGAGGAACATCTCGTGAGCAGAGTATTCCTGCGAAGACATTTCTTTTTTCGCTCGAATCTAAGTTTTAGCGAAGTCAAGAGGAAGAATATTAATTCGGATGAGTTGAGTATAGAAAGCTGAGGAAGAATAGTAGCGTCGTCAGCGAAACGAAAGCAGGGAGGGGCGACTGGCTAAATGCGGTGAGCAAAAGAGGGAGAGGGAGGGAGTGGGCTGAAAGAGTGCCAAAAGGATCGAGGGCATTAGAGTGGAAAGGCCCGCAAGAAGAGTGAGAGGGCCGAGAAGGGGGGGAGGGGGCGAAGCGGGTGGAGGAGGCACAGTCAGGTGTGGGGGCGTTTGTTGCATTACGCGTAAAATATTCGGATTGGGGTCAGGACATTGCTTTCCCTGAGACCCTCCGTTTCCCCCCCCCTCTCTCACTTCCTCCCTAAATGAGCGCCCGCTCGCTCTTCCTCTCTGCCCCTCATGCCCGTCTGAATCCCTCCTTACGAATACGCTTCTCTTAACTCCCGTTTCATTTCGATCGATTTTGCTCTCCCTTTTACGACGCCCCTCTCCTCACTCCTTCGTTCCCGCTCTCCGACCTTCCTCCTCTCCTCTCTTTTAAGCCTCTTTTACGTAACCTTCTCACTGTTCTCTCTCTTTCTCCCTCACTTGTGTTTTACTTTTACCTTCTCTCAGTTTTCTTCAACGTTACTTTCCTTTCCTTTTCTCTCTGTTTATTTTTATCTTTGCCGATCTATTTATATTTGATCTCTCATTCCCGTCATCCTTTTTAAAAAGGTTTTATCTCATTGCTATTGAAGTTTTTCCTTCAGTAGTTTATGTGGCTATATATATGTATATATATTAACTTAAGGAAATGAAAAGGTAGTGATGAGGGTGGCAACAAGGTGTTGAAGAAAGCCCAGCGGACACTTTCCAAGTCGGGGACCAAGGTGGCAGGCTGCTGGGGGCGTCGAAGAGACACGTTGAACACGAACACAAAAAACACAATAAAACACGCAAGCTTATCGGGCCTATGGCCTTCTTCAGCGATAGAGTAACTGAGAGTGACACACTGGGCGGGGAATTACAGGGTGATGTGAGGAGGTTGATGATCGGAGGAGGCGGGGAGTAGGAAGGGTGGATAGCCAATATATATATATATATATATATATATATATATATATATATATATATATATATATATAATGGTGGTCCTTATTTTTAAGTTTTGGAAAACTGGAGGAGGCATGTTTTGAATCTGTTCCATTATGAAAAAAAATGTTGGTAAAATTAGGTTAGTTTTGAATAATATTTAGGGGTCGCTACCAAGATCTGAAAAATCGCAATATATCATAATGCTAAATATAGGTGCACTCATTTTAAAATTAGTTTAAATTTTAAACTTATTTGAATTAAATTGTGAATTGTACATACTTAGTATTAAAAATTGTGATGCAGCACCCATTGGTCAATGTTACGCAATACTGCAATAGATATAACCTTTCAGATGTACCCCTCAAAAATCCTGCGTAAGTCCACTTGCAGGAGCACTCTTTGTGTTATGTAATAGTTCATATCAGGTCTTTTGGAACAATCTAGAACTGTCCAGAACGTTATAGAGCCTTCATAAACAATCGAAAATCGTTCCTCAATTCGTGTAAGTCGCATTCAGCAAAGGGAAGCAACAGCTAAACAAATAATCTCTCAATTTAATCCAACAGTTCCGCTAGTTGTGCGTTGGGATGACAAGCTTCTGCCAGATCTTAATGGCAAGGAAGTAGATGATCGTCTTCCTATTTTAGTCACAGGTGATGGAGTAGAATAACTGCTCCGTGTTTCAAAAATTGCGGCTGGAACTGGATTGGAAATAGTCAAGGTTGATGTTGAAACTTTGGAACTGTGGAATCTAGCAGAGAAAGTGAAAGGAATGTGTTTTGACACTACTGCGTCAAATACTGGAAGAAAAAATGGTGCATGTCTTTGGATTGAACAGAAATTAGACAAGAACCTTCGCTACATTTACTGCAGGCACCACATATTGGAGCTGGTACTGGAAGCTGTCTTTTCTTTCATCGTAAGTCCATCAGCGAGCCCAGAAATACTAATCTTCAAGCGATTTCAAGCTCATTGGGTGTCACTGGATAAGTCCGAATACAGAACTGCACTTGATGATGAGTTTACTGCCAGTGGTGTTGCCGATATTAAAGACGAAATAATCACTTTTGCTACAGACCAACTGAACCAACAGCAACCTCGCGATGATTACAGAGAACTCCTGGAAATCTCTATCACTTTTCTTGGAAGTGAACCTTCTCATGGAATTATATGTCTTGCTCCTGGAGCAATGCATAAGGCTCGTTGGTAGGCCAAAGCCATTAATGCTATCAAACTGTGGATGTTCAAAGGACAGTTTCCATTGAAGACAAAAGAGGAAGCTGGGATAGGGGACATAGCAAATTTTGTTGTGAGATTCTATTTGAAGGCGTTGTTTCAAGTTTCCAACTGCTGCGCCTTTAAATGACCTGATGCTGTTGAAGAACCTCCAACAGTACAAGACTACAAACTCAATAGTTGCCAACGCTGTTCTGAAGAAGCTTACTCGTCATCTGTGGTACCTCAGCGAAGAGCTGGTTGCCCTTGCTTTCTTTGATAAAAAAGTATCAATAGATACAAAAGTCAAATTGATTCAAGCTCTCCAAAATGATGGTAATGAGGACCACTCAAAGAGAGTGACTGTCGATCTGGATAGCATCTTCAAGAAAAATTTGGACTATTTTGCGTCAGCCAAAACTTTGAGGTTTTTCGACATACTTGGTCTTGACTCGAAATTCACAGGATTGGATCCCGAACTCTGGGTTTCATATGGGAACTACATTGTCACAGAAAAGTGCATCAGGTCCATCAATTGCATTAACGATACGGCAGAACGCGGAGTTTCCCTGATCGAGGAATATAATCGATTACACACCCAGGGTGAACAGCAAAAGCAGTTTCTTCTACAGGTTGTCACAGATCTTCTGAGGAGATATCCAGACTTTGCGAAGGGAACACTTGCCACAAACAATTAATATACCGATTTGGTGCTTTCCCGGCGTATTTGATGGGTGAAGCTTTCTCGGGTGGCGTCATCATCAGGGAACCTGAGTGCCGTGAACGTATTTTGGGGTTTTTTATACCTGTCGGTGTGTCAGGTGCCTGCACCTGATTGGCTGGATTGGTTCAGCCCATGGGCGTCACGCTCTTTGGCCAATGACGAGATGACCGGCTTCCAAGCATTGCTCAGGACGAAGCCTGTGTCTCTGTCCGGCAGCACTCCGTATCTTCTCCCCGGTCTCTAGATCATGTGGTGTCGTTTGGTGATCTACTTGGAATTCCTTTACGTGAAATAATAACTCACGAATTCTTTTTTATTTCAATTATTCTTTCGATAACAACAATCGCCGTACCTTTGAGTGAGCTACAACAATGAGAAGCATGACGCTTGCACAACAGACTTGGACGTAATTTGCAAGCTCGCAGGCAGCATGTCGGTAGAACGTAAGCTAGCGCTCAGTCTAGTGCGCTGTGACACTTGTGGTATCATTAACTTTCAATGGGGTACTGTCAAAATATTCAATTATGTTTTTTTTTAATTCTTTGTAATTGACTTAATTACTCCCTGTTGACATTTTTTGTTAAATCGTCTTCATTATGCAAAAAAATATTTAAAATAACTCTTTTAAATATCCCGCGAAAACGGCATCCTGGTTGGAGAGAGAGTAGTAAGGGGTACTTGACGTCATCGCATGCTTTACGCCCGTACTGAAAGCACGTGGTTTTGATATTTCGTCCTGTTGCTTTTTCTGATATCGTAGCTAAAATGGAGAATATGGAACTTAAGAAGGGTTACAAGTATTATCTGGTACCTCAGTGTTTAAATACAGCGATTAAACCCCAAGAAAATTGTTCTTTACGCTACCGAGCTCCTTGGGAAGAAATAAGAAGCGGTGAATATTGTGGTTGAAAGCCAAGAGGAGATACGCATCTGATATTTCAGAACGTACAGCTGTATTTGTCTGCGAAGATCATTTTAATCTAAGTACTAGTTATATGTATGTACGTAACTTTATTGCTTCGTATTTTAGTTTATGACTTATGTCGGCATTATATTGACATGATGCATATATTACTGGAGAATGTTGAAAGAGTAAATTATATTTTTGTTTCAAAGATTAACATATGTATCTTAACAAAACCTCTATAATATAATATACCTATTCTAAATACGGAAGATCAAATTTACGGAAATCGTTGTGCTATGGGTTTATTAAGCAAATAATTACTGTTGCAGTGCATATATTTAAGTACCAATTTTTTAAGCAAATACTTTTACAAATGTTACATATTAAGTTAGTTCTGTAATTTAAATATTTTAATAAATTTGTTCCCATAATATCCACGACAGCATGGTATTTTAAAGGACAATGATTTGCTAAATGTGGGCAGTCATGACACTCCACAGACGTGACTAAATCTTCTTCATCTACAACTACACTCACTTCATAACCTCTTTAGCTTATTCTGTATTCAGTGCAAATCTTGCCTATAGCAATACAAATTTTTCCTTCTTACTCCAGTTTAACAAATCCAACAGCATTACTATAGTAGTACCGCGTAGAAAACGACCTTCTTGGCGACCAGTGGGCGGAGCTAAGGCTTCTTACCCCTCCTCCACACCTTCCACTTCCCGTTTCACGTTCCAGATTTTTGTCGTTTTTGGCATAATTTCTCACTTAAACACTTAACTAAAGATGGAAAATTAATTAAATAATCCTTTGGAAAAGTAATGAAGGAATCGTTTCCTTTTATATCGGTCTTGTGTGCAGAGCACATAAACGTCATATTTTACAACTAACCACTTTACTCAGAATTATCAGAAATACAAAGTATTAAACTCTATAGCGTAGCTTTGGAAATAGAAGATGGACATGAAATAAATGAAACCAGTTCAATAGAGATTGATCACAACATTTAATAATAAACAGAACAGTATTTAAAAAAGATCTTTTAATCAGTCTCGTCCGATGACGTCAACATGTCCATGTCATTCTCGCTTCCAGAATCTCCCTCACTTCCACTGAGTTCAATAATTACTTTGTCTATTTCCTCATCCATTATGGCATCCCGTCTCCAGTACTCTTCTTCTGTCTTCTTAACGTGTTCACACACTTTAATCCACTTCTTTGTGGTGAATTCTTCACAACATTTTATAAAGATTTCTTTCTTCTTCTCCAGCGTGCAAGCCCCCAAGTTGTGAGATACCTAAATAAACAGCGCACAAAGTTACACAAATTGGCAACATTTTAAAATAAAGTAGCAGTCTATATAATTTTATTACCTGTCTTTTAAGGTCACCCCACACCATCTCAATTAATATTGGGATGGTAAGGAGGCAAACGAATTACTTCGTGTCCAGCCTCCCGCAAAATTTTGTCCACGACATAATTTATTTCCACATTGGAAGATTTAACCAGCAGCAACAGTACCGCCTTGCTCATGTCGGGAGAAAAACTAATCCCATTAGTTTCCAGCCATTTCTGCACTACAGGCTTTAATTAAGCTGAATTCGGGCGCTTGTTTTCTTGCACACAATGGTATGCAGCATTATCCATGACCACAACACTCTGTGGCGGAAGGTTTGGAATTATTTTATCCTCCAACCACTTCAAAAAATTCTTTGAGTTCATATCATCGTCGTAATCTCTGGTCTTTTGCTGAGACTTGAAGATAAGCAGACCGTTAGGAACAAATCCCGCCTCACCTCCTGCATGTGCAATGATCAGCCGTCGTCCCTTCCCGAGGGGTCCAAGAACACCTATTTCTGAGTACGACTGCCAACACTTAGCACTCACATGGCTCTCGTGCAAGTAAGTCTCGTCCAAATAAACGATCTTTTTTTATTTCCTCTGCGTCTCCTTATTTGTCTTAGGTACCTTTCTCTCCATGCCACGATCTCTGGACGTTCAATCAAAACCTTTCGTTTTGATTGACAGGTTTTCCAGTTGAACCCAGTTGATGCATTACCTTTAGTAAATATGTTCGCTTGCAACTAAGTATACCATCTTCTTCCAGCGATGCGAGTAAATTTTTCACCGTCGGTAGCATTTTACGCACCGCATAGAATTCGTAGATTATTCTTCGCACGCAACATTTTCCAAAATCATCAAGATCGATTCTCTTCTTGCGTTCAGATTTTTTGCCCTTAGGGGTGGCGAAAGATAACTGCCCTTTTTCTGCCGACATTTTCCCCTCTCTTACAATTTTCTTCACAGTTGTCCCACCAACTCCTGTAGCCTCGGCTGTCGATAACGTCACATTCATATCCAAATTGTTCTCTATTTTCAAATCTTTTAAATAACAGTTT
Source organism: Tanypteryx hageni (assembly GCA_028673005.1). Taxonomy (NCBI): domain Eukaryota; kingdom Metazoa; phylum Arthropoda; class Insecta; order Odonata; family Petaluridae; genus Tanypteryx; species Tanypteryx hageni. Next base: position 250,603,376 of record CM054112.1, read on the forward strand.
ACTTTATAAACCATTTCATGAGCTTAGCTCCTGAGAGGCCTGCCTCGGACTGATGAAGATTTTGATGTACTGGCCATTCCACACAAGCAATCCCACCAAAGCAAAAATCAAAATCGAAGTCCAAAAAGAATGTCCAAGAGATAAGCAAAAGTCAAACACGTAAAAAAAGAGAGCACAGGAAAATATAACAAGTAGCAAGAGCTGGCAACCGCGAGGAAGTGAAGCGTTCACGAGGGAGAGAGTAAGCGGGAGTGGGGGTATAGGTACTCCTCCTTGGTGGGGGTGCGCGGAAATTTCCGCGCAGGTCGTTTTCTACGCGGTACTACTATAACATAGTTTTTCCTCATTGACCTCAAAGGGAGAAAAGAGCCATAAAAGCAACAATGAAATTCGCGACATATACAAAAGAGACATGCAGTTATTACAAGCAATTTCAGTTTTTCTTTTCACAAGTATAGGTAATAACTAAGTCAGATAGACACTTAAAACAACAAACCTCACCGCATTTTCTATAGACGAGACACACGGAAACTAAGTTTATTCACATTAATTTTGTATATTTGTCAATATTTAACCAGATGATTCTGTAAAGGCAGACGATGGTGATTATTCACCGAAACCGGTCGTGTTTATTTCATACATTTTGTGGAAAATAGCAAAAGTTTAATATAAATAAAAAATACTATATAGCGTTGTTCATGTTACTATATTGCGGGATTCCACGAAGTCTCGGCCTCGTCCATTATATTTTGTATACTTATCTAACTATATTTTACTTACTAGATACTAGGACAGCATGAAAAACAATCCATAAATAAATATTCTATAAGATTAGTTAAAACTAAAGTTGTTTTATTCAATCAATATGGGAAAGCTGTTTTAAGACGTCAATCTATCTTTTACATATCTTCTGCGTTTCAGTCGAAAAAAAGTACTATTAAAATAACTGAATATAAAAGCGCTACATCGAACTTGTTTTATCAATTAAATGTAATACAAACCTATCTGCCTTCATTCCACGGATTTCTATATCTGAATGTTGCTCCCTACGACTTCCAATACCGCAAAAACATGTACGAATCAACGTTGGGCAAATTATCAGATCTGGCTACACAAAACCCTTCATATGCCATTTTGCAAAACACAAAGCGAAATAAATGCAAAAAGGTGCAGTACTTCTACCAATATTTCTTCTAAGACGGCGTATAGAGGAAAACAACAGAATTATGTCTTTCAAGCTTATACTTCTATATCCGCACAATGGCTTCTAGAAGGCTAGCATCGGCTAACATGCTTGTGGCATTCACCGACGTCACTAAACACTCGGCAAACTTCGGCTACCAATCGGATGTGATCGGGTTCAACATTAACTCGTCCGTTTTAAATTCCTTTTTTTAGATAAATATCTGTTAAAAATTTAACGAAAAAATTTTATATTTGGCTATAACAATAGCCATGCAATACAACTTCATAAAATTTTCGGTAATTCCCGATATTTGACAGTCCCCCATTATACCGTTTACATTTTCAAGTAAAGAGTATGCGGATAGGTACTTTGTGGACGGGTTTTGCGATGGAAACTCCGTTGCTGCCGTTTACGAATATCGATCACAATTTCCACAAAGAAGAACACCAGATTGACATACCTTTATTCAAGTTCGTCGACGTTTACGAGAAATTGGCTCATTTCCGTGTGTCTTGGAGAGCTGAACGTCCTGTACAATTTAATGTGGATGAGGAGGAAAACATTATTCAAATGGTTCAGCGAAGTCCACGTCTTAGTACACGAGGAATGCCCGCCCGCTTTAACGTTCTACAAATGAGAGTCTGGCAAATATTACACGATGAGGGACATACAATATCCAGCAAGTTCAGTATCTTCAACGCGGGGATATGGCTAGGCGGTTGGACTTCTGCTGTTGGTTAAATGCACACCCCCGCCTGAACCGTTACATCTTGTTCACAGACGTGGCACAGTTTACTCGTGATGGAATAAACAACACGAGAAACTACCATTTATTGGCTCGCAAAAATCCTCACGGAACAGTTGAAAGGAACTTCCAACTCCGTTTTTCTGTGAACGTGTGGTGTTATTGGGAACCAGCTGGTTGGACAGTACTTCTTTCCGCCACGTCTGACATTCATGCTGATTTTTTGGAAAATGAAATGCCGAGTCTCTCAGAAGACATTCCTCTGCAAACACGACTTTAGATGTACTACCAGCATATACGGGAAGTCGGTACTTGCAAACTGCAAGCGCTTCAAAAAATCACCATACACCAAGATCTAAACTCGTAAATAAACGAACGCGAACTCCAGGGCAACAGCACTTCAGTCACGTGGAGTCTGTAAGTATTACATAATAAATTCCATGAGTAATAGCAGTATATTTATAATTTTTCGTGAAGTTAAGGCAACTAACCGTAAGTTACAAATTCTCTGGCAATCGGCTCGTGTCCAAGTTTTCGTATTTCAAGTTTCGTTAGTCAGATCGCACTGCATGAGTAATCATCATTAAGACTATATCCTATGCATTAAATTCATAGAAAATTTAGGATATTGTGTGTTAAGATTATGGTATCCTCATCCATGCCTTTACCGCGTATTTGGACAAAAACAGTCGCGAAATAAATATGATGCCATTATATTTAACAATTGAAAAGAGTTCAAATTTTCTAAAAACTACGAAACACAACATTAAAATACTGTTCAAGTTTTACCGTAACTACTATCAGGGTAGCTTCTCCTATTGTGATCCCTTATAGCCCTGGAGAAAAACAAACATAGTCGATCCTTCCTACAGTCGATAACCCGAATTTAATCGTCATGTTTGTGCTTTCAGTGCTCCGCGAGAATTGCAATTATCTATGATACCGTCAATCACAGTACGTGATGCAATGAGTGTTTTGGATATAGTAAAATCTTACATATTATCGGTAGAAAACATTGGTGATGATGTTTTCATAATATACTCGTACATTGAAAATTAGAATTATAAGCTTATGGGAATAAACTTGATGTTAATTCAAGTAAAGAAAAATGAGAAATATATATGATATTTCCGTAACTCGGATTTTCTATAACTCGAATAGTTTTTGCTTTCCTTTAATATTCGAGTTATAGAAGTTCCACTGTATATATACAAATATTTAAAAACATATTTCCATAACTATAATTTTCTGTTACTCGAATTATTATTACTTTTTCTTGAGATTCGAGTTATGGAAGTTAAACTTCAATTCATTATGACGACATTAATTTCCATTAAAAGCATTAAATTACTGCAGTTGTGACGCGTAATATCAGATCCCTTTAAAAGCATTGAAGTCGTTGCCATAGTGTTGAATTATTTCCATTGTTGAAAAGAGCAATAAATTCACACTTTTTTCGTTTAAAAGCAGATATTTACGCTAATTCGGTAGGTATTTTAATTCTGCTTTAAAAAAAAAATCTTCGTTCTTTCAGATAGACAACTCTTTCTTTTTTGAATTCTTATCTTAAGTTAAAGTAATTTAAAAATGCATTTTTAGAAAGCCTTGCATTTCATCTCAACCTGATAAACATTAATTTTTCAGAGAGATATAACATTATTAGAAATATTTTTTAATTCAAAAGATTGCAGCTGTGCATCCAATTTCTATCTTTCCTTATTGAAAAATATTTGATCAAAACAATGTCTTAAATTTTCAATTTAAGAATATCATACTTTATCCAATGTAAGGTACTAATTCCACGTATAGGAAAAAGTTAACCCAGTGTGTAGACCAATCTATTAGGTTTAGGAGGCTGAGATATTGTACGATTACAGGATTTGGTCACAACCACAAAAATGAAAAAAATTAAAAATAGTTTATTTTTAGGGGTTGTTTTAACCCCATTTATAAACTAAAGTTCAATAATTTTTATCTCAAAAACTATTCGTAGTAGTTGAAAGATTTTGCAACTATTTTCTAGCAAATTCTATTCTCCGTATTGAAGATTTTTTTAATCAATACCTTACGGATCATTTAAGAGCAAGGGAATAGAATTTCCGTTCGCTTTAAGTATTTCTAACGATTATTACGTATTAATAATTTTTATCTCAAAAACTATTAAACGTTAGTACGTGGTATCGGACTATATTGTAGAAAATGTTGTCCTCTATCCGAATATAATTTTTAATGTATAGTTTATAAAACATATAAGGACGATTTAGCCAGTTTAATCAGTCCAAGGTCGTTAAAAGCGGTGGTGAGGATGGTCGACCAATTGGGTGGGTGCACGCTCCTATACCGTCCCCTTCGTCCCTCGTACACTTCCACCACGTCTCCACGACGGTTTTTTTTACATATTTCGCCGCGAAATTTGAGGGTGCTTCCGTTATTCTATAACGGTGTTTTAAAGTTCATAAAAATTTGTTATTTGTCGTTGCATTGTTATTACTTTCTCTATATACAAAGTATAGAGATAGTATTGTTTTCATGAAAAAAATCGAATTCGAGATTTCAACGGAAATACACGTTTTGAGGTCCCCTGAACACGTTTTGACTATTTTCTCGATGATGTCTGTGTGTCTGTCTGTATGTGATAGATTTTTGTGGGCGCTCTAACTAAAAAACTATTAATCAGATCAACGCAAAATTTTATATTTAACATCTTTATAAAAGTTAGAAGATCTGATTAGTTTTACGTAAAAATCGGTCGACCGAAAGTAGGTGTTTACTCTTGTCACTTATCCGTTATTTTGAAATATTTGATAAATGTAAAAATGTATTGGAATAAAAATTGTAGGAAATTATATTTTCTACAACCTATGTTGGATACATTTTTCCATATAAGAGATTTAAGAGATATCTTATATTTTTAGCTGCCACCACCACGCCACCTACCGAAGACTATTTTTAACAATTGACGCTTAGTTACGTCTTAGTAACGCTCCTTTTTATTTTCTTAATTGTCAACCGGAAGTAAATATTGACAACGATCCCAGAGCTGACAACATGTAATTTGCCATATAAATATGGGGAAAGTCATGTGTTGCCCACATCAGTTTATTTGTTGTTGTGTTATTAGTTGTCCTTGGTTCAGAGGTGCAAACTTTTGTTGAATTTAATTTGTACGTTATGATACCATTGAATTAATTCCAATACATTACGATAACAAGAACAAACGATTTACGGAAGTATATGATGTCGACATTTTTCGAATACACGAAATATCTTATTTTTATTGTGTTTAATGTGTTAATTTTAAATATATTTTTACAAATAGATAAATTAAGTTACGATGATTTCGATTAATATCTAAATTTAAGCCAATAGCAAAAATTTCACATTGATTTTTATCTATGATGTCGCGTCGTTATTTTTTACTGCGTAATTACTCACGAAAACGCAGAAAGATATATTTTATTTCTTTGTATGACTTTCAGTTTTTCTATGACGTCACGTCCTTATTTCTTACTGCGTAATTAATCCTGCCAATACGTCGTTCCATATCTGGAATACGCGGAACGATATATATCGACTATGGCATCCATCGCCAACTGTGTTTTTTTCTGCGCAGCCAGCCAACCCCTCAGTATATATACTGACGTCCTACGACGCTATGTTGTTGCGCTTTGTGATAACCGGCAGTGTGGTAACATTGGCTGCAACTGTTGTTTGTTTTACGAACACGCTCTCAAAGTGATTGCCAGATTTTTCTGTAGCTTTCATCCCTGTGCAGCTTCATTGTGGATAACGCAGGAGTTCATCGTTGTCACCTGAAGAGGAAAAATTAGTGTGAAATTTGTGAGAAACACAGGACCTATAGAAGTTTCTGGTCATCTGTCTGCGAGGCTTCTTCGAAATGGGCGAGTAGTTGTGAAGATTCGGAAGCATGTGTGGGAAATTCCTATATTTTCTTATATTTTGGTGGAATTGGAACTGACAATTCCTAAACTCTACTTAGTGGAACTTAATGTTCTTCAGTGTTTTCTCTCTCTACTTCTATGTTTCGTTAAAACTTATTTTGCAGTAAGATTTCTGCTTTTGTATTTCGTGAAACTGTTTATTTTACAATATTATTGTACCTTTCATTAATATACTTTTATTTTACATTGTTCGTTGTGTGCTTTTTGTTTGGTGAAAATAATTATTACTTATTAAGTATTTATTTATTACAGAAAGTGCATTTTCCTCAGTGAGTCACAATGAATGTTTGCGTGCTCATTTTGTCGATATCAGCTTCTTTGTTTAACGAGATAGAATGCAACGATTACATCTCGACCGATCACGTTAGTAAGTTTAATGAGATTTTGGCCTTCCATACCAGGTTTCGTCCACAAGAAGCTCTTCTGAAGTGGAATTTGCCCGATGAGGTTAGACCAGATATCTGTGAGCATATACAGATTCTTCCAAGTGAAGCTACCAATCGTGTTACTCACTAGATTTGTATTTGTTTTGACGGTGAGGTTATTCATGTATATGATAGTGCTTCAAGTGATAGAAGCTGAAAGTTTTGAATCCGTTTTAAAACCGGTTCAGGTTCGGTTCGAGTTCAAAGTGAAAACGAAATCACGGTTCGGGTTCGCAAAATTGAGCGGTTCGGAGAGGGTTTTCGGTTCAGGTTCGGTTCGGTTCGACACCCTGGTCACGAGTAACAACCTTGAATCTCGAAGAAGTCTTGACTTACAGGTATTACTAGGGATGCCTGTATGTAATGCAATATAAGTTGTAGAGGCCACCTGTTTATGATGATGGTATGATTTAGGAGCAACGTAATACAAGTAGGGTGGCATAAATATCATGGGAGCGTTTGGTGTAAGTTTGGTGGTATACATTGTAAGAGCATGGTGTAAGTTGGGTGGCATAAAACTAGGAATTGTAATCTGCATGTTTAGTGGTATACATATCAGGGGCAAATCTATAGGTTATCCATTGTCAGGGAATATTTGCTGTTCTTTTGCAAAACACACACAACGTATGTGATTGCAATTTGTAGATCTATTCGTGAATAGTTGTGTTAAACAACACTTCACTCTATGGACGTTTTATAAAATCTGACAAGAATATGTAAGACAAGAATATGTAAGCTGATAATGCATGAAACATGTAGTGACATGTTACGACTTGCAGTAAACAAATATATGGTCTGATTCTGGCGATAAATATTCATTAGTGTTAATTTCCGATCACCCCTCGTTTATACGTTAATATATAGTCCAGAAACAGGAAAAATAAAAAAAACGGTAACCTCTTAAGTCTCAAGATTGCCAGTTTTTACTTTCTCCATATACGAAGTATAGAGATAGTATTGATTTCATGAAAAAATCGAATTCGAGGTTTCAACGGAAATACATGTTTTAACGTCCCCTGAACACGTTTTTACTATTTCCTCAATGATGTCTGTGTGTGTATGTGTCTGTGTGTTTGTGACCGGGATTTTGTGGGTGCTCTAACTCAAAAACTATTAATCAGATCAACACGAAAATTTATGTTTGACATTTTTGTCAAAGGAAAAAAGACTGATTAGGTTTTGGAAAAAATCGGTCAACCGAAAGTAGGTATTTACTCGTCATTTTTTCCGTTTTTTTTTCAAAATATTTGCTTTAATATTGGATAAATGTAAAAAAGTACTGGAATAAAAGTTGTAGGAAATTCTATTTTATACAATGTTAGGCCGAAACATTCTCCCATATTATGTATCGTTTAAAGGATATTTTAAAAAATAAACGTTTTTGCTGCCACAACCACTCCACCTACCGACGACTATTGTAAACAATTTACGCTTAGTTACGACTTAGTAACGCTCCTTTTTATTTTCTTAATTGTTGGAGTTTCGGGGCTATATCCAATATCAGATGGCTATGGTTTGAATGTATTTCTGTTCTTTGCAGTTTTAAAATTTTCTCGCAGTTCCTTTAAGTATTCATTATCATATAACCTATTTGGAATTTTTAGAAAAAGTACAGGTATGGAGAAAGTCATGTGGTGACCACATCAGATTTTTTTTATTTTGTGCTGTAATAATGTTTATTACGATAGCTCTTTTTATTCAGTGTATTGTTACTACTACTTATGCTTTTTCTGGATAAATAACATATAACATCAACAGTTATTACTGAATAATGCGATATCTATCTCCAAGAGTAAGAATCTTTCTCGTTAATATTTTATACATGTGGGTATTATTAGGCGAATATGGTGATCCGTTCGTCATAAGTTTGGAGTACCTCGAAATTCTATTGGACATCCCTGTCAAAGAGAGCTGTACTCCTGTCGGATGATTAGGCATTTGCCAACCTTAATAATATTACGCCTCCCCGCTGCTTGTAATTTGGAGGCAACGAAGAAAGGAGATAGAAATAAGGGCTAAATATCAAATTTTTACAGGTAATTTATCCACGCCATGGCCTCGCAAGGAGGTTGAGTGATTTTTATATTGTTAAGCCTTGATATGTATCAGATATGCGCATACACCTCGGGTTCAGGTGAGAAAATTCCACACCAAATCCAGTATTTCATGCAGTTTTATATGTCTACTGACAGCAAAAGGAAACTTTTAGCATCAAAATTAACACTCATTTACTTCAGATATAAATATCTAATTTTGTTTACCACAAATATAATGACAATAATTTTGATATAGTGGTTGATGTTGATTTTTGAGTGGCGGCACAAAAACGTTTGCGCACCCCTAGTCTAGCCAACTCCTGTAGACGTAAAACAGTTGCGTGAATGAGTTGGGAAATTCAGCTACAAAACAGCAGTCGTTATTTGTAATTCACCAGTAATTGATTCCAGGAAGAGCTATTATGAGTTGTGAAAATATTTGGGCCATAGGACAATAATAAGTTCAGAAATCAAATATTCAAACTAATTACCACTTAGGACTGCCATTTTGTAGCTGAAATAAACATTTGAGTTTCTCTTAGATTTTCTTAGATATTTTCACTACTTTTAGATTTTTTGATATAAATAATACATATGATAATATATAATATTAGATGAAAATCGTTTGATTTGAATGCGATCTTTTAGCCTTTCGTGGCCGAGATCAAATACATTTTCCATTCTCCCTATATTAGCCGTTTACCTCCTTTTCCACTTCCCTCACGCTCCCTTTCCTCTTTCTCTCCCTCAAATTCCCGCCTACGCTGCCTGTTATGGCTTCCTATCTCATAAGAGAACAAGTCCAAACCACTTAAGCCTCTTCTGCCCTCGCGCTTCTTTGTGGTAATGGATACCTTCTCCCCATCCTCCTTCTCTCTACCTGTGTGTATTATCCTTCGCCTTCCCATCATATGCATGTTATGTTCGGGTGCGCCGTCTTTGCCTATCCTTTACAACTTTACATCCTGTCCGTTCTAATTGCACAAACACACGTCCTATGTATTCTGTTCTGTTTTATTCAGTCAGGGTATACGTTTCACCAGAATTGTGTTAACTATATATCAATAATATATTAGAAAAATTAATATCGCTGGTTATTGCCATCAGACTATTAACTGTAAAAAAATTCGTAATTTCAAAACCAGAATTGTGATCAATGTTTTTTCTGACCGCCGATCGGCCGAGGGTAAAAAAATCGTTAACTTTGAACCCTCAGCAAACACTTCCGACAAAATTGTTTGTACATATTTTCAACAAATATTATATCACACAGAAAGGACAACACTCCGCGAGTTACGAGTTAAGCTTCCAAGGACAGTTGTGTGGGAAACGTCTTTGTGTTCAGAGCTATCCTAATTTTTTAATCAAAATGCCTCAAAAGCGCAAAGATATAAAAACAAATATTTCAGCCCTCGTGATGGTTATCCCCAGCGTAGACAAAGAAAAGTTTCGGGTTGGTGTTTTATAGTAAAAAATTAAAAAAACCTGGAATTTATTAAGTGTCATTAAAAATGACAATATAGATGGAAAAAGTAGTACTAGTGCAAATTTAGAAAAAGCATTGATGACATAAATTAAAAATGCAAGAATGTTGTGTATTGTTACTAGCCATTTAATGGCAAGACCCGGTCACCATTGACGTCTAACAATTTTCGTAGTGTTGATTTTATTTTTTTGTTTATTTTGCGATTTTATTGTTTACTAAGCAGGTAATATGTACTATAAATACGTTTAATTTTTTTGCGTGTCTATAGAATATAGTAAATGAAAGGAAATGGATTGTAAAAAATGAACTGAAATACGTTTGGCTTCCTTAGGTATACACATGTAGCTTTTGTAAGTTAAAAGAAATGGATAATTTACCACAAAGAAATGCACGTGAACCTAAAGATTACGACTGCTCATCTCAAGTGAGGCATGTTTTAAATAATTTTTGATTGTTTTTAATTACTACTAATTATAAAATAAATCGTCAAGTAACAAATTCAATATTTCCTTGAAATCTTATCTGATATATCGTATTATATCGATATAATATTGTAATTTTTGAGATGCTTTTGACGTATTTTTACGTATCTTTCGTCGTCTTGGTAATTTGCATTGTTTCCAGTTTTGTTTAATTACGTATCATTGACTCGGATTATTTGCGCTGCATCTGTGCAAATATTTAAAAAAATTTGGCGCTGTTTTAAAGTTTAAAACATACCTTTGTTACAATAAATAATAAGACGCTAAATAAATTAAATAAATATTCAATCGTTCATTGATATGGTGTTAATGAAGTCAGATATTAAGGTTAAAATTGTTGAATATTTAAAGCTCTTTGAGGATATTTTACGCGAAAGTTGTTTTTAATATTTGACTAAAACAGAAAAATTAAATTTATATACCGCTATGTTAATAAAATTACTTTTTGCATGCAATAAAAAGTATAATATAAATAAAAAATTCAAATAGTTGTTCCAGAAAGTTGAAATTGTGCTGGGCACATAAACGCTGTGTAGCGTAAGTTTTAGGAATAAATCTTCATTAATAATTACACTGGAGAACAAATTAAAACTTTTTGATTGGTTTTCGCATAGAATGAGGTTTTCTTAAATGATTTTGGCCCGCTGACTTTGAATCTGTATTCAGAATTTGTATAGCATGTCTACATATGGAGAAAAACGTATTTTTATATTAGAAGAACATATTGTGCTTTAGTCATACAAAATCAGCAAAGTACATGTAAATACATGCTAGGTTAAAGATTTAGCAAACAATTTTCTTTTGTATGATGTACCAGGAGCTTTCATAATTACTAACCAGCAATAATCAGCGAGAATGTCAGTGTTCCATCTGCCTTGGTATTGTTTTTCCAATGTTGGAATGTCCTGATGGAACCACTCGCCCTGATTGTCACTCACATCTCCCATATTATCAGAAAAGAAATCCAGATGGGAGTGAAGGAAATGAATTTTAAGTGACATGTTACACCCCATGCCATGGTTTGCTTCCAGCATTTTATTAACCAAGTCTTCATAGTTTGGTGCTTTGTTGTTTCCTATAAATTTCATGACAACTGCTTTTAAACATGCCCATGACTTTTTTCTTTTCCTTCTAACACTGTATCAAATCCTTCATCGTTCATGAGTTTACTTATTTGGAAACCCACAAATATTCCTTCCTTAAGCTTTGCTTTGGCGATTTTTGTAAATTTTTCCTTAAGATGTAGAAATCCTCTGCCATTTTGATCCATACCTTTTACAAAATTCTTCATGAGTCCTAATTTGATATGCAAACGGGGTAAATACATATTTTGTGGAGCAACAAGACTTATATGTATGTTGTTTTGACCTTTGTTTAGTAAGTCAATCGCGAACAATGTAGTGCTTACAATTAGACTTAGCACGTCTGTCCCACTCAGAAATAAAACCAGTATTTTGTGTGCCCTAGCTGAAATTCAAAAAGAAGAGCTATAACTTTGAGGTCGCCACAGATGTTCCACTTACACCTGTTATCTTCTATCCTGTTTAAGAGGTATTCCATATTCCCATGTGATTCTTTTTGGGGAACTGAATGAGGAATGGGAATCGATGGAAATATATTGCCATTAAGCAACAGAACTACTTTTACACTCAACTTGGAAGAATCCATGAACAACCGCCATTCTTCTGTTTTGTGCTTGTGCGTTAGTGATGCCATCAAAGTATTTACATCATTGCAATAGCACAGACAATCTTCCATAGAATAAAAGTCAACGAATTGCTGTTCACGGTTACAAAAATGGCTAATGGTGGTATGTTCTGCCATTATCTATATTTCGATATATATATATTATATATATATATTTATATATGATATCGGAGTGGGATTTTTACTGTTCTAATGGGATAAAGTAAAGATTCTTATACTTATCACACTATTTTGATTTTCGATCGCATTTGTTTGAATTTCCCTCAAAAACCTTCGCTTCGGCGTTTTGAAAGCCAATTTTTTTATTTGTTGTTATGGTGATGATTATCGCCGAACTCGTCTGGAGTATAGCCAAGTGCATATTCCAGCCGTGTTTCGATTCATAGCAATCGAGGTAATAATCTACCATTAGGTCGATTCATACCTATCGGAATCGCGGCTTAAATAGTAATACTACATATTGTTTTCAGTAATCATACCGCCTCTTTAAACAAAACAGCGCTTCTTCTTGTGTAATTCTTATGGCATCTTTGGTGAGAGAATTTTGTTTTTAGTGTTTTTTGTCATTGCTTCGTACGCATATATAAGGGAAGGATTGGCATAACCGATTTCAAGCAAATTTGGTACATAGAATATTAATATAAATACATGGCCAAAATGACATGTTTGGACCGAATCGACTCAGCAGAGGTGCTACAATTGCAAAATATATTATTTTGATAATTATTCTTTTGGGAGGAATTGGCGGAATTGATTTCAACCAAATTAGGTTCTTAGAATACTAACATAAATTAAAGACCAAAATTACTTTTTTGGACCGGATCGACCGAGCAGAGGTGCCAAAATTGCAAAATAAAACTTTTCGGGAATTATGCTTTTGGAAGGAATTGGCGGAATCGATTTCAACCAAATTAGGTTCGGAGAATACTCACATAAATTAATGACCAAAATGGTATGTTTGGATCGAATCGACTAAGCGCGGGTGTTACAATTGCAAATTAAAAATTTTTGGGATTTGAACGAAATTTGGTATTAAGGAGGCGTGCAACATGGAATAACAAAATAAAGATTTTTATAGATATAAAAAGCGGGGCTGCCACAATACAAGGAATAAAAATACATATTTATTTTACACGTATTTGAGTTGAACTCACCACATCAGTTTTAACCAAATTTAAGATTTATAATGTACACACATATACAACACCACATTAGCATATTTAAAACAAATCAGCCAAACACGAGCGCCACAATTAGAAATTAAATGAAGTATAGATGTTTAAAGTGGAGCTTAAGAGCAGGGCTACCACAATAAAAGGTAAAATATTATTTCTTTTACACATATTTCTAGAGAACTATCCGCATGAATTTTAACCCGTTATGATATATATCATCATCATCATAGGTAGTCTGTCCGTAGACAGGTCCGTGATTATTCTTGGTTAAACCTGGTTCTCCATATACTCCTATTTTCCGCTGTCCTCTTTATATCTTGATAACTCTCTTTCCATTTCAAATGGTCTATCAGCTGAAACCTTTTCCTACCTCTTTCCCTTTTCCCATCTAGTTTTCCTTCTAACACGTCTTTAATCATACCCTCTCTCCTCAGGTAATGTCCAAATCCAGTTAGCCTTCCTCTTTCTGATAGTCTGTATAATCATTCGCTTCTCTCCTATTTTTCGTAGCACTTCATCGTTTTTCATCCTATCTGTCCATTTTATCTTCAGTATTCTCCTCCAAGTCCACATTTCAAAGCATTCCAGGTATTTGATGCCATTTTTCCTTAGCGTCCATGTTTCTGCCCCATACAATGCTATACTTCATACGTAGCATTTTATCAACTTCTTGCGGATATCTTCCCTTATATTCCCTGTAAGTAATTGTTTCTTTCTCCTGAAAGCCGCTTTTGCTTTTCCTATTCTAGTTTTGATCTCATCCGTACATTTTGCCTCTTGTGTTATGATACTTCCAAGGTATTTATATTCTGAAACTTGTTCTAATGGCTTTCCCCCAATAGTTATGTTCAGATTCTCTTCTTTACCCGATATTCGAATGACCTTGGATTTTTCTGTATTTATTTCCACACCGTATTTTCTACCTGTTATCACTAGTCTATTTATCATTTTTTGTAGCTCCTCTTCCTTTCTTGTTAGAAGTACTTGATCATCTGCGTATTTCACTGTTCTTATAATCCTTCCTCCAATTTTGAAATCCCCTGTGCCTTCTAAAGCTTCTTGCGTTAGACTTTCTCCATATATATTGAATAAAGGTTGGCGATAGGCAGCAGACTTGTCATACTCCTCTACCGATATTTATTCCGCAGGTGTCCACATTCTCAAACCTGACCTTTACAACTTGATTTTCATATAGATTCCTAATCAGTCTCCTGTCTTTACAGTCTACACCTATATCCTTTAATATCTTCATCAACTTTACCCAATTTACTCTATCAAAGACCTTCTGCCAGTCTACGAAACATGCGCAGATATCTTTACTGTATTCTATTGCCCTTTCTGATATGATTCTAACTACTCCTATAGCATCTCTAGTTCCTCGTCCTTTTCTGAAACCGAATTGATCTTCCCCTATTATTTCTTCTGCCTTTTTCTCCAGCCTTTTATTAAGAATCCTCGTGATGATCTTCGATGTGTGTGACAGAAGGCTTATAGTTCTGTAATCTTTACACTGCATTGCCTTTGGCTTCTTCTTTAGAGGGATCATTGTTACTTCTAGGAAATCCTGAGGCTACTCTCCCGTGTCGTAAATCTTATTAATTAATTTCGTGATCGCTTTTAGTCCTTCTGATCCTATGACTTTAAGTATCTCAGCCGGTATTCCATCGCTGCTTGTGGCTTTCCCCTTATTTAGTTCCACTATCGCCTTTTCTACTTCGCTCTCCATAATACTTGGTCCTAAGTTGTCTTCTTCAATGTTTTCCTCATTTTCCAGTTCTATTTTTGCCGCTCCTGCCTGTTTGCTGTATAATTCCTTAATGTATTCTTCCCATACCTGTGCTACATCCTTTGTTTCTGAGACTATCTTCCCATCCGTATTCATAATTCCTTTACCACAAATACCATTAGACTTCTTATCTTCTAATTCCAGTGCCCTAGCGTACATCATATCGTATCGTCCTAACTTCTCCATTTGTTCTATTTCATCACATTTTCCTTTTATCCAATTTTCTCTAGCTTTATCTGTTACCCTTCTCAACTCATTGTTTATACGCCTATAGTTGGCTCTACCTTCTTCACTGTTAACGTTTTTCCATTTTCGTCTCTCATCCATTTTCTCCAGAATTTCCTTCGTGATCCATGGTTTTCTGATTTTCTTCTCTTGTTTTCCAATCTCTTTATCCAAGGTATCCTTGATACTGGTTTTAATTTCATCTCATTCTATATCAACGGTCTTCGGTTTGTTTTCCAACTTTCTTAGGTTATCTTCCAACTTCATGCTCACTACATCCTGCCTTTCTTTCAGTTTTTCTAGGTCCCAGGCCTGTCTTTCTCTTCTCGTTTTTCTTATTTGTTTGAGCTTTGTACTCATGTCCAGTATTAGAAGGCTGTGATCTGAATCAATGTCTGCTCCTTGCAATGCCTTGGCGTTCTTTATGCTGTTCCTGAATCTTTGTTTTACAAGGATGTAATCTATTTGGTATCTCATTCTATCTCCTGGGCTTTTCCATGTGTATAACCTTCGTTTATGGTTTTTGAACCATGTATTAGTCACTACAAGGTCATTATTGATGCAGAATTCTACGAGTTTCTCCCCTCCTCGATTTCTCTTCCCAAGTCCGTATTGCCCGACAACATTTTCTTCCTGTCCTTCTCCGACTATGCTGTTCCAATCTCCCATTATTATGCAGTTTACCTTTCCTCTTCCGTCTTCTTCGTAAATTTCATTAATTTGCTCATAGATCTCATCTATTTCTTCATCTTCATGAGCTGACGTTGGCATATATACCTGGATTATCAGCATGTCCACTGGGACTGCTTTAAGCTTTATTGCCATCAGTCTATCGTTCGTTGCTATTATCTTTATTTGCACGACAGTATTTTTTCCTGTCCTTCTCCGACTATACTGTTCCAATCTCCCATTATTATGCAGTTTACCTATCCTCTTCTGTCTTCTTTGTAAATGTCATTAATTCGATCATAAATCTCTTCGATTTATTCATCTTCAAGAGCTGACGTTGATAGATATACCTGGATAATCACCATGTTCACTGGGACTGTTTTTAGCTTTATTACCATCCGTGTATCATTCGTTGCTATTGTCTTTGTCACGCTTTTCATCATATCTTTCTTACCAGAGCTACTTCCCTTTCCCCACTATTTCCTCCAGAATAAACTACCGTGAATTCTTCCGAGTCGAACTGTCCTTCTCCTTCCCATCTAGTTTCGCTTAGCCCTATAATGTCGACTCTATTTCTTCTCATTTCTTCTTTCAAGTTCTCTAGCTTTCCTGCCTTTCTCATAGTTCTTACGTTCCAAGTCCCTATTCGTAATTTACTTTCGACAAATGTTTTCCTCAAGGCAGTCCCCGCCCGGAGATCCGATTGGGGGACTATTTTACCTCCGAATTGTTTTACCTCGAGAGAACTCATATTGTCCAACCATATAATCTTTACTAGGGATTGTAATGTGGTAGTTTCCCTCTTGCTTTCCACAATGATATATATATATATATATATATATATATATATATAAAATCTTCATATAACTAAATAACCAAAATGGCATATTTCAACAGGGCTACCACAATATCAAAGTTAGAATTTTCTGTAACTATGAATTAGGAAGGTATTGACTGAACCAATATCAAAGAATTGCTGTTGGCCAAGTATAGAATGGTGCTATTTTCTGATTTCAAAGCAAATACATTAGTATACGATTGTACTACGGCGAATCTGACGAAAAGCACTTCTGTACAACGGAAAACTCGTTTACATCCCTACTCGCTGATTTTTGTTGGTGTTGAATTAGTATGTTCCCTTTTGTTTTTTAATCGATTTCCTTAAGGTATCTCTTGGTTGTTTTGTCATTATTTTTAAAAACCATTCTTTTTGTGTAATTCTTACGGCATCTTTGGTGAGAGGATTTTGATTTTGGTTTTTTCTGAATAGAATATTCAATGATGTGAAATGACCTTAGCCGTCGATGCACCTAAAAATAAAAATTACTCCTACTACTACAACGAAAATTTGTTAATATTGAAGGTGGTATTTATATATTAAAATTGTATTGAAAGGAAAGTAGGCGGATTGGTTTTTTCCAGAACTACTTGTTACTACTATCGTAACCGTAAACCGTTACTTTGTGACACAGTATCATTTTCCTTAATTTCAACTCCCCCGCCTTAATGGCCTGTAGTTCTGCCAAAACAGGGTGGTAGCCTGAAGGACTGTATTGTGCTGCAACCTACTGGTGCTGTACGGAAAGACTGTTTCCATTTCCCTTTCTGCTAGTCATCTTTTGTTTGGAGCCTACTTTGCACGTGGTGATATATTATCTGCAAATTTTCATCTGCCCTCACCAAACTGCTTAATTGTTTCCAAAAAAGGTAAGGTTTCCAAATACTCTGTTTAAACAGGTGCCTTCAGCTTCCATATGAACCTCAACCATTTACATCTGGTACACATTTGGTCCACTAGAGTATGGGTATTCGAAATCAGTCAACATCGAAGAGGAGGCGGCTATCAGAGACAAGCGAGAGTGGTACAGAAGAAATTCCGTACCAAGACTCCTGGGATAGCTTGGGCTTCAGTGACCTCAAAGAAAACCCAGTTATTGAACCTCAAAAAGCTTTAACTAAAGATAATATCATGAATTGTAGACTCGGAGATTACGTCTTGGTGAGTTATGATGGTGAACTTTATCCAGGAAAGGTAACACAAACTACACAGAACGGTGTTCGTGTAAGAGCCATGCAGAGAAGTGGAACCGTGAGTTGGAAATGGCCTCAAACTAAGGATGAACTTGAATACGAGTGCCAAGATATTGTTCAAATCATAGAAAAACCTAAACGACTTTGTCGTAGAGATATTTTTGAGGTGGTGGAAATAAAAACTTATTATGATTTAGAATGAAACTAAGGAAATGTTATGCTTTTAATTTGTTTGGTTAATTAATTTCTTATGGTTTTTGAGGTTATGCTGACATTTTTGGTTCATTTTTGTGTAATTTTTTATTATTCATGTATGTGTAAATTTGTTTGCATTGTTAATGATCCAAAAAAATATTTCCATTGGGTGAAGTTGTGTCGTTAAGGCCTCCTTGTGTCATAATAATGGAAACGTTGGGTCACAAAGTCACCCCGAAAACTGGGGTGAGATTGTGACGAAAGTAAAAGACGCGATTGTTTACATTAAGATAAATTAAAAAATTCACAAACAAGTTGCTAAAGAGCTGGGCTTTATAACAGTATACCTATTGGAGTTGAAAATCCATTACATATTTAGATAAATAAGAAAAACCTCGAAAAGTGCCGCATCGTAACCCCGGTTTACGGTATATATTTATAATGAGATGTGATGTGTTTTCTTCCGTCATTGAAGAACTTATTGCCCAAAAGGTTTATCATCACATATCTCTTTGCCGATGAAAAACAATATTTATTCGTAAACCAAATTTACATAAGACAATTTTAAAGCGAACTTAACGTCTAAGAGCATCATTTTCAGTAATATTTTAAATGAATGTTAATTTTACTACCGGAAAAATGTTATTCTTATGTAATTATTAAGGTGAGGTCAATTTATGGGGGGATATATTTAAAAATAATTTTTCCAACCTGATTTATCTGCATAAATTATTTTTTGCGTGATCAATGCAGCCTTTAACATAGCTTTCCGCGTTGACCTTTATTTCTTCCAGTCCGCTCCTCTCCATCTTTATTTTTCTCTCCTTCAGCTCCCTCCATTCATAATATATCCGTCTGTCTGTGCTACATTCATTTCTATCTTGCGAACATGTTTCTCCTATTTTTATCCGATACTGACATTCTTTACTCCTTTCCTCTTTCTCCCCGCTTCCTTTTATTGTCTCATCTTTGTCTAAACAGATCGCCGTATTTTATTCTCATTTTCTATTTCTATTCCAGTGCATTCTCCACATACATACTCCTCTGTTCTCTGCCTCTCTCCCACGCTCATCCCATCCCTTGCCAACTTCTAAAGCCGTCTCCCAACCTCACTCAGTGGAAGAGTCGTCCATTCTTTACCGTCTGACTGCAGGAGGTAATAAATTTCAATTTGGGTCGCCTGCAGCGTATACAAGCTTACGTGCATATAGAAGCAAGGAAGGATGATACTTCAGTTTTTCGGATGATACCCTGTGGGCGGCGGCGTGGGGAGGAGGGTGGGGAGGAGGCGGAAGGGTGTATTGTAAGGGAGTTCCGCGGGGTGAAAAAATGGAGAGAAATGCTGTTGGTGCATGACGACTCGTGTCGTGTGGCTCAGAGGGAGGCGTTTGAGGAACTTTACTAGGCGTAAGAGAGGAGGAGAAGGATGTGGATAACGAAGGAAGAGAAGAGGGGAGGAAAGATCGTGAAAAGGAAGAAGGATAGATGATGAAGAAGGAATAAGGAGGATACAGGCGACTAGGGAATATAGAAAGAAAACGGAGAGAGAGAGCATTATGGGAGAGTAGAAAACAAATTGATCAGGAATGTGGGGAAGCAGCAGCAACGAAAGATAGGGTGAGAGGGACTGAAGTTCAGAAAGAGAGATAAAGAAAGAGAAAGGAGAGAAAGAGGTTGGATTTTGAAAAGAAAGGGAGTTAAGAAAGGTCAATATTTCATGAAAGAATTTTGGAAAGGGAATATTGGAGTAAAATGGAGGATTTTGGAGAAAAGAGAGGAGAAAGAATTGCAGTTAGGAAGCAAGGAAGGCAAAAGAGGGAGAGAAAGAGCGGAGGCTTGGGAAAATAAAAGCTAGAAAGAAAAGACGTCCTTTTATTTTTGGGATCCACGTTCTCATAAATTCTTAGCATATTTTCGTGACCGGATGCCCTAACCTTACATATGTGTGTGTGCGTACACGTGCATAGGTATGGTTATGTATTTATATATGAATAAATAAATAAGTAGATAGACACATAGTGGAACTCCAACACAACTATAGCGGATATAACGATATTTAGTCCTGGCATTACTTGAAACAACATAAAAAGTAAGTTACTGTAAATGGGTTAATGCTTTTCTCAGATTCAAGCCCTTGGCATGAATATTTATTTAACTCAATAAATCTGATCAAAAGTAAAGCTAGAAATTTAAAATATATAATTCATAGGTACATAAATAAACAGATATTGAAACCTTACCCAAAAATTAATAGTAATTGCTTTAAGAAGGTGGGAATCTGTCGTAAGCTATTGCATTAAGAGTCTGTTTTATTTGAAATAACATTTTCCTTGATTTAACGGGGAAGGGATTTATCAAATAAAATTTTCTGGTCTTCGAGTTTTTTTAAAAACCAACTTCGTGTTTATGTATTTTTCCAGGTGATTATTTAAGTATTTCTTTACTATTTACCTTAATTAACAAGAACAGTTGTAAAGGGAAACTGACGGTTTTTAATGAAGGACATACTCCGAATATTTTACGAAGTTTCAGTGGGAGCGCGAATTACTAATGGTGTCTGCGTTAACTTGGTCAAATAACCCGAAAGTAGCTGGCGTAAATTATCCCACATCACAAAATATAAAGATCCTAGGCATGTGTTAAGAAATTGAAGTACTTTTTAGGTGTGATATCTTACTTTGAATGGTTAATTTTATAATTTCACAGCGGGGAACAACATTGGCGGTGTAAAATCTAGGATAAAGATTGGGAATAAGATTCTGTACTTTATCTTTATTTAACTCTGAAAATTCATCAAGCGTTAGAAAGTTCACCATCCTCGGAAGAATACACATCCGATTGCACAAACTTTCGATTTTAGGTCGATCCAGATAAGGTCGATGTAAAACACATTCATTCTTTAAAGGGGTTTTTATATCACTCAAGCGACGTAGTTCGTTATTTTGCGCAGTTTTTACCAGGCAAACAAAAAATCGCTTAGACTCCTTAGATTTTTTTTCGTCTCGCATAATTTATGGAACTTTTTCATTCATTTAACCCGTCATCCGCGTTAATCCTTTCTGCACACTGAAAAAATATGCGAATTTTCTTAGAGTGCTCAGCGTGAAAACATCTAACGAAAGATATCCTTGAGGAACATCCCACTCATTTTGCACAAACAACTTCCCAGGTATGCGGTACAATAGGCGTATGAAAATGCTCGCAGACCGCCGCATTCCTCTTTCCTCTCGTGTTTGTTTCCCTCTTATATTTGCCTTCCTCTCACTTTTCTCTCCCTCTCCCCTCGGACTTTCGCTCGAAATCTATTCCGCCTCTCTCTCTCTCTCCTTGCATATCCACGGGCCTATTACCCTCCCCTCTCTCCCTCCTTAGCTCCTACACTTCTCGGGGCGACACAGGAATTGAAAGGGTTTACTTGGACCGCCTCTGGCCTCTCTCCTTTCCCGCCCCTATTATCCCCTTCTCCCCTCCATTTTGCTATCTTTATCTTCTTTCCATTTCTCCATCGCCGTTATTCTTCTAGCTTTCCCCATTTAATATTCCTTCTCACGCTCCTATCCCTTTCTCATTTTAATCCTTCCGCCCCAACTCTCTCTTTACTTCAGCTTCTCTTACTATTTTTATTTCTCTTTCCCCGCAATTTCCTCCTTTCTCCATCTTAATCTGTTTGTTTCTTTCGCTCTCCCCTTATTTTATTCAAATTATTCTTCTCTCTCGGCCTTATTCTCCAGAACCATATTTCCTTCCTTTCCCCTTTAAATCTTATTCGCATTTCTTTTATTCTGCTTCCTTCCTTTCGTCGACTCCTTTTCGAAGAGTGAGTTTTTGTGCTCTTGAGTCGTTGCCGTATAGATGGCGGTCGTGGTAAGGTACAGCCTACAGAGTCGTCTGGCGCTTGGAGAAGAACCTCCCGCGCACCACCACCTTTTATCGCACCCCTCTATGTGCCGTGCTACTTAGTTGTCGCTGCGGGGACGGAGAGAAGGAACGGGCGAGTCTAAGGAGAGAGTGGGGGAGAGGCGGAGAGGGAGCAGATGCGGCGAAGGAGCGGCATGAAGTCGTAAGGAGTGATGTTCGGGGCGGTCTCGTGAGATAGGGGAAGGAGGCCAGGTGAATGCCTCTTTTTACCTCGCGCCCTTTTCAACATTCGTCAGAGTTATGAAAGCATAGTTGTGGGGAAGTATTGAAGCAATCAATTGTCTTTTAAGCGCGGACAATGAGTAACCGCAGAAAAACCTTTGACTTCGAGAAATATAATCTCGCGAAATGATGATAGGGGTGCCTCCAAATGGATACCGTATCTTCTATAAAAAGATAAAAATTTTCCATCTAGGATATATTTCATTCAGAGATAGAAAATTGATGCCACGCCCACCAAGACGTAGAGGGGGAGGAGGATGGAGGAAGAGAAAGAAAAACATCTTGTTCGAGAGAAATTTCTATATTTAAACTCTTGGTTGTATAATACGGGTTAGATTTTGACATCTAAAAATTTACGTTGTTACAATTCATTTACAATATATTTACATTTGATACAATTTATAAGTAGTACTATTTGAAAGTTTACATTAACATTTACACTTATATTAGACTGAGAAATAAAATATCTAAAATAACGTCATTAGTTTCGAGAGAGCAAGTAAGGAATAGGATAAGGGAGAGGGAGAGAGATAGAGAGAAAACGTGCTTAATAAGCAGCTGAGGACTGAATGATGGTGTAGAGCAGTGGTTCTCAACCTTTCAATTCTCGCGGTCCCCTTGAATATCATGCGGCTCCCTTTGAATTTAAAATATTAAATATAAGAAACTTTATTGCAAATTTCATTTTATGTTACTATAAATAGTTTTTATTACATCCTTTTTAAAAAAATTCCCTGATAAAATTTTATTGATCGTGAAAACTTTATTTTTCGACATCTCACCTTGCTTTTAGAATAATTTTATTTCTCCCTTTGGGGCCGCTGCCTATAGTATAAGAAACACTGGAATAGAGCAAAGGTGGCCAACTCAAGACACAACGGGCTATGAGGTGGACCGCAATCATATTTGGAATTGCACGGGTAATGAAGCAGTAAAGAAAAGTGCGGCAAGTGTGTCTCTTGTGGAACGCCAAACTTTTCCTTGTGACATGGCGCAATGACTGAATAATTGTGATTGCGTTAATAGCGTTAGGGAAGAAGAAGGTACGGAATGACATTGTTAGGAATTATTTCAAATAAATGTCATTTCCTCTTCAACTCCGCGAACTTTACTGGGTTTAACTAAATCGTTACGTTCTTGTGATTGTCTGGGTTCCTGAAATAATTGTTTACCATAATTATGTATGCGAACAAAATTCTTCAACAAATAACCTCATAAAAACAAACACCATACTCGAATTACCGATGACCACCTTAAAAATATTATAAGATTTGCAATCACAAATTAAGTTGATTAAAATGAAGTCACCCAAGGGTCAATTAATAAAGTTACCATTTAATTTACTGTAATGTCAAACCCTTTATTAATAATAAAACCGAACTCACGTTACAATTAATATGGTTTGTAATTTGTGAGAAATCCAATTTTATTGTAGTTTTTTATCACTATTGTATTTTCATGGAATTATAGAAATTAGTTGGCTCACATTTCCATATGGCACTCCGATACCTTTCCTTTTTGAGATTGCCGCCACACAAAATAAAGTTTGGGCACTACTGGTGTAGAGTAATGCCATCATCGGAAATCCAACCCGGGTCTTCCACTTGCCAGCCAGAATTTTTCTCTATACGAGCAATATTTTATTTTCCAGTGTTACATAGTGAGCAATGATCTTCATTTTATATTTTGAAGCGGAAAAAAGCTTTCATAAGCTTGTCTCCGAGAAATCTTTAGGAATTTTCCATTCCAAAATTTGTTCAAAATGAGAGTGATGCAGGGGTGCAGCGAAGACACTTGCAAAGTGGTTTAGGGGAGTGGGGAGGAACTCCCACCCCCCTTCCCCCCTCTCCTCCCCCTCCCATCCTCCTTACCCTCCCCCATCCCACCCATCCCCATCCCCTCCCCATTCCCCTTCCCCTCCCCACCTCCCTTCCCCTCTCCCTTCCCCCTCCGCCTTCCCCCTCCGCCTTCCCCCTCTCCCTTCCCCATTCCCCCTCCTCCCCATTCCTCCTCTTCCCCCTTTCCCCTCCACCCCTTCCAACTCCTTCCCCTTCCCACTCCTCCCCCTTTCCCCTCCTCCCCCTTGCCCCTTCTCTCCCCTCCCTATCTTCATCCTTCCCCGTTTTCACCCTTTCCTCTCTCTCCCTCCTCCGTTTTAGGAGTAGAAAGTGGGTGCGGAAGACAAACGTTCCGCTCGGGGAGAGAGAAGTTGATCCGCGATATTGAGGAACGAAACTCTTAAACAGTAAGAAATACGATTTCGCCCGCAATCCGCTTAACGTTTTTCTCGATCTTCTTAGGTCGCCATTGGTAAGATGTGAAGCGATTTGCAGGAATTGAACCTTATTGGTCGAATGAAAGCCTCCACCTTCTCTTTAAGTCATTGGTAAGTTTAAATCTCCCTTTTTTCGTTACCACTTGTTATTTTTGTGGTGACCTTTCTATTTTCGTCCACTGGGAATTTAATGAACTCGGTTCTATCCAAAAAGTTTTCCTTCGATAACTTCCGGCAGCCTTCAGGTTACGAAAAGAGAATTCCTTTCATAAGCATTCGAAGCTCTCTCGTGATAATGCCATTGTTAGGGCGGATGGATGACGAAGGAAAATTCGATCTAGGAAGTGGCGGAAGAAAATCTTGAGGGCAGCACGGGGAGAAAAGAGGGCATCTGGTAAAGTTTGACCGGAATCGTAAGAATCTCTTCCATTACTCTGCTAAAGCATATCGCTCGTTGACGTAAAAGGAAATGGCTCAAGTTTATAACTTTTTCTCGCATCCGTCGTTTAATCTCTATATCTCATAGACATTTTAGGTTCATAGTAAATGTTTTACAAAGCAACACTAAGGTTATTGTTGTTTGAGATCATGATAGTTTTATGACCATACTGTTAGTATTATGCAGCTGGACATAACAAAAGTGTTAATCTAAATATGTGGTATTTATTTGTGAATTCATAGTTGTCTAGTGAAGTTTTCATTTATAATCGATGCCAAGATTTAGATTTTTCAGCTATCTCTTAGTCAGAAAAAAATTCCAATACATGCACAACCCAGTGAGTTTTTTCTTAACCCATTTTCCTCTAATTAATATTTACAATGAGCATGGGACTCATTCTTCTGTACGTTTAAAGAAGAGAAAAGCAGACTTTTTTCATTTGAATTAGCTTGGTTTAGACTTATGTCAAATTAAAAAAGATTTACTAGTCTTTAAAATCCATTCCTCCAGCATTAATATATCGAGAAAATTTGACTAATTGGGAAATAAAAATTATCTCAGGCATCTATCGTGAAAATAATTTTTGTGCTATATCTAAAATACAAAATGCACAATGGACACAAACAGTAATACCGGCAAATTTACTCTTAAAATAGCGACTTTAAATGGAATTGTAATTATAAAAATGTATTTATCTGACTTTCATCATTTGGTGTATGAGAAATTTTCCCTTTTGAACAAATAACGATAATGATGCTAATTTTAGATTAGAAAAATGGTATATTCAATCTGAGGAATTTAAATGAAATAAATAACTATTGATTCTAGTCCTTATTTCAAAGAAGCTCCGAATGCAGTTTCTCGTCGGGATCTTATAGTTATTAACATTCCCGGATTCTTCAATTATAGAGAGAAAATTCTTATCAAATTTTGTCTTATTCAATCTACTTTCTCTTTTTTGAAATTTATATCCTTAGATAACCTTTGCCGGCGTTCACTTTCTCATTAACGGCGGTCGTGTATCGTCTCCAGGCGCGTGGTGTATAATTGAGCGATTGGAAATTGTCTTCAAACACCGATCAGAAAATCCGGAACAACGCTTTAGTTATTTAAAGCTCCGGAAATGTGGCTTTTAGGAAAGATTGGAGTCCCATTTGTGAAACCCACCTTTTCCGTGTTTCCCTCTGAACTCCCCTCGCACCTGTGGCTCGATCAGAAATCAGTTCTATGTATTCGCGTGCACGCAAACGCCGCATATGCATTTGTTAAGTAAACTTTATTCGGTACTATGCAAAGTACGCATAAATCCTTTGAGTTGCCTCAAACCGCAATGCATACAGCGTCCCAAGTAATTATTATTAATGTGCTGATGGAATTTTCATATAAAGGGTTGGTTTTTCCATGAAGTTACAAAATAATAATCATTAATATGAGTGATATATTTCTCAATTTTCTTTGCGAGTGAATAAAATGCTGTACTGTTTTGTTTATTTATCGTTTACACTAATAAAAATTACTATTCTCTTATATTTTCTTTTCTTTTTTGCAATCCTATTAAATAATGCAAAACGCGTTAAAGATATTTACGCAGTTAAGGTAAGAATGCTCTGAATTTATGTTTCCCAGATTTGTTCGGAATATCTTCTACCAAAATTCGAAAACCTCGGGTATTAATTGGTGATCTGGGGCACACTTTGGAAACGTGTTGCAGTGGTGCGTGTCAGAACTCCCTCCAAGCTTATCCATGCCTGGAGAAGGACGGTAGATTTGTTTCATCGATAAATGAAACCGTATATTATGACGGCGTTCCTCGCTTAGACCATGGTCATCAACTGGTAGGTATCGACGAAAAATATTTTATCGCTTTTGATTTACGCACACAACAGTAAGGCGTCCAAGAGGAAGGAAATATACACTCTGCTACATTACTGCAAACTATTGGCTTATCTACCAGAAAATGGGTGATTTTGGTCGTTTTGGTAATGGGCTTCAATTTAGTACCTAGAGCTATGTGGTGCCATGATTGAGAGATGGTTAATGGTTGCCGAATTCTTAATAGAACAGATAGGAATGAGGTCTTTACAATGGCGCAAATACTCAAACGAGCGTAGGAGTGGAAATGGAGACTCATGGTGTTGACAGAATCGCATTCCCTTTTTCAAATCGCCCGCCCAAAATTTCACAATATAACCTTAAAATCGATTTCCAAAGGTTTTATCGAAGAATGTACAGCTTGCAAAAATTGAGGTAATAATAAATTTAAATTGAATGATTAGGTTCATTACAACGAACAACACTTGATATGCGCTCAGTTTCTTCTAAACTACCACTGCTGAAAGAGCAGCCGTGATGTGTTTAGCGGTTTATGATCGATTCATAGTTATGGAATTGATGACGAGATTAAAAGATTGCTCATTCTAAAAAGGATTACTTTATGGCATATGAATTATTGGATAACATTTTTCACATCATATACACTATTATAAGTGGATTGTGAGAGAGATTTTAGAAATACGAGCGTTAAACTTTATAAAGAGCTTGAGACGGAGATGATATTTCGAATAATAAGCAATTTCCGCCTCCTTCGCCATGGGGTGTAATAAATTACGTCGTAATCCACGCAAAAGACAAAGGAAAATTCACAAACGAATTCACAGATCTAGACGCGTAAAAGAACCTATTTCCATTGCGGATGCTAAGTTTCCGTAATATAATTACCATTCTGTCTGTTTCTAAACAAAACTAATTAACAAACGATCACATCTCGCCACATCAGTGAGTTCATTCCTTGCCATCCTCCCTCTCCTCCATCTCCTCCTCCTTTCATCCTCATCTTAGTCTTAAGCCGGTCCCCCACCACTCACGAGTATTCACGATTGCGAGCGTTCACTGGCTGTGTATCGATGCAGACGCTTCAGAAATGGATAGTGAACAGGAGGAGCAGGTTATCGCCAGCGCTACTTATGTAGTGATGTCTTGTTGATATCTACTTGCAAAAAAACTGGGAAGATGCAAACGAAGATAGTGGATGCTGTCATTAAATAAATATTTTAATTATTTCGAATGCAGATGATAACCTGTTTGTTCAAGATACATCAGTGCCAATGAAAATTGATAATGCACATAGCTTTATTATAGAATGCGCTGTGGTAAGAAGCTCGAGTCTTCGTAAGTACACACAAGGAATACCGAGGATTCCTGAGTGGTCTGAGAGCTACTACTACGGGTTCGGAAACGAGTAAACACGAGTTTAAGTTTTTTTTGACTCGCGGGAAATTTACCGACAACCGACGGTAAAAGGGCGATTACGAGTACAGGAAAAGTATTTACAAGGCTGTATAAGTATATCAGCCCCACACCACTTGCGAGTACTCACGAATGTTAATACTTGTGAATACTCGCGAGTGATGTGGGACCGGCTTTTTGCTCGTGGGTGTTTGACGTACCTTCCGTCCTTTCACTTTCGATGATACCACCGAAGAACCTCAAGAAGGACCTCGACTCCGGTAGCACGAATCCTCGTGCTACGATGGAGTTGATGTTGAAGACAATGTCCTCCTTCCAGGAAGAACTTAGTTCTATCCAGAAAGAAGATAAACCGAAGAGAAAGGAGAACGTCTAGACCTTAGAGGAAAGATTTACTTCCTTTAGGACGAAGGTCGTGGAAGATTTCCGCCGGTTTTCTGAGCGCTTAGGTAACCTGGATCGGAAAACCACGGAGTTAGATGAGAGACAGGACGCGCTTGAGCAATACTCAAGACGCACCTGACTTCTAATACACGGATTACGAGAGCAAGAACGAGAGGATTGCCTGACTCTGGCCGCAAGTTTCTTCAAGGAATAGCTGAAAGAAGACATTGATATCCAGATTGTAAGATTTGTATCTTACCAGGATAGAGATAAGGGTTGGAGAAGCAAAATGCTCCTAAAAGGGTCCAAGTTCCTCGTCACCGAGTCCCTAACTTCAACGAGGAAACATATTTTAAGTGAAGTAAAGGCGTTAGCAGGCCCTAAAGGTGTGTGGACGCAAGACGGCAAAATCGTTGTGCTGCACAATGGCTCCAGGCAATTTATAGCGATCAGAAGAGATTTGGAAGAATTCAAACGGGTTTGGTCGACGCGAGAATCCTCTTCGTGCTACGCGCGCCGTTAAATATCTCGACGAGCAGGAGAAGACTGCTAAGTGTGAAGATTGAAGTTGAAGTAGAAAATGTTCTCCCTCTTACACTCCTTTTATTTTTCATTTCGCTATAAGTACATTACTTCTTATCCCCAGTGTTAGTGTTGGTGAAAGTGATCTAAGCGTGGTGAATCCCTTAATCGTGTTGAAATTTATCTTTAATCTTTATTATTATTATTAGGAAATACATTAGGAATACATTTACATAAATTATTACAATTAGAAAAAGAATTCGTTACAAATTTCAGGGAGGAAACTTGATCTGGTCCTACAGAGCCATAGGCTCGTCTGTAGGTGCTAATTTCCCCTTATATATATATATATATATATATATATATATATATATATATATATATATATATATATATATATACATATATATATCAACATACTTATACATATCGTACACACACGCACACACATCTTTACATATATACACTTACACACATAAACATATGCATGTTAACATACCATTAGAGCAGGGGTTGCCAAAGTGGTCGGTACCGACCCCCTGTGGTCGGTACCTACTCTCAGGGGGTCGATGAGAGTTAAAGGGTCGTTGAGAAATAAATTGGTCTTTAGGAGGCTTTTTAGAAATTTTAATATTCAATAGAAAATAACATAATCTAAAATTTCGCCAATAATTGTTGTTAAAAAACATATTTCTTGCTTTTCTTTGATATATTTTAATTAAGAATTATCTCGGATGACCGTTGTAAACAGTTAAGACACGTGATGTTGCTTGTCGAAACATAAGTTTACTAAAGTTTTGTATAACAGATTTTTTTATTAATTACATTTTATGATATTTCATGTAAAATTTTTATGAATTTGCAAAATCATATTCTGAATTTAATTGGTTCTTTCGTTATTCTGTTTTTAAGTTTCGGTTGTGCTTTATTTTACTATGTATGTCACTTCACTTAATTTATAATAGATGTCGCCTATAGGCAATTTTGTTTTCTAGGCATCCGAATCTGTAAGAGCACCAGAAAACGTCCTCTGACACAGTTCAGAATACTGAAAAAATATTTTCAATCTTAAAACTATAAAATTCCATCAAAAGCATACGTGAGTAGGTTCCTATCCTAAAGTTAAGTTAGTGTGGGAGATAGCACGAGGAGGTTAAATTCTGTTTGTCCAGGTAATTTTTGTTCAATAATATTAGTTATGAATTTATTGTATCGCTATTTTATTGTTAATGATAATGTATTTATTTTATTGTTTTTATTATTGCAAATATTTTATTTTTATACAGACCCCATAATTTCTACACAGTAATTTTGACATAATTTCTTGCTTGATCGTCGACCTAAAAGGTATTGGGCGCGCTGACGAAGGTGCAGTAACAATAACAAAGTATTTTTATTATTATGGTAAAAGTATTTTTATTATTATGGTAAAAGTATTTTTATTATTTTCAGATATCGTATTCTTATTAAACTTAACGGGTACATTGTACCCTAATGGCATTTGCAAAGAAAAAATGTCGACAATACTCACTGGAATACTTAAAATTTGTTTTCATTCCTTCCATAAGCAATGAAACGCAACCTATGTGTCTTGTGTGTGAGAGAGTATTCGCCAACGACGCCATGAAGCCATCAAAAATGAAAGAACATCTAGAAAAAATGCATACAGAAAAGAAGGATAAAAATCTTGACTACTTTATTAAGCTCAAAGAAAAACTAGAGATTCGTACAAAACTAACTTCCTTTTTTAAATCTCCTGCTCAAGCTGATGCTGAAAGTGGATTAAAAACTTCTTATAATATATCGATGCTCATTGCAAAAGCTGAAAAACCTCATTCAATTGGCGAAGAAATCATTATTCCAGCTATAAAGGAAGTGATAGAGACGATAATGCAAAAATACTCCAGTGATATTCTTAAGTCTTTACCACTAAGTTATAATACAGTGAAAAGGCGAATAGACGAGTTATCTTAGAGCATAAGTGAAGAAATTTCTTCAAGATTAGACATCAATTGCTTATATTTCAAAACCTATCTAAATAAATACAATTCTACAACAATATAAATAAGTTTCCAATATCAGGCCAGAAAAATTTACCACTTATAATATTTGAAGAGTGAAATAAAAACTGTGTACCAATTGTTTGAAATTTATTCTTGAAAAATAAAATATCTAAAATGTCATTTCATGTAATGCATGTCGATAACTATATAATAATACATATTGGACCTAGCATTCCATTCTTTTATCCGCCATTCTGTCATGGTATCAGGTAGGGCATTTTCCTTGAACTTGTTGCTTAGGCACTCTTTTTTTCTTTCATTATGTGCATTTTCAAGTACAGTCATGCTTTGTTTAGCACAAAAGATGAGTGCCGAAAGGTCTTAGCGCTAAGCAGACTTACAGTAAACAAACTATGTAATGTAGTACTTAATAGGGATCAGTTCACGATAGCACATGGTTTGATATATTTTTAAATTAAATAAGCAAATAAATTATATTATTGAAAATAATATCCAATTTTTGAACTACATGCATGCAATAATAAGTGTAAGAATTCAATTTAAACAACAAATAATATATCCCTTCCCATCGCATGGGTGGGCTTTTGCACTAGTTACTAATCAAATTAGAGTACAACCTCAAATCCGGCAGCCTTGGGAGCTAGTATTTGTAGGATTTTTGAAAATTATGGATTTTTGAAACCTAATACATGTGTACCTAACTTGAAATGAAGAACAATTTAAGAGGGTTCATTAACGCCTAAATATTGAATGTCATTTAAAGAAATTATATTTATAGAAATTTTTTAAAATCTCTTATGTTTTCATTTCACTTGTCCACACACGAACAAGCTGAGCTGCGTTTCGTATGATCTACCTCTCCGGAATCCGTGCTGACATCCGCTAAGCAATGAGTGACTATCTGAATAGCGCATTGCAGAACTAAAAATTGTGTTCAAGTATCTTCCACGATAATGAAGTTAAGGAAATTGGCCTATAATTTTCAGGATTCTCTTTGTCGCCGCCCTTATGGATAGGAGTAAAGTGTGCCACCTTCCATTCTTTAGGAACGACACCTTCCGTAATGGATTTCTCGAATATGATTTTTAAATACGGCGCAATTCATAAGCTAACTCTTTCAATACTCGCGCGGGTATTTCCTCCGGTCCAGAAGATTTATTTGGTTTAACTGAATGAAGTTGGAGCGCGATACCATTTTCCAAAAATATCAAATCTTCCATCGTGTCGCCCTGATACATAGGAATAGGGGTATCATATTCATCGTCATTGACAGTAAAAGCTTTCTGAAAGTGTTGATTTAATAGGTTTGCTTTCTCTGCACTATCATGAACTACATTTCCCGTTTCCTATCCCAGTGACGCAATAGTGGGGCCTCTACCTTGGACTTCCCTAACGTGAGACCAAAATACTTTTGGGTTCTCTTTCAAGTTATCCTGTAAAACCTTCTTTTTGTAATTGTTAAACGCATTACGCATTGACACTCTGGCTATGAAGCGTGCCTTCTTGTATTGCTGCCTTATCGTTGCAATTTGTTCGACCGTAGCTGTTGAGGATGTGTTATTTACGCGAGAGTGGACTTTTCTTGGCCGTCGGAGAGCGCTCCTAACTTCCTGGTTGTACCATCTAAGTTCTGCATTATCACGCTTAAGTTTGCTTGAAATAAATTTATCTTTACACTCTTGCATCATATCTCTGAACATGCACTAGGATTCTTCCGCGTCTGCAATATCTGTTGCCTCGCAGAAATTAGTGTATTCATTTCGCAGAAAAGACCTAAATCTTGTGAAATCGGCTATGGCGAATACATAAAGCTTTCTTTTAGCCTTAACCTGTTTCTCAATGTTTAACTGAAACTCCATGCACACTGCCTTTTGATCGCTTATTCTCTCAGCAACCTATTCATACGTTCAGGAAGACTAGTAGCCAATAAATCTAATATATTTTTAAATCTCGTAGGAAATATCACTAATTGATACAATGAGTGTTTACCGAAAGTTTCAAGTAAAGCCTCACATGATTCAAGCTTTCTACCACCGGAATAAAAGCAATTATGCCTCCAATCAATTGACGGAAGATTTAAATCGCCCTGATTATAATGGCTTTATCTTTATTAATCGAGCTTAGCGTCGCCACTTGTTTCTCCAGATAATAGTTTCCATACTCGAATTTAGTGGTCTATAAAAGGCGCATATATTTACAGTTTTACAGTCGCATCCTTTCACACTACACCAAACACTTTCGACTTCGTCTTCGTTAGTCTGTATTGGGTAACTTTCGTATTTATTGATAATTGCTAAAGACTCCACCTCCCGACCGGCTACATCGACCTTTTCGAAAAACACTAGTGTTAGTATCAATCAAGAAAAATCACAGGCTATCCTAATTGGTTACCCTAAGACAGCGTTTCCCAAACTGTGTTCCGCGAAACACTAGTGTTCCGTTAGATGTTAATAGGTGTTCCGCGAAAAAATTCGATGCTAGCGATATTTCTTCTTATAAAATTTATTTTTAAAACATATTCGTGTATGTAAGAAAAGCACTTAACACATTTATATAATTATTCTCATTATAACTCGATGATCTGCCTTTATGAAATTGCGTGCCATACCCGAGAATGCCAGGAAGTCGCATGAGAGATCACCTGATGCATGAACACATGACGTTCGATATGCGCACTGATGCATAGGCAGCATTTACCAACTAATTGATTTATGTCGTTTATTCGATGATCGCTCCATGTTGCAGCGAAGTATAATTTTCGGTGCAAAAACATCCACTGATATGCTAAGTGCTAATAACAAAATATAGATAGAATATAAAAATATAGAAATATAACAATCCAACCGGTTAAATTTGAACAGATTTAAGTAATACCACAATACGGAAATACACCTCATAGGTGAAGGCGATTCGAAACGAAACTTAGTTAATGTCAGTTAAATCACATCCAATAGTTACTATCACTCTTCCGGCTCCCGGTAGGTCAATGTCCACTCAACACTGAATAGTTTCTCTCTCAACCGGGTAGAATGGGATGGAATGGCATACACCTGCGTCGACTTCTCCTCTCGGTGCTCCGCTGTGCGTCTCGTCGCTCGGGAGGCCACTATCGGAATGGGCTGTCACGTGACGCCGGTGGTGAAGAAGGGAGGGAATGACGTCACGCGGGTAATTCGAAATAGTTGAATTATTCTCGATGATTGGTCGCCTTTCCACTGTTCTTGCATAACCATGGGGAAGAGGGAAGGTTAAAGAGGTGAGGGGTAATTAGGGTATATAAAGGAGAGAGGCGCCCCGGGAGGGCGTGTCGACCGTGGCGTGGCGTTCGTGGGTGTGTCGTTCAGTCCGGCGATATCACGAATTAAGCATTAGCTGTCCAAGAGGAAACAATTAATCTCCAATTCCAACAAATTAGCATCAAGTAGTAAGAAACCAAAATGAAAGTACGATGAAAGTTATTTGTCTTTTGGATTACTTTCATTGGAAATAAAGATGCTCCTGATGCTCAGTGCGTGTTGTGCAACAAAACATTATCTAACAGTTCTTTAGCTCCTACTAAGTTTTGAAGGCATTTGAAACTAACCATGCTGCATATAAAGACAAATATGCAAGTTTTTTCAAGAAACACCTTGATTCGCATGAAAATAGTAAACTCTCGATGCATAAAACGGCCAAGTCAGACAAGGGAAGCGCAACAGAGGCATCATACAGAGTAAGTTACCATATAGCGCTAACCAGAGAAGCGCATGATTGGAGAATCGCTTATCAAGCCTTGTGCAAAAGATATAGTAATGTGCATGTTTGATGAGCAATGTAGTAAAAAATATAGACGCAGTACAGCTCTCAATTAAGGATCTTGCTATTGACATTGAAGAAGAGCAGGTTTCCCGACTGCAAATCTGTGATGAGTATTCATTGCAGCTATATGAGTCCACCGACGTATCAGGGCTTTCGGTATTGCTTGTATTCGTCCGTTATAGGTTTGATATATCTATCGAAGAGGACCTGCTCTTATGTGAATCTTTGCTAAGTAACGCTACTGGTGAAGAAATACTCAACCGCATCAACAATTTTGTGCAAAAACACGCGATTCAATGGGAAAAAATGTGACGATGCATGTAGCGGTGTTGCCAGGGTAATGGCGGGAAACATTGCAGGGGCTGTAACGCGGATCAAATGTGTGGCACCAGAAAGCACCAGTAGTCATTGCGTGTTACATAGACACACTAGCAGTTAAAAAATGCCTACATCTCTGAAAAATGTTGTAGACCAGGAAGTACAAATAATCAATTATATTAAAGCTCGACCACTTCAATCCAGACTATTTAAAATTTTGTGTGAAGGAATGGGTGCTGAGAACACAGCGCTTCTTCTACAAACAGAGGTGAGGCGGCTTTCGCGAGGTAAAGTTCTTGTAAGACTCTTTGAGCTACGTCGAGAACTATTTGTTTTCATGGATTCCACGTTTCGACTGTCTGATTGTTAGAGAAACACCTCTTGGTTGCTGAGACTTGCGTACCTCGCAGATATTTTTACGAAATTAAATGAGGTGAATCTGTTGATGCAATGAAAGAATGTGACCATTTTTACAGCATTTGATAAAACTTCATCATTGTTAAGGAAACTGGATTTTCGGACCTCTTACATAGAAAATTACAACTTCAATTGTTTTCCTACACTTAGTGACATTTTGTTTGAAGTTAATTCTACTGTCGATAAAGATATTTGCAATGCCATTGTACAGCACCTAAGGGATTTACACTCTAATCTGTTAAAATATTTTCCTCTAACAAATGACGATAATGCTTGGGCTCGAAATTCATTTACAAATACAGTCAAATCAGACGCATTAGTAGCGCACCTGAAACAAGACTTTAACGAACTTTCGCTTAATGATTTTTGGATCAGCCTAATTCAAGAATACTCGAATACTGGAAAACGTGCAGTTAGTGTTCTTCTTCCCTTTGATACAACGTACCTGTGTGAAACAGTTTTCATATTACGCTGCAACGAAAATAAAATACATATAGGAATAGACGCTGCACCTGATATGAGAATCCGACTCAGCAACATTGTTCCTATTAATAATTCCCAGAATCAGGTGTTTTGATTAACTCCATTGCCTATAGAAGAGATGTAAGTTGTAAATTTATTTGCGATGTTAACTCTAACATAAGATGGGCATGTAACTCTCTCAAAGTAGCTTTTGTTGAAGTTAATAAGTACCTTGATGACAGCTGTCTCGGAAAAGACGGCCTTCACTTTAATAGAAAAGGATGCAATTACTTGGGAAGTGCTATCCAAAACAGTATTTTATCATTTAAGAAGCAGGGAAACTAACACTAGCTACAGCTGGTTATAAGTTTGTCTCAAATACTGATGAAAATGATTGTAAAAATTGTAAATCAGATGTGACTTCTGCTGGAACTGTTGGGATGATGGGATACAAAATCATTTACCAGAATGTTCAGAGCCTAAACAATAAATTACATGACATTGACGTTCTTCTTAGAAGTGATTTAAAAAAAGTAGATGTGCTATGTTTTGCAGAACATTGGTTAAAAACTTTTGAAATTAATTGTATAAATATTCATGGGTACACTCTTGGTCATTATTGTTGTAGAAGTGAATTTAAAAATGGCAGTATCTTTGTTAAAAATGGTTTGGATTTTAAAACGATTACATTAGAAAAAATGAATCCAATAGAAAAACATTTTGAATATTCAATTATTAAGCTTTTAAAAATAAAAACACTTATTGTTTGGTTGTACAGATCACCAGGGGGTGATTTTGCTATATTTTTAGAGAACTTATGTACTTTGTTAGAAACATTATTTAGTAAATGTATTGATATCATTATATGTGGTGAACTAAATGTTAACTTTCTTGACAAATATTGCCATAAAGTGAAATCACCGAAAGCCATTATGAGCTCTTTCAACATAAATGCCATAGTTAATAAAGCCACTAGAATAACAAAAGTGAAACAATAATTGATCAAATAATAACAAATATCCCAAGAGACAAATATGTCATTGAAATTTTTAATACTAGCTTCTCAGACCACAAAGGAATTTTATTAGGCATCAATGACCAGGTAAATAAGGACAAATTTTCATTAATATACAAGAAGTGCTTTCATGATGATCAGTTTCAGTTATTTAGTTTCAAATTGCAAAATGAGTCATGGGATGAAATTTACTTGTCTAAGAGTTGTAATGATAAAATAGATGCTTTTCTGGACAAATTTTTGTATTATTTTGAAACTCTTTTTCCCATTCGGAAATGCAAAAAATACCATTCAAACCCAAATAACCGTAACTGGGTTACTCCTGAACTTGTCAGAATGAGCAGGTATAAAAGGGAATTTTTCACTCTTGCCAAAACTACTGGAGATCCAGAACTTGAAACTCAATATAAATCCTTTTGGAGTTAAAAAAAACCATTGATAAATGTTAAAATAACACATCATGATAGCTTAATTGCAAATTCTAAAAATGTATCAAAAACTACATAGGAAATAATTAAAAAAGAAACCACCAGCAAAAGGGTTATAAATAACATAGAACTTATTAAAGAGGGAAGTACGTATAGAAACCCAACTGACATTGCAAAAGTTTTTAATGATTATTTTATAGAAACTCCTGAAAAAATCATTTCAAATATCAGAGAGCAAAATGTAATCACTAGAGCATATCCTATATCACAAGTAGCAATGCACTCATTATATCTGTATCCAGTTACACATCATGAAATCTTGGAAATAGGTCAGTCTTTTAAAAACAAACTTTCTTCTGGGATAGATGATGTACCTGATAAAATTATTAAGTTTTCCCTTCCATACATAGCAGACTTAATGGTATATTTATGTAACTTGTCCCTATCAAAGGGTATATTTCCAAAACGGTTGAAAATTGGAAAAATTTAACCATTACATAAAAAGGGAAATATGACTGAAGTAGGAAATTTTAGACCAATAAGCCAATTGCCTGGGTTTTCCAAAATATTTGAAAGGGTAATGCTAAAATGTATGGTGAACTATTTGGAAAAAATTCTCTGTTTAATAATCATCAACATGGATTTAGAAAAAACAAGTCTACATCTACTGCTGTTTATGAATTCCTTGCCAGTGCATTAAATGCAGTTGATGAAAAATACTTATCCATTGGCATTTATTTAGATCTTACAAAGGCGTTTGACATAATTAACCATGAAATGCTGTTGCATAAACTTACCAAGTATGGAATCTCAGGTATTGCAAATCAATGGTTTGATTCTTATCTCAGTGAAAAAACCCAGCTTGTAGAAATTTCTTATTTTGACAGCCCAATGAATCATAGCCAAAACTATCGCTCTAACTTGAGGGAAGTAAAATTTGGTGTTCCATAAGGCTCAATATTGGGCCCAATCCTATTCCTATTGTATGTAAATGATTTGCCTGACTGTGTACCTGACGCAAAAGCTGTTTTATTTGCAGATGATACAAGTATCCTAATTAATGCTAACACTAACCAAGAATTGCAAAACAAAGTGAGCTTATCAATGAGACATCTTGAAAACTGGTTTAACAAAAACATATTAGCTTTAAATCCTCAGAAAACACTATGCATAAATTTCGGAAAAAATTTCCCACCTATTATTAATCTTTGTGGCACAGACTTATCTTTTCAGCAAATGTGACCTTTTTAGGTATTAAGATTGAACCATCTTTAAGATGGTCACTACATGCTGAATATGTTCTCTCCAAACTAAGTAAAATCACTTATCAATTATGATACCTGTTTACTTGTACTAGCATAAACATCCTTAAATGCGTTTATTACTCAAATTTTCAATCAGTGTTATCATATGGAATTATATTTTAGGGTAGTTCAAGGTACAGTGATGAAATCTTTAAAATGCAAAGATGTGCGATAAGGGCAATGCTAAACCTTTCTTCTAGCAGTGTCCAAACTATGGCCTGTGGGCCAAATGCGGCCCGCAAAGGGTTTTTGTTCGGCCCGCGAAGCTAAGGCGAAAAATCAATTCAAAAAGTTTAACACACACATTCATACATTTTTTTGAAAATTTTCATAATAAAACTTTAAATATTGAAATGTTAGCCATGAAAACCTTATTTAGACATGATTTTCACTTAATGGCATCTCAGAATATATAGAAATTTTCCTATTTAAACTCTAATCCGGCCCGCCGAAGAATTGATAACTTCCAATGCGGCCCGCCAAGGGATTCGCAACCATTGATGCAGCCCTCCATTAGAAAAGTTTGGGCACTGCTGTTCTAGGGAATAATGTAGACCTCATTTTCATAATTTATAAATAATGCCTCTGACTGCATTATATATCTATAATCTGATATTGTTTGTAAAGAAAAACATACATTTGTATACTTTAAATTGTAACATTCATGGACACAACACCAGAATCAAATTAGATTTACATGTTCAGTCCAGGGTATCTACATTAAATAGTGAGGGGCCTTACCATAAAGGTGATAAATTAATGAATTTGCTTCCCTCAAGCATAAAAAAGTTAAAACATTTAAAAAATTTAAACATAGCCTTAAGATATTTTTAATTAAAAAACCACTGTACTCACTGGAGGAGTTCTACGATATTTGTAAAGAAAAGTTGTGATGTCTTTCCTTTTATAATTCTGTCATATGTATGCAATTTTTT
Organism: Tanypteryx hageni; assembly: GCA_028673005.1. Classification (NCBI taxonomy): domain Eukaryota; kingdom Metazoa; phylum Arthropoda; class Insecta; order Odonata; family Petaluridae; genus Tanypteryx; species Tanypteryx hageni. The sequence continues at coordinate 250,643,193 of CM054112.1, forward strand.
TTGTAATTTCCATTTCCTTGTTCTTTTGACGAAACCATGTACCATGTACAATGTACAAATCGGTGAATAAAATTATTATTATTAAGCGGATATGTGATAAAAATACGCAAAAACACTTCTCATTCAAAATTTTTGTTTATTTTTTTGTCAAATTTTATAACAAAAAATGAAAAATTGTACGTTATCTTGTTGTTTTGTTCTTTTTTTCTGTTATAAAATAAATAAAACGCATATGAATCAAATTTTGAACATTTCTTGGTGCATTTAATTCGTCTGTGAGACCATTTATTGCTGTCTACTTTAATGCAAGCGCGCATTATATCTCATGAGCTCCTGAGGGTGTTCCGTCAGTACATTATAATTAAAAAGGTGTTCCGTGGTCAAATAAGTTTGGGAAACCAACCCTAATGTATTTGCCGCTATTAATCAATCCCAAAGAATACCAGTCAACATAGCAAATTCAACTATACCTTATTGTAAAGTGGTAAAGAATCTAGGATTGCTTATAGATAAAACCTTCTTAGTCCCCACATGTTATGAATGTGTATAGAGCAGTAAACTCATCTCTTCACTCACTTAGGAAGTTAAAGTAGCAGTACTCCGGTTTCTCTAAAGAAGCATCTGGCAACTTCACTCATTATTCCGCATTTTTACTATGTTGATATAGCGTACCAAGATTTATCTCAAGAGTTGTCGTTAAAGATTCAGGGAACATATAACGCGTGCATTAGATATGTTTTTAATATGAAGAAATCAGACCACATCTCAGATTTCCTCGTCAAACTAATTTGGAGTCCCTTTCCTTACTATACCAATTACTTACTTTTAACAATCGACATTATCTTGCCACGGAATTCAGAAGTACAGACACTGTACATAACCGTAATATCAAAGAGAGACATAAACTCCTTATTCCTCGTCACAGAACAGTAATATTCTAAAAGTCCTTCATTGTAACTGCTTGTAGACTATGGAACGAATTTTTCCAAACAATAAAAAATTTGCACTCGCTCTTATCATTCAAACGAAACTGCTATCAATCTCTCGTATCCTTTCAAAAGAACAGTTAAACCTGCTTAATGCTTCAATGTTTCTTAGTCTTGATTTTGACTAAACAATATTTATTGTGCATGATTTATACTTTATTATTTTATTCATTTGTTTTTCCCTCTATTTTGTTTAGTCATAACAACGTTAATATCTATTCATTTTGTCTTTTTGTATGTTTATTCCATCAATGATCTATTCGTATTGTGCCAAATTTCCCTTTAAGATTTTCATGCATTTATCTTTTGTTCTAAATTTCATTTATTGATGTCTTTAGTAAATCTCAGTAGGTTTCGCAGGTTTTTCACACCCCCCTTCTTGTGTGGGTGTTTTTCTGCAGTGGGTTTTTACACGGATTTCATTATTCAGCAGTGCTGATTTTTCCCCACAAAATTACATCTTTTCTTTTCCAATACTTGTAGTTTTATTGTTACTTGTATTTACATAATGTTCTATGTATTATTGTGTATGCTTCATGACGATGGGTTAGGTGTAAGATGGGACTTCTTAGTCTCAATTTCCCCCCAAAGAAAGACCACATCAATCAATCAATCTCTCCTGTCCCTCCTCCATCTTACCCCTGTCCCTCCTCCCTCTTACTCCTATCCCTCCTCCATCTCTCTCCTATCCCTCCTCCCTCTCTCTCCTAGCTCTCCTCCCTCTCTCTCCCTCTCTCCTCGCCTGCTCTTTCCTACTCACCACGGTCCAGAACAGCGCCCTCCTTTGAAGATACGTATTACTAGCACCGACCGCCTCACGTCACAGCGCCACCATCCCAACTTCGCCGTGTTCATTCATCAGCCTTTAGCACTTTGCGCTTATTACGCTTCTCTTCCGACGTCACATAGCAAGCCTCGCTTCTCTCGATTTTTTTTCGAGGGGGAACAAAAGAAAAACGGGCAGCGGGCGAGTGGAGCGTTACTCTTTGAATGGAAGTGCGGGCACTCGGGTCGTCATATTTACCGTGCCCCTCACAGGACTTAACATTTGCCATGCCATGCGCACTAGTCCCTAAAATGCCCAACTGACTACGTAGCCATTTCAGATCCTAAGTTCTCCTACTTCCACCAGACCCTTTATTTCTTCCGTTACCCCGCTACATCTTTATCTTTTTATCCTCTCCCTTCAGCTTTTCTTTATCCCTTCATCCCTTTTACTCTACTGGGCGGGAGATGAGACTGTTCTGCCTCATTCTTGACCTAATAAAGACGTTCTATCTATCTTCTTAATCTCATCCCTTCCGCTCTCTCCCTCTCTATCCGATTATACTTATATTTTTTCCTCCGAGTCTCTTCCTATCTTGCTATTTCACACTCGCGCTCTCACTCTCTTAATCCCGTCTTCCATTCTTCCTTGCTCGCCCACTGTCGCGTTACCCTCTTTCCTTTTTCATCTTATACATCCTTCCCTCTCTCGCTATTTTTCTTATTTCCAGAGTCACACTCGTCCTCGTTCCTGCTTCGCTCCCCTTCTCTTTTCCTTCCCTCCTCCTCCCTCTCAACCTTCTCATTCCACTCCTTGGAGATTGAGGAGGAAGCGAGAGGAAGCGGTTGGAGGAGGGTGGGAGGCACGTGGGTAGAGGACGAAGGGAAGCGGAGGGAGGGATGATTTGTACGAAGGGAAGGGATAAAATAAAAGGGATAGGAAGGATCGGGTGGGGTGACAAAGGGAACGTATCGTGGAATGGCGAGAGGTGGGTGGTTTTGGGTGGAGGAGGGGCGGTTGGACGGCGGTGGGAAGGGGGCGCTCCCGACGTATACCGTGACATAAATATGGCGCTTTGTTTTATGGGTGGGATTTGGAAACAGAGATCCGTACGTTTCTCGAAATCTTTGGGCGGAGTCGTTCCCGCGACGAAGCTCGCTCGAGGGCGACGGAATATATGACGGTTGACCAACTACGCTCACTCTCTCTTTCATCTATCTCTTTTTCTCTCATCGTCTAAAATCGGACTTGGGGCAGCGTATGAACGGCGCGGCGGACCGCGCCCCAGCGGGCAATTGGCGGAGGATTTGATTCCTCATCTTCGGAAATAGGTAGATGCTGAAACATGGGGACGCTTCGGAATGGATTTGGAAGCGAAGAGAAAGGGTGGTAGGGAGTCGGAGGCGCGTAGCAAATCAGGGCGAGAGAGTAGAGGAACAACGTGGCATCGTTCTTAGAGGAACTTATCATAAGAACGAAAGAAAGGGCGGCGAGTAGTGGCAAGTAGTTCGAAAATGTGTTTTGTAGCATAATTTGCCGTTTCATTATTCTGTGCCATGTTATTTCAGACGAACATGTCTTTGCATTCCTTTATTACGCGTTAGTATAGCTACGGGATGTATCAAAGATCCGAAAATATTAGTTTGATATGTCCTGAGTTATTCATATATGAAGACGCATAATAATCGGATGCTCTTGTTTTGAAATATAATTATCGCGGAAAATTTTCAATCTATGACCGCAGATTTGTCATGATCAAAAGGGAAGGTGACATTTTTGTCTTTTGGAAAAATTCCACTTTGAGAGTGATAATGCATTATCTATGTGTGGAATTCTAGAGCGAGCGCATAACACGTCAATTTCCTCGTGACGCATTCTAGAGGGGTTTTCACTCTGCGTACTGTTGAATAAGTCTTGAGTTGTGGACAGAGAACTGAGGGGTGCTAGCAGGCAATAAGAGAGGATGTTGGATTGGTGTAGCCATTTCAATCTATTGTCCTCATCTTTCTTTTCGAGATCGATGCTATCCCATTCTCCCTCTTTATCTCAGCCCTACCGTCATTTTCTCTTCTACCATTTCATATCGATTTCTTGACTTGTCACTTAATTGCCGTGGCTCCTTTTTCCTCCTATTTCTCTCCTTCCGCTTTTCGCTCCCATAATTCTCGATTCCTTATCCTTCTTTCGAGTTATCGATTGCAATTTCCCGCTTCCTTCCGCAGTAGCCAACACCTTTTCAGAATCTTCTTTCCCCTCTTGTCGTTTTTTCCCTCCCCGCGCTCATTTTCACTCTTCTGCGCGATCTTTTCTTTGCCTTCCGTAGTTTATGTTTTCACTTTCCGCAAATCACGCTCCGAAAAGACCATTAGATGCATTTTCATACCCTCTCCATCTCTGTTTAATGCGTCTCTCTCTCTATCTATTATACCTCGATCCATCCTTCTCCTCACTCTTTCTCTTTCCTACCGATCCTTCCAGCCCCTCTCTCCCATGTCCTTTTCTTTGTGTTTCTATTTTTTATTTTATATTGCCATCTACGTCTATTCTGCATATTCCGTTCTTTATACTCCGGTGTCTATCATTTTCAATAATCTTCTTCCCCTCTCTCTTCTTTCATATTCTCTCCCATCTCTCTCTCTGTAATCTCGTTTTCTCTCTAAATTTATCTTCGCTCCCTTTAACCACTTCTTTTTCTCTCCCATTTCCCGCTCGGTCTTTTCTTTCCCTCTCTAATCACTCCCTCCCTCTATCCTCTCCCCTAAACTCTTTCCTCTCCCTCCTTTGCCACTCCCTCTCATCCATTTCCTCCTCCTCCCTCTCCGCGCTTCATCTCTACATCATCCCCTTTGTGCTTCATTTTGAGATGATGAAAAAAGCAGACGGCGCTCTTCCACTTTCAAATAAAAACGTAAACAGTGAAACAAATGAAAGGGCAGCGGACCACGAGATATGTGAGAAGAGGAAAAGAAAAGAATACAGATATATTATTTTTTTGCTTTTTGTGTACGTTTATACGAAAATCATTATAGGTAAAAAAAGCTCGCCTTGAAACGGGACGAAGCAATGGGTTCCCTCTTTTATGATATTTGAGCGGAATTTAAAAAAAAAAAACAGAGGCATTCGCGTCAGGAGGGAGGTATTTGTCGCGCTTTTCATGAATAAAAAAGGGCGACGTGTTTATGGTGGATATCATGAAAACGACACCCTTCCAATCGGAATTAAAAACGTGGACGGAGGGTTGAAGCGAGGATTCTGGAAAAGGAAGAGCAGTAAGGAGGAGAATGAAAAAAGGAGGGCGGATTGATTTGGCAAAGGAGGAGAAAGGGAGGGCGTGGAGAGAATCTTTAACAGCAGACAAAGGAGAGGCGAGTGGTAATGGAGTAGGCGCTCGGCGGAGAGATCGTGAATGTCGCGCAGGAGGATGCGCGATGCACGATTAGAGGGAGACACATAAGCGGCAAGGCGAAATGAGGAGGAAAACAGAAAAAATTATGCGACGGGAAGGGGGTTCTGGATTTTAAAGTAAAAATGGCGGAACTGATGCGGAATCCGATATAGTTGCCTTTTTTAATTCAAGGAATAAATCGGGATGCGATCCTGCTTTGGGTTAGTGAATAAACGTAACTCCAATTAAATTCAAATAAAACTACGGCAAGAATATTTCTAATTCATTTCAGCATGTCGTATACGTCCAAATCGGAAATTCGACTTCGGGAAACAGCAGCTATTGCAGCCAGAAAGAACGAATGAAGAAAAGGATATGCCCAACAATGAAAAGATGCGGGTGATTGTTCTGTTCAACAAAGAAAGGGGAATAGAAAGAAATGAGAGAAGTTTATTTCAACAAACGCATGTGGTTAATGAGCGAAAATGGCTAATTTGGGAAGAGGAATGGTCATAATGCATTGTCGCGAAAGGATGGAATACATTTTATCGATATTGTAAAAAAACTTATGAATACGGAAAAGTCTTGTGAATAAACCTTTCATAAATTCAGTTGAGGTCATTCGTCGGTAATCTAGATGGGTCAAGCGATCAGAGAAAATGCTTCAATGGTAGGTTGGAGACTTTTGTTTTATATTTGTTTATATCTTTGATGAGTGCGACAGCAGAAACCTTTATAGGAAAATAGATGAGAACGTTATAAGTGTAATTATTTTCTTATTTCAAAATATGATGATTGAAGAAGATTTAACAATAATTTCTCGCGATATGACTTTTGGCATTTGATAAAGTGGCTGTAAAATCGATATGATAATCAAGAGATGATCCGTCCTACAGAAGGACAGCAAAATCTTTGATCACTGTTAAAATAAGATGAAAAAGCGAGAGACAACGGGACTGTTAAAACTTAAGAGTAAAATATCAATAAAAATATAGGAAGAAAAGAAGAGGGCGTTTTTTTGTGAAAAGAGAAGAAAACAAAGTATATCTCGCAAGTCTCCGGGAATCTTGAGATTATTTTCGTTGATGAAATGCTCTGGGAAAACTGAGTATCGTAGACTAATGGCGAAAAAGAACAGGAGCTACAGCTTTTATACTAGGAATCCTGGTGTAGGAAAAACCGAAGGGATAGAACGAGAAAATAAGATTGAGGGAGCAGTTTATGAGTCTTAAGATTCGCGTAAGATAATGGTGGGCAAAAGTCTGTTTTCTAAACATTCGAGTATTATACGGAAGGGTGTCTTGTAATAATTGTGCACCGAACGTATGCCAAATTAATGGCGAATTGGTAAAGATAGGTGAGGATGTCAAAAACAAATAGTTTGGGAAGAATTGATGGAGAGCGTGATTCTACAGGAGTATGAGTGTGATGGTTTCCGCCCGTCGGCGCAAATTATGAATTGATGCTACAAAAGAAGAGAAAAAGCAATGCCTTTCTGTAAAGACGTGCGCGGCGAAGGAAGAAGACGTTTGGGATCTTGTTTTAATGAAATGTAACTTTAAGATGAGCGTCCCATAAAAGGGCAACCGAAGGATTCGAGTTGATAGGAGGAAATAAAAGAAAGGCCGCTGAAGAGCTTGGTTCAAGAATGGCCGACATTAAATTCTGAGGTTACTGCGCGGTGTGAGAGAGTAAATAGGCAAGCGGGAGGGTCTAGGAGAGGAGAGCTTAGAGGAGGGGAGGAGGAGATAACGAAGGGAAAGCGAAAGGGTAGATGTGGGAGTAGATGGGAGGGCATAAATAGGGGGAGAGAGAGGGTGAGGAGAGGGGAAGAAGGAATAATGGCCAAAGGAGGGTTGATGGGATGGAGAGAGTGATAGAGAGGGAGAGAAAGAGAGGGGAACAGAGGCGTAGAGGAGTGGGAAGAGTAGAGAGGGAAAGAGAGTAAGCGAGACAGATGGGATGGAATGAAGGAAAGCGCTGGAGAACGATGCGGAGTGGAAAGAGAGTGAGGGAGCGAATTTGTTCGAGAAGGAGGAGGGGAAGAGTGATGGAGAAGAAGAGGATAGGAAGAAATAGAAATTGGACAGAGGGGAGAGGACAGATGGCTGAGGAACGAAACGATGGACGAAATGGAAATATCACGTAACGGTCTCGGTGTATTAAAATATATTGGATAAGACATTTTTTTAGGGGGTCGAAGAGTGCGTCCTTCGAGAGAGGTCGAGAAGGTCATCGGGAAAGGAAGGACGGGCGAAATCTAGGAAGTGGACGAAAGTGCCGACCGATAGAGGACTAAGAGAGAAGAGAACGAGGGCGGGATTCATAACTACTCAGAAAATGTCACCTCCATGCGTTCAGTCCCGTCGTGAGATTTACTTTCTCTCGCCTCATTTCCTACCCCACCTCAGAACCCAGCTACAACAAGACCGTGGTAGCTGGGTGAATGGCGGTACCGTATTCACGGAGAAGACAGATTCGGAGAGTGTTCGGTGGTTAGGAGAGCTGAGATAAGAGATGGGTGGAGGGGATAGGGTTAGTGAGACGGAGAATAAGGAGAGTAAATGGTTGTGAGACACGAATGACCGAAGAAGGGAGGTAGGGAGAGAGGAAAGGAGGGAGGGAGGGAGAGAGGGACAGAGGAGGTCCGCTTCCAAAGATTACCGTGTTATTAGTAGGAGCCTTTCCGGAATCGCCGCTGTGATGACGTCGGTTGCTGCTTGGCTATCGCCGACGTGTTCACCTTCGCCTCGCAAATGGGATTCCACCTCTCTATTCACTTTTATTTCACCTCTCTGTTCCTCCTTTCTATTTCCAATTACATTTATGTTTCAAATTTCGTCATTAAATCCTTTACCAATCTTCGCTACAGAATTTTAAATGTAAAATTCTTATCATCAGTCTTAAAAATTCTTGTAAATTAGTCCCGAAATTTTGATATATTGCGTGGTTAGCGTATCTCTCGTCTAAAACTAAGTTTCTTGGTTTTAATGGACGTTTTAATGTTTTGCATTATTAATTATTATTAATCCTGAAGATATAACTAGAAAATTGAAAGAAATATTCCATTTTGAATTAACTTTTTACAAAGCTATACTTTAGGGATTGATGCCGAAAATTACTTTAAAAAGAATTAATACAACAAGAATTTTCAAACTAACGTCATCTTACATTGAGAAAATTTACCGGTACAATGAATTCTCGAAATAGTTCATTTTAATTGCAAAAACTAGAACCAAATATTATCTATGAGCGAGAAATAGAAAGTGCAATCTCTTTTACGAAACTATCGCAACAACTTTGGTACCACTTTGCGAGCTACGATCTGAGAGTAAGTGATGAATGACGATATGTAAGGTAATTAGTGTTTCTGTAAACGAAGACGTAAGAGTTTTCTTCTATGCCTAGCTATGCAAATGATGTGCAATAATTGTTGCCTATAAGATATACTGTTCTATGAATAGATATTTTTCATTTATTCAGTTCCTTGCCAATGTTTGCGTAAATTTATTTGTTACATATTTCTGTGTTTTCTGTTTTCTTAATCTAATCAACGTGCTACAAGTTAGTCTTATCTCTTCCAGTCCTCGGTTAAAGTCACTTCTCCGTTTATTACAATCCACCCAGTCGCATGTCTGTCATTTATTTACAATCTATTAAACTTTCTTTCACATAAGTCAAAATTAGTATAAAGTTTTCTTAATAACTCACAGTTATTTACATATGAAAAAACATCTAATTTGATTAAAAATTCCTTTTTTTAATTTAAAACTATTCATCAGTCACGATTAGCTGCCATCTTATAAATAAGCGTCTTGAAAAAATCCCAAAATCTAAGAGGAAATGATTTATTATATGACTTATTTGAAAAATTTATAATTTCATTCATAATTTACTGATTTATTCACGGAATCCACACAAATATATTTTTTCTTCCTAGCCCGTCTCTGCCGTCCGCCTCCTTCCTTCCCATCCCACCGCCACCTTCGCCCCCCCCCCCTTTCATCCTCCTCCTCCTCCACTTCGCTCTAATCAAAATTTCATAGCCGATGCATTATTTACCCGACGGCGTCGCCGAAGCACTTGCCTCTTCACGTGTGTGATGGCGAGAGGATGCGAAAAGCGTTTCTCATGAATAAGGCCGGGGGCGCGAGGGAGGAGGCGTGGAGGGGGGCGGCGGTGAGGAGTAGCACAGGGCGGAGAAGAGGCGGGAGGAGGTGGAGATAGAAGAATCTCTGGAGGAGGAAGCCTTTCGCTTTGAATCCCGGCGGTGCAAAACGTTTTCCAAAAGGATTAGACACTCGAAGGGGTAACTATATTGCTCTCTCTCTCTTCCCTCGTAAAGGCAAAGGCAGTTGACGAATTGTACTAGCCAAGCGCCGCGCAAAACGGCGGCGTTTTATTTTCGTGGCACGCTGTCACACCGCTTTTATGGTCTCATCTTCGTTTATAACCTGTGCGCATATATATATATATGCGATCTTGAGTTGTTTCACGTTCACCTCCTATCTTCCAGGCGCTCGATTTTTAATTTCTCTCTCTCGTTCGGATGAAACGGAAATAATAGTGAAATGGGTTTGGGTTGGGAAGATGGAAAAATTCAGAATTGCCTTCTTGTATATTTCTGCGTAAATATTCCGTTTCATGTTTGTCTCGTTCCTTTTTGGAGTGCAAGTGTGTGTGGGTGGAATGTGTGGGAGGAATGTAGTGGATGACTCAGCCTAGGGGAAAGCTGGGTGGAGCGGCAGAGAGTCCTTTTTCCCGCGGAATGTTTGATGTGGAGTTCGGGTGGAGGGGGTGAAGGAGCGTAGGGAGAGGGGGGGAAGGTTCCGAGAGCGTTTTTCTTTTCCCTCGAATCTCCATTGCCGTGGGAATCCATTCACATATAGGACGAATTTCGTGGAAGTTGTAGCGATGGGCAGAGCGGTGTAAAGGGCGAAGCGGAGTATCTATTGATATTTGGGTCGATTAAGGGTTTGCGTCGACTCTAAAAGGCCCAAGCTTCGTGCGATGCGAGGCTGGCTGCGTAGTATTCCGCTGCATTATCGATGAACCCACGCACACGTGCGCACGCAGACACACATGCTGCCTCGTCCCGTTTCGAGCACGTACTAGATAAGGGACGTCGTTTGATTTTCGCCGTTACGGCGCTTCGCTGCGGACGAAGACCATTTCACGCGCCCTGTCCTTTTTTATTTTATTTTGACGCTCGCGCGGAACTATTCATTTTTCGGGTGTTTTCATCCCGCCCGTGCGGTCTCTCTCTCTCGCCCTCTCCGCGCCCTGAAAATACCGAAATTATTTTGAATTGCCAACGTGGTGTTGCGTGCGGATAAGTTGGTGTTTGTGAATGAAAATATTTGCGTTTAAAAAACCTAATGAAATTTTAGAAAAGATACATTGCATTTGTTAATGAGGGGTTTTGCTATTAATGCAAAACTATTATATAACATTTTTACTCGAAAAAATATTGTGGTCGTTTGATAATATGACGGAATATGAAGTATACAGGAAATTGATTGGAAATTTAAACGATGAATTATTCTTATCCGTTGATAAGTTAATGTGATGAGCATTTTAAGACTTTAATGAAGAAATGATTTTGCAGGACTTCCGCATCTTCAGCAAGATATAAATTTTTTTAAGTATATGAAGTTTTATAAAATGGATTTTCATTGCGTTATTGCATAGCAACCAATGATTTGAATATTTCAATGGCAAATATTGGAGAGACACGTATAAATAAATTAGCAAAATAAGGATTGTAGTTAATCATAGCGTTTTTTTTAGTTTGCGTCCGTCCACATCAGACAGACAATCCGATCGAACCATTAATTATTGTGAGAGAGGAATGAGTCTATTCATAATCCGCTTGTCTCGAAAGCAATATCCGGTGTTATGATGGCGATTCAGAGAGCGATGGAAGGTGGATTGGGCTTAGGATTATTAGTGAGAATTTAAATTCAGAGTAGGATAAAGTAGGTTAAAGGTAGGATCTACGGGAGATATATAAAGGAAATAGAATAAGGAAGAAAAAGTAAGGGCATACGATTGATTAGAACTTGTTTTTGAATGACAGCAGATGAATTAGGGGTAATACTCATTTATCAGCAGAGAAATTGAAAATGTAGACCAATTTACTTAAAATCTTTTGGCTTTGCATTTCAGACTTGGACATCTTCAACTAAAAGATGGTAGATATTTGATAATAATACTAAATTTTTAAAAATATACTAATAAATTTTATAAATGTATATAGTACACTAGTGTAGTACCAGTCATATGACTGATAAATAATAATATTCCGTATCTCCATCTCGCCGCCCCTCTCTCCCTCCCTCTCGCCGTCCCTCTCCCTCCCTCTCGCCGTACCTCTCTCCCTCCCTCTCGCCGTCCCTCTCTCCCTCCCTCTCGCCGTCCCTCTCTCCCTCCCTCTCGCCGTCCCTCTCTCCCTCCCTCTCGCCGTCCCTCTCCCTCCCTCTCGCCGTCCCTCTCTCCCTCCCTCTCGCCGTCCCACTCTCTCTCCCTCTCGCCGTCCCTCTCTCCCTCCCTCTCGCCGTCCCTCTCTCCCTCCCTCTCGCCGTCCCTCTCTCCCTCCGTCTCGCCGTCCCTCTCTCCCTCCCTCTGTCTCCCTCCCTCTCGCCGTCCCTCTCTCCCTCCCTCTGTCTTCCTCCCCCAGTCTCCCTCCCTCAGTCTCCCTCCCTCTTTCTCCCTCCCTCTGTCTCCCTCCCTCAATCTCCCTCCCTCAGTCTCCCTCTCTCAGTCTCCCTCCCTTCCTTTCTCCCTCTCTTCCTCTCTCTCCCTCCCTCTCTCCCTCCCTCTGTCTTCCTCCCCCAGTCTCCCTCCCTCAGTCTCCCTCCCTCTTTCTCCCTCCCTCTTTCTCCCTCCCTCTGTCTCCCTCCCTCAATCTCCCTCCCTCAGTCTCCCTCTCTCAGTCTCCCTCCCTTCCTTTCTCCCTCTCTTCCTCTCTCTCCCTCCCTCTCTCTCCTCCCTCTCTGTGCCTCTCTTTTCTCCCACCTCTCTCATTCCTCCTGTCCCAATCCATAGCTCTCCCTATTTTTCCCCGTCTCACTCTTTATCTCTTTCCTCCCGTCCTATTCTAATTCTACACCTCCCTTACTCTCTATGCACTTTACATTCTATATCCCCTCCTTCCAATCTCCCTCTCCATATCCCCTCACTCTTACTCTACATCTAAATAGTCGTTTAGGTAAGCAAAATAATCCAAACTTAATCCCAGTCCTATTAGGATTATGTAATTTCGCGAAAAATCATACGATAATTTAAGATAATCTATGCACTCGTATATATTACAGCAATTAGGACAACAGTGGTCCAATATAAATAAAATGCGTGAAAACGTGAAAAATCATGTTAAAATGTAATTTTTAGAGATTTACGAATGAGATTTAAGTTCTTCTCTTCTCTTCATAATTAAGTTAAATACCTCATCCTTGAAATAGTTAAAAATGTAAACGTAAAAGGTCTGCATGTTAAGAAATGGCTTTTTGCGTGATTCATATATGCGATGTGAATTTATAACTCCAATTAATTATAAGATGTACTGCAAAAACTATGAAAATAACTATGAAAATAGTTAATTACCGAAAATTTCAATATGAAGTTAACCGAGAAGAAATTAATGAAAAACTGGATTTTAATTATGAAAAATTCGGGCGCCTTCTCTGTCGTACTAAAATACTCAAAGCACGATTTCCTTACGCATATAGTATAAGGACGACAATACAATCCTGAGGTTTAACAATGACAAGGTCGGCAAGGCAACATATCGTTAAAAAGCTTAAAATTTTATAAGAATAAGAATCTAAGTTTATTTTTCTTTAAAATGGCCACTGTCCGAAGATCGTAGGTCAATTATTTCTAATTTAAAGTTGCAAAAGAAAAAACCTGCAAGCGAAAAAAGAGATTTTTTAGTGTTCTCTTATGGGGATTTATATAGTGCGTTCCGGCGGATGGACCAACAGACCAACGGACGGACAGAATAAGGATATTATGTATATAATAATATTTCAAATCACAAAAAATATCAAATAACTCGTAAACGGCTGAATCTATTTAAAGCATTCTTTCAGTTTTAAACAGACGGATGCCTAAAGAAGCTTATGGGTAATAGCCGCATAATATAAAAACCCGGGTTCGATCCCAGGTCCGTGTAATTCCTCCATTTGAATAACTTAGAAATTAGTGCAGCATATTTTTCATTTGCACTTTAAAATAACTGAATGTAATCTCCCAATTCTGGTATTTCAACTGAAGAAAGAAAGAAAAGTCATTTTATTTCCATCCATTTTCAAATATACGTCGATTTCATGCACAGATTCTTTTTAACACGAAAATTTTACATTTTACTTTCTCCATACGTAATATAATTCAAAACCTACTAAATATGTCAACGCTAAGTTTTATATTTGACATTTTTATTGAAGGAAAAAGAGTTGATTAGTTTTTAGTTAAAATCAGTCAACTGGAAGTGTGTGTTTACTCTTGTCACTTGTCCGTTTCTTTCAAATATTTGCTTAATACTTGATCAATGTAAACATTGTTAGAATAAAAGCTATAGGAAATTTAATTTTCTACAACTTTTCTTGAAACATTTTCTCATGAAATAAATTTTTTGAGGGATGTTTTAAAAACGATATTTTTTAGATGCTACCACCACAGCACCTGGAGGCGACTCATGTAAACACTTTTGTTTACACTAACGTCTTAGGAAGGTCTTTGAATATATTTCAGAGTTCCTTAAAATATTTATTATCATTTCACTTACTTGGAATTTTTAGAAATATTACAGGTATGGAAAAAGTCATGTGTTGGCCACATCAGATGTTGTAAGTAGAAAATCATTCGTCGTCAGGAGAAACCCCGTTGTTGCGTATTTAGAAAAATTACGTACATTGCATTTGATTACACGGAAATGATAAATATTTCCTGAATATACACCCGTGACCATTGATAGTAAGGCTTAACTGAACAAAGTACGAATATATGAATGCTGAATAAATATATGTACTTCAAACAAGTGCTATGTAAATGTAAATTTAACCTAAGTTAACCTAAGCAAAATTAAGTTAATGTATATAAAGGCATTATCTATATAATAGTTATTTATAAAAAATCATTTTTATAATATTTATTGTTTTTGCATTAATTTGTTCAAATGCGAGAGAAGTAAGATCTATGTTCATTTTTTCCTTTCTGGTAACTCCTTTTCCCCGAATCTCCTAATCCTTCATACTCTTATCTCTTACGTAAAAATACCCTTTTCAGAACTACCGTGAACACTACTCCAATAATTAGGTATTTTTAAAATACGTAAGAAGCATATCTTATTCATATAAACCTATTGATTGTAGTTTTGTTCGTCTACTTTCGTGTGGGAATATTTAACTGTAATTCTTATCATTCACACCGTGAGAAATAGATAATAGGCGTGTGCGTATGTCTATATGTCTATAAATATTTTTTCTGGGAAAAATGAACTAAGAACTTATGGGTGCCGTGCTGTTTATCGTTTCTGCATTAATTTTAGAGTGGACTTTGTTTTGCTAGTTAAAATAAAAATCATTACGATTTAATGGGCGTAATACAGAGGGTGATATATATTACAAGTACACTTAAGATGTTCTGGTATTACCATTTTAAGCAATTAGGATGACGTAAATTTGCAAATTGTCACACGTAAATTGATACTGCATTCTGTAATAGTTGTAAAAATCACTCCTGAACCGTACAAAATCAAATATTTAGAGACAGATGAAAATAATAAAGCAGGTAGAAAGGCGAAAGAACAGAAGGAAAAAAGTGGCAGACAAAATAAAAAAACAGATTTCCAACTACTGAAGTTTAGTGACCTGTCGTCTCTCGCTTTCATGCACTCACTCAATCACACTTCACTAATCCTAAGATGGAAAAGGTAAAAAACGGGTTTACTATATATTATTCCGCGACAGAAACCCGGAAACACCGTTGCTAGAAGGTTTGCGAGTCAGTACGACTAAGACGGGGACCTACTAAGCTGCAATACACATTCGCACACAAAGTAAAGGAAATGAGAGGAAAAAGAGGGAACAGGAAATAATATAGCGAGAAATTATTCTGCGTCAGGGACCTGATATCGCACACGACTGCCAGAAGGTTTATATCTCTTGAGAACGACAAGGACCTGTCAGAAAATAAACACACACGCGCTCAAATTCTCGCTAACAAGTAACTAAATATAGAAAGATCGTACTAAATACATATTTTGAGAGAAATGCTCTCATAATCAGTATCTGATGTGAAATAAATGGGGTGTGTCTTATGTGTTATTTAACTGGTGGTTTGTTGATGTGGAAGATAAAGTGAAAGAAAGGTTGCAAAAATTTGCTAATGAGTACGAATTGTCTCTATGCATGTGCTTCATCGACTACGAGAAAAAATTCGACTCGATCCGAACTTTGACGGTGTTAAGTGCACCGAAGAAACAAGAGGTAGAAGAAACATACATAATTTCGATTAGAAATATCAAAACCGCGACACCATCTGCCCAGCTGTAATAAGAAATAAATGCATTTAAGACCAAAAGGGAATCAGATAAGGAAATATTATGTATCCTATTATATTTACAGCAGGTATGGAGGAAATATTCAAAAAGCTAGACTGAACAGAAAAATGTACACAAATATGTAAATTGAGAAAATCTGAGTCACCTGCGCCTTGCTGATGACATCATACTGTTCGCAGGAAGCCCAGAAGAACTTCGTAGAAGAACTGGGGAGCTGGAGCATACAAACCGAGAAACTGAAATGAAAAAGAATCTTAATAAAACAAAGGTCGTGTAGAACTCCTTTGCAAATCATGATAAGATATATATTAACAGAGCAGAAAAGTAACAAGGTACGTTTACTTGGGTCAACTGGTCGCTACCGAGGAATCACTTCTTGAAGAGATCAATAAGAGAGTAAAGATGGCATCGAGTACTTTTAGCAGGAATGCCAACATCCTAAAATAAAAAATCTGGATCTTTCTAAAAGGAGATTCCTGTTCTTACATATAGATGCGAGACATGGACCGTGAACGCAAGAATAGTCCAGCGCCTGCAAACCACACAGAGGAATACGGAGAGATGTACGCTGGGGACCACCCGAAATGACCACAAAAGGAACGACTTTGTAAGAAATAAGACGGGAGTATATGACCTATCTATGAGAGCAAAAGCGCTAAAGTAGCAGTGGATTGGTCATATTGCTAGACGATCAGTGCGTGCGTGCGTGTGTATTTTTGACTAATCAACCTCTTGGATTGTTATAGCCATAGCTCCTTCCACACCGAACACACAAGGGAGGAGGATAACTCGGTACCCGGCATTAGTCTACTCTTAACGAAGAGCACCAAAGGTGCCAACGGCTTAACGTCCCTTCCGAAAGACGGAACGCTGACTTTGCGCTGTCTCCTCAATCCACACGAACAGGAGGCCGAGCGAACTTGGAAAAATCCTTCTTTCGCAGGATTTGTGCCCGCTGCCCTTTTCAGCAGCAGGCGAGTAGCAGCCACCATCCTAAGCGCTACACCACTAGCATCCCCGTTAGATAATCAGCGTTGGACCTTCAGTGTCATCGAATGGATTCCAAGAAACATCAAGAGACCGAAAAGAAGACCAAAGGACAGATGAGGCAGAGAGGTTGTTAAATTCTTAGAGCAAACTTGGGGGAGGGAAGAAGTTGGTAGGGAAAACTGGAGGAGTCTTGGGGAGGTGATATATATATATATATATATATATATATATATATATATATATATATATATATATATATATATATATATAACAACTTACGGAAAAGGAAAGGTAAAATAGATATATGGATGTCAACAAGGTGTTGGGATGAGGAAACCCAGTGAGCACTCACCAATCAGACGACTTCAGGTTGGCGAGGCCCCGGGGATGTCGAAGCGTTTTATATATATATAGAAAAAAGTAACGGACAATGTTGAGGGACATGAGGTGATATGTAAGGGCGAAAGATGAGCGGATAGCCGGAGGAAGGCCCGATAGGGGGATTCTCACGGTGTATATATAGATAGAAAAAAGTAACGGACAGTTCTCTCTCTGTAGCTGAAGAAGGAGTATTTCCGAAAGCTTTACGTTTGTGATGTTTCTGTGTTTTTGTGTTATTTTACGTGTGTCGCTTCGACATCCCCGGGGCCTCGCCAACCTGAAGTCGTCTGATTGGTGAGTGCTCACTGAGTTTCCTCATCCCAACACCTTGTTGACATCCATATATATATATATATATATATATATATATATATATATATATATATATATATTTATATTTATGTATGTATGTGTGTATGTATATAAATTACTCATACATTATGAACTCTTCTTCGTTTTATTGCATATAATTTTTTCTTTTCTTTAATATAAAGGATTGTTTAAATCATGACGTCAGTTAAAAAGGATTTTTCTTTCTCCTGGTGTCATCATCTCCCCCTCTCCTACTTGCCAGAGCTGCTCTCGTAGGCAAATCCTTCACTCTCTTCAGAGATGGATCTCTAGAAGGCTCGTCCATAAAGCAGTCGACGTCCGCGTCATTTTGAGGAGGGCAGTTATGTGGATCATCCCTCGGTTCGCGCACTACCCGCAGTCTCCATACAACCCAAACCTAATACCCCATCACCTCAGACCCTTGGGACCCCAGAGGCACCCTCCTCAATCTCTCCTCCCTCTTTTCCTCTCAGCCGCTTTTGTGACACCCTTTCACGGAACGTGTCGTTAACGTAGCCATTATAATGACCGCATAGCGCACTCTCGACACGTCTCGGAAATTTCTCTGCCGCCCCATTTACGCGCATAACCCATCCGATGAAGTTCTCCCAGCTCAGCCACTGGGAATGTCCTCTTTCTTATGTTACGGACGTTTAGACGAAATCTGCCTTAGCGCTCAAAAAAAGTAAAAGAGCTCATGTTCATCGGAAACCTTTCCAAATCCACTTCTTCACGAAAAAGCTCTTCTTATTTTCGCGAGAGCACAACAATCGCCTCCAATCAGATTTGTTGGATACTCTGAATATCCTGCTCACGGATTTGTTTTTGTTCATTCCACAGATACATTATACTAGTAAAAATGCTAGTTTTCTTTATGACTTAGTCGTTCTGTCGGTTATATTTCATCATATTTAGGCCACATTTTATTTCAATCGCATTTAAGCGATGTAGATAGATGATAGATTCATTGGGGTGAAGGCACAAGGGTTGTAATGTAAGATATAGCATGATGAAAATTTTTTAATACTGTAAAAATACAAATCAAGTAACTGAGCTTTGATAAATAAAGAGAAAAAGTCAACAATTAATCAGCATTTTCTTATAATTTTTTGTCGGACAAATGCACTTATTGTTTGTCAATTCCGTTGGAAGGTCTTCCACGATTTCTCTGAGGCCAGCCACTTCATGTCGTATCGAGACATTTCCATTTCCCTTTTATGTAGGGCCCTGTGAATCACAATTTTTTTCGAATCAAATCACGAAACAAATCATTCCCTATTACTCGAATCATATCGAATTGACTGTGCTGATATAGTTATGAAGTATATTTATTGGATTAAATGGGTAATCAAACAGAAAATATTTAATTATAAATTTAAGTATATTACCCATAAACACAAATTAATATGGATATAGTATTTATGGGCCTGGAATTTACATTGAAAATTGTTCCATTTAATTTGATTGCTTATTAAAGATACTAACCCCAACATATTTATATTAATAAAATAAACTCAAGGTAGCGAAAGACACAAAGAAATTAGAATAAGAGTGGGTTTACTAAATATGTTGGGATTAAAATTTTTAATAAACAGTCGATCAAAAAAGTGTTATCAGATTAGTAACGAATCCAAGAAATCACAAAAGCAGACTGTGATAACGTGCTACTCTAATTCAAAACTGGTATTTTTACTTGTTTTTTGCCATAAATTTTTTTACTAAATCCTGCAACCATTCTATAGCTTTTCAGCGTACACTTTTTAAGTACGTAGTATAGTCCGCATCAGCTAAATATATTTAGACTTGATTTCTTGATTCATTCAGACTAATTTAGCTTTTTATTTGAGTATGAGTTAAACCTTACAAACGACAGTAGCACTAAGTCATCAGAAACTGTATCATATACGAGAATTTGCCTCATCGTTGACACTATAAAATGTGTCTCGACCATATGTTTTAATCTAGCTACCTAACCTAATCGCTTATAATTACATCCAAGTATATTAATACCACCAAACATAACAGCAAAGCATACTGAAACAACCATTCATTTACACTTGAAATGCAATCGCTTTAAATATAAATTCCTATTGAAACAAATTTAAACTACAACGGCAAACCTTACTGCTGAATACACAATTATTTTTCCTAAACTTATAAAGCCTAGGTAAAAAATCACACCTGTTCTTACATTTATTACTGGAAAACGTTGGCCATACAACACATCCTAACTCGGGGGTGACGAAGTAGTTAGAGCGTTGGCCTTCTACGTAGTGGTTCCAGGTTCGAATCAGGCGGAGGTCGGATTTTTCAACCTGCTACTTGTGTGCTTTGAGGAGATCGCACAAGTCAGCGCTCCGTCCTTCGAAAGGAACGTTAAGCAGTTGGCCTCCTTGGTGCTCTTCGTAGTGAGTAGGCTAATGCCGGCACCGAGTTTTTCTCCTCCCTTGTATGTTCGCTGTGGTAGGAGTAAGGGCTATAATAATCCAAGAAGTTGATTATCCAGAAATTCCATACAAACAAACATTCTAAGTCGACATAAAGTTCAAAATTAAACTTAACTAGCCTACGTAAACATTAAACAAGTCTTATAACAAAACGAATCCTGATAATACTACCAAATTCAACTTACATAGTCTATTTAAACAAAATGGGTTATTAATTCTGTCTTCACAGGAATGCTTGCTGCAAAGCAAATATGCTTTGACTTTCTCCATTAGAATATTAATATTAATATTGTGTGGACATAGTTTCAAGCGACGCTGTGCGATAAGATATTGTAAATTTATTCACTGGATTTAATGCTCGATTTGAAAATATCGAATCGGAGCCCAAGCTATCGAATCAAATTCTTATTCTCGATACAAAATCAAATTGAATTTTGAAGCTTCGCAGGGACCTACTTTAATTTGTTCTGATCAGTATTCTTTAACCCATTCCTCTGCCGATTGTGTTCCTTAAAATTTCTATTATATATTTATTTTGGTTATATGAAGATACTTTATTTAATAGCAATTTATTTCTTATAACAGAGCCCATTGCTTGTCTCCTGGTAAGATGTATTTTATTCCATGTATATATCGCACCTTACTTCTTAGCCCCGTTTTTAGATTTTGTGTGGTTCTTACATTTAATATTTCTGTCCTAGTTTTCATCCAATGAATGGGTTAATTGAAAACTCTCGCAATTGTAGTAGTATAAGTTCCTCTTACTTCAAAATGCACACCAATCCGTCTTTAATTGGAGAAAGACAATGCACAAACAATATTTATAAATAAACGTAAAACCACATACTTATTGTTTGTATGGCTGTTTGTAGCCTTATGGGATTAAAGAAAAAGTTTAACAAGTAAACGGTAATAGCGAGGAAATAGTCGAACCTTTCAATTTCTATCTTATTTATTTCTGTTTCATTTGCCTTTTTGACAGTTTATGCTTCACTTTCTATGCCAATGCTGTCGAACACTGAAACACATGCTAGCGCAATACGTAATTTGCCTTCAGCGACCATTCGTTGAATCTTATTATTTATCTCTGTATGGATTATTTCCGAAATGTTTGTGTCACCAGCAATAAGAACAATTTTATAAGTCACAACTTGTATGCTATATATTTGCTCAGCAGTATTTTGCATACTTCTTTCAGAATATCATGAAATAATTTGCACTCCTTCTTCAATACCATTTTATGGAAAATAACATTAGTGAAACGTATTCTGGATACTACCTAAATACTTAGTATATTCATTTGATGTCACTTGATTGAATTTATTACAACTTGTTGTGTGGGCGCAATCGATGGCTATTTATTGTCGACAAGTAAAAGTTATTCAAGCTGACCTGTAGCAAATTGAGGTTTTCGACGACTTCGACGTTGACTATTTCATATTGGATAGATACATGAATTCTGATTATTGGTAATCTTCTCTTAGTTGAGTATACCTGGGATGTATTTGTTTGGATGACCTTTGTTTAAGGTGAACAGCTTATACGTGTAACTTGAATTCATTATGTTTACCTGCTCGCTTACCATGTAAATCCTTAGACGTTATTCCATTTATTCTATACGTTTTCTAATTATATTACAGCTTCCAATAACGTTTCAAGAATTTTCTTGGACGTCTCATATGACATTCCCCTTCCGAGTGACATTGATTCAATCCATGCCCTCGGGTGCGATTTCTGGAGTTCATGCGTTCCCTACTTTGTTAAATCCTCCTTCATTTTCTTACGCACATCACTTTTTATATCCTTTTTATTAATAAATTCCTGTCCTTTGCTATCTGCCGTTATCTTACTTGAGATAAATGGTTATGTATTTTCCACCACAAGACAAGCTTCAATCTTTCAAAGGGATTTAGTCTTACGGAAAGCAGACACTCTTCCTCTCCTTCTGCTTTTCTTCTTGCTCTTTATTTATCCCTCTACCCTCCATTTACATTATCCTTTTGCTCTATACTCCGTATAACACCTTCCTTCTCCTTTCTCTTTCGTCTGCGTATCTCTTCATTCTCCCTCGCTCTTCTTCAGGATCTTTAGACTCTCCTTTACTTTCGCGCCTCTTTTTCTTTCCGTCCCATAAATCCATTGCGTCACGCTGATATGTCCAAGACCTTTCCTATGGCTTATACTTCTTTCTCTTCTGAGAGAGGAGAGCCTTCTTCCGACCCTACCTTCCTTTTTTATCGCTCTTTCTGCATCCTGCTCCTCCGTTTATTTGCTTCCTTCACGATCTTTTCATCTCTATCCTCCTTTCTCAAACGTAAGTCACACATTATCATGTCTTGGAGTCCAGTTCAAAGTTTATAAGCGCGGCTTGTTTTGAAGGATGTTAATATTTGGCCTTCTTATAATAATGGCTCCATTATTTGATATTTGTAATTATGAATATTATTAATAGGTATGACTGGTCAAAAATATTCTCTTCCTCTGGTATGAAATCTTAAGATAAGCAGTCTTATTTAAAATTGACGGACGAAGCCGTTATTTTGTGGAACTCCATCATAAATGAAACGAAGAAGAACTTTGTATAAAAGTTTTACTCGAAACTGGTCGTATTTTACTATTAAAGTGTAACTTTTAGATGGAATTATGCTTCTTCGTTTAATTTTAGCAGTCTTATTTAATTTTTACGTAAATTTGAAACAAGCATAATTTAATGACATCTACTATAATAGACATTTTTAAAAATCACTACATGTTTGTGTTTTGGCATTTGCTTATGAGCATCTTAAAAACGTTCACCTAACTAGCTCAGCCCGCATTTGTCCTCATAGTCGTTCATCTTCAAAAATACGATTCCAATATCCTTCCAACCAAAACACTCCATCATTTAGTCCTCTTCCTTATCTATTCTACTTGTGCCTAATTCACATTAACTATCTTTATTTTATTTATTTCTTTTTTATCCTGAACTCCTCCTTTTGTTGCATTTTCTTTATTCGTTAAAACTTTCTGAAACCTTATGCTATATTTTTTCTTCCTCTATTCTTTACCATTCGTCTTCTTATCTATCTTTCTGTATTTCCCTTTTTATCGCTAACGGCTGTCGTCTTAGTACATCTCTTAATTCGTTTCTTTCGCGCATTTCTTCATCTTTATCCCTTTTCGTTTTCTTTTACTCCTAGTATTTCTTTTCCCTCATTCCTCCTGTCATCTCCCTCCTTCCTTCTCTTCTCTCTTTCATCGACCACTTCAATTCTCTCTCCCTCCTTACCACTCTTTTTCTCTCCTCTTTATTTATCCCTTCAATCTCCCTCTGCAAAATTTCATCCCCATTCCACGTCATTCTTTCTCTCGCGCCCACCGACTGCTTCCTTTCTCCCCACCCTCTCTCCACTGTCCTCCCTTCCACCGCCCCTCCTCCTCCGCTCTCCTACGCGCAGCTTTAAACCCTCTTTCTCCCTCTCGGAGAGAGAAATCTCTCGTCTTTCCACGCGGGTGAGGCAGCCGAGGTCGGAGGTCGTTCGTCGAGTGGGGTGGGATTGAAACGACAGGCAGAGTAACGGGGGAAGGGCAAGGGGGAGCGGGCGGGTGCCGGTTTTGTGGCCCGGTTGGCTCTTTTTTATGGCGGGGGTGTGGTGCCGTGCGGGGGGGTGGGAATGGATATTGGAGGGATTGAGAGAGGGGCGTAAAAGATGGTGCGGGTGTCGAAATGGGAGGAGGAGAAAGGCGCGGGTGGGTGTGGAGGGACGCGAAATTCTCGTGAAGGCGGAGGGAGGGCAGAGCGGAGGAGATGGGGAGGGAGAAGGACGGTTAGAAGATGGCGGAGGGAGGCAGAATAACGGCCCGAGCTCCCATCTACGGAGTGGTGAAAGGACTCGATAAGTTGGAAACGGTTTGGTTTATTCCTCCTTCCTTAAAGTATATGCTGCTCACTTCTACGTCGAGAATAAAGCAAGAAGCAGATCGCCTTTAAACACCTATTAAATTAAGCTGGGAGTCGGGAATATTTGCAATTACTGAACAAATATTTTTGTCTCAGTTCTTGCGGACTGCGTGGTTCGCTTTAATGAATTTATTTGTTCAAGAATTGGCCAAGATACCGCTATAGTTGCCCCATCTACTGAAACGGTGACATCTCATTTCTGAAGATAATCAAATCTCAGCCTCAATTCATCATCTTTTCTTATCTAATCCTCTTTCTTCCTTCTTCCTACTTCAAATCTACTTGTCGCTTTCTTTTCTTATCTTTCTCTGTATCACTTTATATTCTCTGTGGCCTTTTACTTAATTCCTCCTGTCTTTTGGTCTATTTCTGCACTTCTCTGATTATAAGTTTTCCTTACGCCTTCCTTATATTTTTCCAGTCTTTTTCCCTTCATTCCTTTTCTCTTTGAACCCGTTTTTAACTTCAACTCGCATTCAACAGCACTTCTTTCGGAAAATTCTCGAATTTTCGAAAGTCCTATTAAAAATATCCCATATATTCATGGCGGGCACATATTCACGTGTGAATATAAAACAGGGCGAGGCGGTGCTGCGCAGAACTTCTCCTGGCCACTTACCCCTCAATTTAAAGTCGGAAGACACTCCTCTACCCATCTCCATTGTTCCGTGGACTCGAGAAGGACTACGACACGAAAAGTTTCTCCGCATATTCTTTGGGCCGGTAAATGTCGCCCCTCTGCTATTTCTGGGGCCACATAGATACGACTTTCACATAGGAAAAGTTTAATTGCAACAAAAATCTATTTACCGCTTTACTGCTTTTATAATTTCACCAAATATTATAATGCTAAAAGAAACAAAAATATTCAAGATTTTAAATCAAAATAAAAAGGAGATTCATTGGTTTGTTAACGATTATGAATAATTCGTAAATAATACGAATAACTGCTACTAATATATGTTCGTGTGTGCGTGCGTGTATAATGCAACCTTTCTATGATGGAGGAAATGTTAGCCCCTATTTTATCGCAGCATATATTTTTGAAATTATACAAAGTGTTAGCGTTGTCAGTTTGGACTTTATTGGATTACTGCAGAATGAAAATTTCCATAAATTATTATCTGAAGATATTTCAGCATACCTTGGTAATGAAAATTACTTTCATGTTTTATTCAAAGAGAATACAAAGAAGGCCATAAGTGTGTATTTTTTGAAAAACAATTGTATAAACAATAAAATGTTTAAAATTTTACAACTACATAATTAATAAGCTTAAATGCAGAAATTTAATATGTGGGGCAAAATGAAAATAATCTGATACATTATGCCGTTCATTATTTGTCGTCGTTCTAAATCATTTATAGTTCTAGATTACTATCTTCACCTTCGATAAACTTAGTCTTGCTTTGAGACTTTGAAATGAGATGAAGGTATGCTTTAAATTATTACATTAAAAACTGATTTCTTGCTCCATTTGCAGCAGAAATTACATGGGTAAAAAAGAACTAAAAATTTGAAAATTCAAGATTAATGACTAATGATCATTTCCTCCAAGCTAAAATATTATCATTATGTCATTAAAAATTTTCAAATTATTTATTAACTTACGACTACTTAAGAAAGGGCAAGACAATTTATTTTTAGCAGCAAAAGGCAACTTCAGGAAATGTTTAGACGCGCAGTTAATATCTGTGCTCTGTTTAAAATACCATAGAAAGTGCTAGAAAATCATCTAATATTCCTGCTTAAAGAATGTCCCACCTTCGAGGGGATAATAAAATATCTCCGAGTGTCGTGAGGGCAATGTTAAAAACCTCAGTATTATTGTTGTAAAACAGACGTTTCCCAGCAATTTGTTCCTTCTGGTGGTGTCTTCATTTGGAATTCGGTCTCTGTTACTTGCGTATATTATGGATTTCCCATGTTGACACTTTTATCTTTCTAAAATCGCGGGAAGTACATGGAAAGAATTGTTAACACATTTAGTATACGTAAGTCGTAATATTCCAGAAATTTTGGTATGCTTATTTAGTTCGTTGGGACAAGTTTTTTTAAAAATAATCATCAAAGACCCTGATTCGCAGGTGGGGGATCCCGGTCACGCGTGCCGACTGAGTGACACGCGAAGCCGTTTCTTCAGACACGCGAGAATTATAAAGGGTTATTTTTGTAGAGTTGAGCCCCTACAGCCGATGAGAAAAAAGTGTGCCGACCGCAGCGCACGCAGAGAAGCTGTAGTTCCCCGAGTTGTCAGTTGCGGCTTGTATAGAGAAACTCTCTAAAGCAACGGGCAGCAGATGCCGTCTCTGCATGAGTCACGGAAGTCTCAGATCATGCTATCGATAAATCTTAGACACTGTTTATTTATCCTACCAGCGTACCATTAGAGTTTTTCCTTCCGCTGTTGATTTTCCCCTCGACTATATCCAAAACGAAGAGAAGTGTAAAACTGAAAGACGGTAATCGCCAAATGATTGAGGCGTTTTACTGTTTGTTGCGCACACATCGTGCGAGTTCAGAGCCATTTTATTGCCAGCCTTCACTCTATATTGGAAAGCTTTACCTAGCAAAAATTTTATCACCAGATTTAATGAAGGACATATGCAATAAAACCAGAGAGGCGTTTGTGAAAAATTGAGCATCAATTGAGGATAGAGGAAGGAGAGATTCTGTCGATACCAGTACTCCTACAGAGGGCTTTTCAAACATTCTTACAGAATATACTCCTATGTGTGAGAGACATGTTTTTTCCGTAAAAATTCCTCGGACGTTTCATATTTGAGAAGATTGTTCATACTAATAGACGCGCACGCTGTTTTCATATTCAAAGTTTAAACCGAAGAAATACTGGAAATTCATCACCATTCATTCATTTATGTTAAGGAAAATATATCGCTTGATAGTCGGACATCTTCATCATTATCCTCATGCTGCTGTCCGAAGACAGGTTTTAGCTGAATCGCAGCCTCCATCTCTCTCTCTCTCCCTAGAAGCCCCTTTTATACCTCTATAAGTACTATATTCCTGCTTTATATTCTCTAATATTCCTTTTATTTTTCTCCCTCTTCCTCTTCTTCCACTTCTAAGATCGTCCTTTGTAAACACAGTCGGGAGGTAGTTATCGGGTTTAAATTTGGCAAACAAACCGAGTGAAATCGGGTTTTAATGAAAGCAAAGCAAGTACATTTAGAAAAGAATTCTGGTTAAATCGAGATTAATAAAAATATAATTTTTAACTAATACACGTTATATTAGACACAAACAAGTGCAAAAGCCCGTCAATATGACGGGAAGGAATGTATTATTTGTTGTTTAAATTAAATTTTCGTACTAATCATTCTTTGAAATCATTTATTCGTATCGTTAAAATGAAAAATTTTCATTCCAAATAGAAACATAATGTAACTAAATCATTATTTATTTTCCAAAGAAAACAATAGTCAATAGGGTTATATATTAGAACAAACTTTATCATTAAAAATTAAATTTCATTCTTTCACTTGTTCCTCTGTTCACGTCCCTAATTAGTGCTGTGACCCTCAAATGCAAATGAAACGTACCTACACTGTGCTATCCTTGTGTTGTCTACATGTAGGAGATTTTTATATATTCGTGCTTATTTCACACTTTCATCGATTTCGCTTCTTTTCGAAAATGAATGGCAATTAAAGTTCATAAAATGTCATTCATTTCAGTTTTGTTGTAAATTTTGTCCAAAAATATCGTTGTATAAACATTTGAAACAATTCACATGCCCAATAGACACGGAACAATAACCAATCTTACTAAAGTGACAAAACTAATTTTCATATATTTATATTTAAAGAACTTCATATTTGTAATATTAAATACAATGATAGTATGACAACTTTTTTGTTATGCAAACAAATCAAAACAAAATTACACCCTGTGTTTTTCCTCTCAGCAGCGAAGGGCAAATTAAAGTAATCAATATAATGTTAATATGTCAACAACTTATTCCTTGTTATGTAAACAATATAAAAACAATATTATAAAGGATATTTATTGCTCCACATTGTAATTAACGGCATAAAGCGAAATAATCTTACGTTTAGAATTTAAATTGTTTTTGAATAAATTTAGCTTTTAAGTAAATAAAGATATAAACTGTATATTAAAATTATTACAATATTTATTATGAAATAATAACACTAGTATTTACATGCTTGTAGTTAAAAAATTGGACGGACAGATAAATTTGTTCAAAGATCAACAATGCGATTGTCTTTTACAATGGAAGGGTTTTAACCCAAAAAACGCGAAATATTATTTTCAGAACAAATAGATGGTCCGATTTGACGCATATTACAAAATAAACGGTAGGAAAATGAATTTTTAATGTTTAAGGCGTTGTTTGGTCTAAGTGCCACATTTATATGACGATTCAAAGTAATTTTTAAATGCGAATAAAAATTATGCTGCATTGCTTCTCGTAAACCTAACTCCCATATAAGATACGAAGATTCAGAGGGAAATACAGAGGGAGATACCGAGATAGAGAGGTACCAAGATTCTATTCTATTAGTTATAGATTATACGCGTTATATATTTTTGCGCCTGAATTGATTACACATGTAAACTGGTAACAACAGTGTTTGAAAGTGTTGCTGGTTGTTGCCGCTATAAAATCAGCCTAAAAAACTGCGAAGAATGCGATGTTGTGTGGTGTGTCGTGCAAATGAAATTCCATAACTCTGATATGGTCAAACGATTAAGTTTTATATCTTGGGGAAACTTTTCGTCTACCTTATTCTTCGTGAGATGTAAAGTCCGCATGAATTAATTACGTCTCCATTTCCGTCGATAACTCTGCGTTTTTTAAATAATTATAATGAAGTGATAAACTCGAGATTTTAAATAAGTTGCAGAAATCAATGAAGGTTATTTATATCAAATGCAGACGTGAACTGAAATTGTAAAGCGTTTTCATATTATAATCTTGTCCCAAAGTTAGACGCACCTGGTTTAAATATTAATTATTTTATTACTAGTGTAGCATTTTCGGGTTTATTCGAGTTTTACCCAAATTTTCAAAAATCGAATCGCGAGCTAAAAAACGGGAAAATCGGATTAAACTCGAAAAATATATTCCCTACTTATAATTAGTATATATTTATAGTAAGAAACCGTTTCAAGAAAGATACTTTCGTGTGTAACTGATCGACTTTTACAAAGTAAGATAAAAACATTGCTATTTTTCACTGTAAATAAACTTTCTGCATCAATCATGGTGGCTTCATACAATCAGTTATATTCTTCGAATTGTTAACGTTATGGCTGCACTTTTTCTTGCCCAAAATATATTTTTATATATTAAGGAAATGATTGTTTTCTCCGCCTCAGAGGCGAACCCTTCAGCGTAGAAGAATAGAACTCGCAGAACCAAAATAGCTCTCTCGGAAATTTAAGATAATGATAGGAGTAGGTCGGGTCGGGTAGCCGTTGGTTTACGTTTGGTTGAGTTTGTGTGTCACGGGCTTTGGACGAATTATTTATATTAAACAAGTAGTAACCAATAAGTTGTATGTGCGAAATTATATTCAGTAGAAGTTTATGAGAAAGTCTCACTTTAAAAATAATTTTTATTCTGAAAAAGTACTTTTGTGACCAAAGACGGCAAGTCCTAATTGGTATTGCTTGATAACAATTCGTAACACCGATTATTTATTGTGAGAAAAATTGGAAATCAGTAAAAACATTTTCCATGACCGAGAATCGAACTCGGGTCTTCAACTTTATATATCACAATTATTATTATGAAAAAGTCTCAGGTATCAATGAGCGATCAATAAACCCGCTGAATCACATAACTTAGGCCAGGGGTGGGCAAACTTTTTACGTGGCTGGCCGCATTAACAGATGAAAATGCTTTGGCGGGCCACGTTAGGGTTCACATCGTAAGTAATGTGAGGTAATGCGAGGGATCCTGTTAGTGAAAATCAATAATAAATAATATGTTATCCTCATAACATCACTGGAAAAGGTTTTCCGGTACTAATTTTAAGCTACAATTATGAAATTATCTCTATTTTATATTACGGTTCGCTTTCATAATGGCATCGCGGGCCACATGTGGCCCGCGGGCCGCAGTTTGCCCACCCCTGACTTAGGCGCTTGGTAACCTTAAGATAGTATAAGTTGCAATGCCATACTTTTGTCACAGAACATTGGTACCTGCGTCTTTCCGCCAAAAAATGTATTCTTATCCGTAATGAACTCGGTAAATGGGTTATTTCTTTATATATTTTGTATTCAGTTTTAACGCTCCTGATAGACAACTTTAAATTAGTTACATCATGAAGAGAAAGTGAGAGACTTTATGTTAAAGACCAAGAAAATTATGAAAGGAACTCTTTGGAGAAAGAAGAAGAAGAATTAACTGCACACTTTACAATTTCTACTCCGTAAAAAATCATAACGGCAGGATTCACAGTTTATAATTTATTCCTTTACGACTTCACTCAAGTTACACTTCTTTTAGTAAGATATGTGCGAGTTACTAAGTAAATATACAGTAAAGTAAATATACAGCCACATTTGCCATTTTACTTTACGAAAATGAAATTGTTGAGGAGTCACGCTCCTGATATGGTGGAAATGCGAAGCAGCTGAATGTGTTCGACAAATGGTTATACGTGGAGCTTCTAACGAGGTAAAATTTTCCTAAATAGGTGTAAACTTCACAAAAAGGAACTTCGAAAGTAGTTTTTAAGGGTGTAAGGAAAACCAACACGCAGAGCCAAAATGATTGGCGGATCTTTCAGAAATTACAAAAAATAACAAGGATTGCAAAAGGTGGTTGTACTTTTTGAATCGCACAATGTATTAATACAGAAATGATAATTTTTAAAAATATATAGTTTGTAATCATGTCTAATTATTTTCAATTAATTTTATAAGGAAGTTCCATGTAAAGAAATATTTACTTGTAATATTAATGTTTCATTTATATTTACATTTACATTCATATTTATGTTTATTTAGTTTTGTCAAACTTTTTCTTAAAAAAATTAAAGATGCAAGTATAAATACGAAAAGTAATATTCTAATTTTGAATGACGGTTGGCGGTGATATCCGATAGTTTAACTTACTGAAGTAAACTTAGTGGAATTGTGCAAGGCTTATCCATCATTGTTTCTTCCAACGTTTTAGTTACTGAGGACACCGAAAGAGACCGCATTTTCGCAGCTCACCTCTTTCCTCCTCCCTCTTTCTCTCTCTCTCTCTCTCCCTTTTCGTTTGAAATTGCTGGCTCCGTTCGCTGGTTGAGGGTCTAAGTTGTCCGCTCCGCAGAAGCCCATTATTACTCGCGGCGAGGTTCTCTTTGTTCCGTCAATTTGATGCCCTCTCCTTTGTCTTATCTTCCGTCTCTCTCTCTCCCTCTTCCTCTTCTCTTGTCCCTTTTCCCCCTTGCCTCTCAATGCTTATCTCTATGAACTTTTCCCCTTTGTTGGCATGTTTACCGAAACGTAAAACCAGCTCGAGATTCGTAAAATTAAACTTTAATTTCATTTAATTATGGAACTCAGATCTTAGGTCAACAGCCAAAAAATATTGTTAAAACACGGGGTAATTTTTTTTAAGACCTCGCTCCATGAAACTGGAAATTATCTCGAGTTAACGTTTAAAAACATTAAAGCCTCCTCTCTACTATCTGATTGGACGGGGTCATCCCTGCATTCCTCCCTCTATCTCTCCCTCTTCTTCCCTACTTCCATTCCTCTCTCTCCCAAACATTCCTCTACATTCCCTGCTCTCCCTCACTCTCTCCTCTCTCCCTCTCAACCTCTCACTCCCTCTCAACCTCTCACTCCGCACATCTCCTTCTCTCCACCTCTCTTTCACTCCTCTCTCCCCTTATCCCGCACTCGCTGAGTTGCAGAGTAGCGTCCGCTGTAACTGGGATCCGCTCGGAGCGAAATAGAACTCTTCGGCTCAGTGGAAAGCGGTGGGAGCGGGTGGACAAGCGACCGTTCAACCTCGATCCTCCTCCAGGTCGATATGCATGGAAGGAAGGGGTCCCGCGAGAGAGAGAGAGAGAGAGAGAGAGAGAGAGAGAGAGAGAGAGAGAGAGAGAGAGAGAGAGAGAGAGAGAGAGAGAGAGAGAGAGAGAGAGAGAGAGGAAGGGAGAGGAAGTAGGCTCCGTGGTCAGGGGCCGGCAGGAGACGTCTCTTCCCTCCTTCCTTTTTTTCTTTTTCCCTCCGACATTCGCGCATGTACACACGCGCCCACTCTCCTTAAAACTTCCTTCTTTTGTTTCCCTCGATATATCCTCATTCTACCTCCTTCCTCTATCTCTCTCTCCTTCCTCTCGGTATTTAGTTAAAAGGCGAGAGATTTACGTCCCCGGAGGGAGACGGGAGAACAGCAATCCCGCATTAAGCGCGTGCTGGCCCACCTATTCCGTGGCAAAAAGATGTTCGGACGCCGTTAAGGCCTCCTGCCGCTGATCGAATCGAGCCTCCGTATGCGTGCGGAGAACAAGATGCACTAAAAAATTCCTTCGACCTCTCAAACCTTCTTTTGTTTCACAGCGACGTTCAACTCTGCATTTTATCGTGGCCTTCCTATCTCCCTGTCCCCACCATTTTTCCCCCTACTACCTTCCCGATATCAGGGATGAATATATGGTTAAACCTTTTACCACCACCTCCTTATCAAGCGTGGGTTTAATAGCTTGGTACTGAACTTCCCTTTTACGCTTCTGTTTCATTCTCGGCTATTTTATGAGGTTCTATTTTTTTCCCTGGCAAATGTCCAATCCAGCGCCGAACACGGATGTGGACATTCGTGCATTACATCGGTACACAGGCAAACACAATAGCATGGGGAGAAGAGGGAAATCCTGTGGCGTCACTCTTACGAAATGCACCGAAGGGGTCACGCGGTTTAATGTTACTTCCGTAAGGAGGGAATACTTGGGCAGTTAAGGGTATTTTCGGGATCCTGAACCGGTAAACTTAGTCATAAAAGCCTGATTCACAAAAACGGCTCTTTTCAATTAAATGTAATGGGCCAAAATGAGAATGGACCTAAATGAGAATTAACAAAATTAAAAATGTTTTAAAATACAATATCTTTATTAGGACTTGCTAAAATACATTATATAACAGAATAACCACCAATGGCAAATGAATTTACTCAAGGCTTGTTTTTTGATGATTTTACTAACGTTTCTCGCATGTAAATATTTCACTGTTAATTAATTAGACGCACAAACGCAAATTTGAGTTGGCAACACCAAGCCAAAACTAACTTTATTTATTTTTTGTATGATACATGGTGATTCAGGGTTGTAGAAAACATCTGATAAAGTTAATATGAGATAAAAAAACAATAAAAACAGTTTACCAGGCATTTGTTACATGCACATGTAAAATACGATTGTTTTTATAGGATGAACTTGTCCTATAAACTAACTTAAACTCTCTCCGATAACGGAATAAAAAGAAACCCCCGTCAGTCCAGCCGCTTCCCATTCCCTCTCTCATTTCCCGCCAGATCTCTAACTCTCATCCTCTTCCCTCATCTCTCTCATAGGGAATAATCCCACCCATTCTCTCCCTATCTCTCACCCTCCCTGCTGCCCCTCACCCTCTCCTCCTCACTCCCCACCTGCCACTCCTCTTCGCAATTATCTCGGACAACACGAGCCGTTGATGATGATAATGCCTACACAAATATAAATACTCACTCGCCCGAACATTGCCTGGCTTTGCGTTCTGTCCCACTCGCCCGTGCCAAACGGGCGAAATAGAAAGGGAGGAAAGGGGGAGCCCGAGGCGGCAGGGAAAGGGGAGGCTTTTTGATTGGATGTCGATATTTTAAGCGTTTTCTCATTATCGGCGATTTTAAAAATGTCGCACTCCATAATTCAACGTAATCGGGGAGTCGTCAATGTTTAGCGAATGCATTTGCGAGAGGACTTTATTGTCGTCATGTGTTTGCGTGACAGCCCTCCCTTCGGAGGACAGCGAATATAATGTCGAGTCAGCGTGATTTACGTGGAAAGAAAGACGAAGGAAGGGGAAAATGGGAGGGCGTGAAGAGGAGAAAATGAAGTGAATTGAGTGACGAGACACAACCGAAAGTGCGTGTTTGACAGTTCTCGTTTTCCATTACTCTGGGAACGGCGTCGGCAAAATATTTGTTTTCTTCGTGTTAAATCGTTCTCTTCGCTCTATATAACGCAAAATTCATCCGCACTACAATCTTGTGATTACTCAAATTTTGGAGAGAAATTTTATCAATATTTTGTTATGCTCTAAAAG
This sequence comes from Tanypteryx hageni, assembly GCA_028673005.1. Classification (NCBI taxonomy): domain Eukaryota; kingdom Metazoa; phylum Arthropoda; class Insecta; order Odonata; family Petaluridae; genus Tanypteryx; species Tanypteryx hageni. Next base: position 250,677,281 of record CM054112.1, read on the forward strand.
CTTTAAACCTGAAATAATTATTGTATTTTTCTACTGGTCGATAAACGAACAAATTGCGTATAAAAATTAAAAGCAAATAGGTAAGCAGTCGATACGATATGTTGTGTCAGGGTAAAGCAATTGTGGTGCCAAAAATTAGGAACATAGAAAGATTTGAAGCTTTCCCGGCGAATCATCATGGTGAATTTTTCTCGGGTTTCCAACCGGGTTGTCTCGGAGATTTCTTCCGACGTTTCGGCGACTAGCTCTGTCGCCATCTTCAGGGATCCTGAAGATGGCGACAGAGCTAGTCGCCGAAACGTCGGAAGAAATCTCCGAGACAACCCGGTTGGAAACCCGAGAAAAATTCACCATGATTAGGAACATAGATAGGAAATAGATACTCAAAGGATCCTAAGAAGCGAGAAAAAAACAATGTAAAGATTTTGAAGAGAACGAGGAAATTGGCCGAGTTAACGCGTAAGAGAAGTTTCCTGAGGCGCGATTATGGTTGCTGAGCGGTATTAACAAAATTTATCCAGTGTCGCTTATGAATTAACTGATTATTGAATATGCTGCAACATTTCCCAGACACTTTGCGGCGTTGAGATATAATTCTAGGAAATGAAAAGAAATACTGTTTTTGTACATTTTAAACTCATTGAGATAACGACCATTCACGTTGAAGGCGCTGTGTTGCTTTATGCGTACTATGTAGTTGGCGCCTGTATTCTCTCGGTTTCCTCGCATGATTTTTTCTCTCCTCTATCTCCAGTTTTCTCCTCTATCTCCAGTTTTCCACTCTATTTCACCCTGTATTCCCGCATCTCAGCGCCACTCCCTATACCTTTTCCCAAATCCCTCATAATCCCTTTAATTCCCCCATTCCGTCTCCGCTTTCCACTCCCTTTATACCGTTACGTTATCAGAGCAGAGTTATAAGAGGGCCTTGTAGGAATGACTCGAAGGGAACCAGGTGAAACCAAGAGGGGCTTCGCTACAAGGGAAAGGTCAAAAGTTATTCTCTTAATCAAATGAATTTTAAATCGTATTCCTCGATAACGCAGTTCGGCTCGCAAAAAGAGGTGCAGAGGGTTAATTTTATCAGTTAGTGAGTTGCCAAAATAATTGTTGCATTGAAGTCGTTAGTTTCCTTGGAAACTGTGTTTGTTCTACCACAAATTTAAGCAGCTATGAATATGAGATTTAAAATGTAGCAGACAGATTCGTAACGATAGTTGCTAGGCTGAATAGCTATATTAGAAAAAGCAATAATACTCGCATGGACACTTAGCAAGACAACCAATTTTTTCTAATGGTTTTTCTTGCACAAGCAGATGAATTACATACAACTATAAACTTTGAATCATACCATGGACTCACGGTAAACCCAAGATCGAGTTTTAGTATTAAACGGTATGGACAGTATGAGAGAAAATAATGCAGCGTGTAAAATAATAGGATCAATTCTGTAAAGATCTCTATTGGTCAATATGGATCGAGTGATACAAAATGCTACATCCGAACTAGTTAGTTATTCTGTAGAAATTTTATTAATCCATGTCAGAAGTGAATAAACTGCATTGTAATCATGTTAACTTTATGTTTTTAGAAATATGATAGTTGTGTTTACAGTATAAAAAACAAATGCTGGTTTTATGGCTTTATTTCTTTTGTCGCCTAAAATTCACTCTTAGAACTCGGAATCTATTTTGCATAAATCAAAAAATAATTCATTCCAACAAAGAAAATTGATACTTTTGCCTAAACATTTCTATTTTTTCTAATCTGAATCTTTCAAATTAGAATAAAAAATCCGTCCTAAACGGTATGAGAACTGAAAAAAATTGCTGTTCTGATATTTCTTTTAATCAGCCGCCGATGGTTATATGGCTGCGAACGTTATTATCTTTCTGAACTTATCTGTTGGAAAAAGCGACTTTCCGTTTACTAATTTGTTACTCCTTTCCCTGCCTACCCCCAACCAGAGCGATGAAGTGGGAGAGGGGTAGTGAGAGGGACGGGAGGAGCAGAGGGCCACCACCCTGCCTCCGAGGAACGCAAGCGGTGTCCTCTTCTTGGGGTTGGGAGGGGGCCGACTTCCTCCCTCCTTTGCCTCCTCCCACTCTTCAACCCGTTCGCACCCTCGCATTCCGAACTGGCCTATAGGAGGGGAGAATTCGAGAGGGAAGTGAAAGGGGGGAGGGTAGACGTATTCCGGTGGGAAACCGAGAGAGGCGCGTGCCAGACAGGCGGCGGAATTTTCGGTCGACCCGCCTTAGGAGAGAGGGCTAGGAAAAGAGGGGGAGGTGGGAGGGAGATGGAGGAGGGAGAAGCAAAGCAAGAGGGGAAGGAATCCCTGAAGAGGCCTTAAGCTTCTTTTGACCCCTGGATCTGTGACGCAGGAACGGGTGTGCTGGTATATTGGTGCTGCCCGCGAGGCCATACATATTCCGTCGGCAAACATACATCATTAAATCGAATGAGTTCCTCAGAAAGAGGCAGAGAGAAAAAAGAGGGGAGACTTGTGGTAGTGAAAGAGTAAAAGGTACGGAGGAGGAAGAGAAAGTGAGAGAGGACGAATGTGGGGGATGAGAGGGGAATAAAGTGGAAAGGAAGAGAGAATGGGATAGATACGTGAAAAAGTGGGGAAATGGAGAGCAGAGTGCAGAGGTATAAAAGGAGGGAGGCATAGGGAGAGAGGTTGATGGAGTAATAACGTAGGGAAAGACAGAGAGATGGAAGGAGATGGAGGGGTAGGGCGGAGAGAGGGTGGCAGGAAGGAGGGCGAAAGCTTTGTTTTTCCGGCCATTCTTCTTCGTGCGTCACTCTGTCCAATGATTTCGAGAGTGATGTAGTAACGAGGTAGGCTGAAATAAATGAGGCACTGCCGTATTTGTTGCCTGGAACTGCCCTCTAATGAGCGAAATTTAATTTCTTCCTAGTAGTACACCGAATTTAATGTGCGAGATGTTCTTTTATTTATTAACATCGAGAGAGAAGCATTAAAGAACGTTGATATGATTTTTAAATAATCTCGTATATCACTATAATTCTCTCGCCATCTACAAATGAAGGCTCCTTTTCATAGAAAATTTTGAAAGGTTTTTGAGCGCGTAATTTTAGCGATATTATGTAATCGATAGATATATAAACGCATGGTAGGCGCAAAAATGTGGCAGTCTGGAAAAGTTATAAAATAATTACCTAATACTTAAGCTAGGATTTAAGTTTAAGCCACTGATAAGGCAATATATGATGCTTAGCTATAGATATGAATATTATATTACATATTCCAATGAAGAATTTATGGAAAATTACATTTTCAGCGTAATTATTCCAAGCATCTTTTATTTAATTTGTGCTTAAATGATATTTGATTTTGTGTAGTCATTTTATCGAAATCTACATGAAATCCTGCTGTTAACCACGCCTCTTACTTGCCAACTTGCATATTCATTGTGTGGGAGAAATACGACCCAACGAATCTCTTGCTCTGTCATATTAAGAAGGTATCTGAACCTATAAATAAAAATATAGTGAACTTTTATCGGTGTCTCAATCCCTATAGAAATCTCCAGTTTTTTCAAGATGCATTTTATCTCGGCTTTATCAGCAACCAAATGGCGACGGGAAAACCGATAAGACTTGGGATCGTATTAAACGAGTAAATGCTCTTAAATGTATTCGGCGATTAGAGATGAAATGTTCAGACAGTAATAATCCAAATGGATATATGGACTCGATGCTCTAGCATATCGACGTTACAGTTAATAAAGCGTCGGAAGAGTCGAAGAATGAATAACAAGTTAAGCTATTCCTGTGATCAGTTTTTAACTGCATTAAAAAAATTACATGCACTGACATTTAAGAAACAAGATAAGCGGCCACAAACAAGTACAATATATCTTAGCGTAAATAAGTATAAAATGCAAAAATATGCAAGAATTCTTCAAAAATATGAGTTATAAAAATAATTTTCACTTAAAAAAGCTCAAATATTGCGGAAAGAAAAATATGTGCTGTAAACAGAATATACCAAACTACTTGATATTTTTAATCGATCTGTTTATTTAACTTGATTTACGCTAATAAGATCATTTCAAATCTCTGATTGATAAGATTTGCTTAATTATGAATATCTGTGTAAGAGCTAGTTCTAGTCATGTTATATGACTGATAAAGCAGTCTTTACCAGCGTATTTGAACGGATAAGTGGTATTTTTCTGATACCAAATGTAAAAATAATGCAAATTCTGCTCTTCAATAGTTTTATGCAAAGTAAAAGTGAAAAACTGACCTGGAGACTATGGCTAAGCTTATATGTTGAAAGAATTTCTTCTAAACCCTAAGTTAACCAAATCCAATATTTTTAACTTTTGTTCTCCTCCAGGTCCAATTAACTTTGTAAGAAAATGGTGCGTCTATAGACAATACACAACACTTGTTTTGTACAGCTTTAATATACATCCCAAACTTCTTTTTGGTACATAACATCGATTTATGCATATTTAAAGATATTATTTGAAGGTGTGGCACTTCTCAAAGCATTTGTTGAGCTGCAGGGCAGGTTCCCGGAGGCAGGTATCACAGTCATCAGAATCATCTTTAAAATAACTTATGGTGTCAGTCTTAATATAATTCATCAATAATATCGAGCGCACACAGTGACTTTCGACTAGTGTACGCAATTTTCTAATATATCTGTAAACAAGACCACATGGATAGAGAAAATATTTTTTGAAACAAAGAGTGAAGATAATGCTCAGAAAATGGCAGTACAAGACAGAATGAACAAGTTAATATACGCGAAAAAATCATGGCGCTATTTCGTTTCTAACTACATACTCCAAAACTAATGCCAGAGTTCATCGGGACTGAGTCGGGGTTAGGCCCACAGCGGGAAATTTAAAATGCCGGACTCAACCTGGGTTAGACCCTGAAAGGGCTAAAATATTTAGAGATACACAAAGAGGAGGGCAGATATAGTAAAGGATAATATGAATAAAACTTAGGAACACAAACGGTAAAGAAAAAATAAATAAATGGTTTACGGAACCTGTTGTCACTCACGCTACCTAGGAGTCTGTGTGTCTCTAGAGAGCGGCATGGACTACCTAGGCACAGACACACTCATTCCCTCAAAAACAATACAGAATCCTAAAGTTGGAAGGAAGGCTAAAACGGGATGTTATTCCGCGCCAGGACTACCTCTCCCCTCTCCCTTCGCCCCTCTTTCACTTTCAAACTGACACCAACAAACAAATACGCAACTCAGTATCCAAACAATCCATTTTACATCACTTACTGACGATGACAGCTTTGCTGTGAAAATACATATTTAGTGTGCGTTTTGGTATCTATATATAGAGTGCGTGCGTGATTAAGTAGGTACGTGCGCGTGTGTGTTGCTGTCTAGTACATCCCTGTCGCTGTCAATAGGCACATAAGTATGAAAGATACTAGTTCCACGGCGCGGAATAATTATCCGTAAACCTAATTATAATTTTTTTATTTATTTTTTAAAATTTTATACATAGTTGTTTGATTGAATAAGTGAAGGTTGTTGCTTAGCAGGTCATTGTTTCTGTTGAAAGACACGCAAGCCTTCTAAACAACTGTATGAAATCCAGGTCTCTGGCGCGGAATAATTTCTCGTAAACCTAGGTATTACCCTTACTTTCATCTTGTGGATTTAGCTCTGTGTTTGTGCGAGTGACTGCCTTGGAAGTCTCTGTCGTTGTAAAAAGACGCACAAAAACTCTTAGATAAGAGTGTGAACGAGAACAGGTCCCAGGTGAGGAATAACTATGCCGTAAACCTGCGTTTATTATTTTTCCCTTTTTCATTTTCCCTTTGCGTACTCGTTTTTATCCGTATTATCTTTACTATCTGGCCCTCCCTCTTCTTTGCGAATCTCTAAATATTGTAATTTGAGGTTAAGGATGAATTATTTCCAAAAATCATAAGTCATAAAATTCGAGTATTTGGATGAATGACATGTCGTGAACTACTGGTTGGAGCGTGATTAAGGCTTAAGCTCGGCAAAGCCAAGCCTCAGTAGAGTTCGCGCTGAAGTCTGCATGATCGACACATACATCATACCGAGCGACCCGCCCGAGGTCTGAGAGTCGCGGGAAAAGTGCGAGGCGAGATAGATTCGGTTTCGGTCGTTGACTCCGAATACACCGAATAGGTCTTTTTATTTCGAAGGTTACTGTTGGATAGCCTCAGGAAGAAGAATAAACCTTATCGCTTTCGTCATTATATAAAAGGGCGACGCTTTGTCAGGGTCTTCCCTCTTCCCTTCACCTCTTTTCCCCTCTCTCTTTTCACCTCTCCCTCTATCTCACTCCTCGGCGATCCTTCACACCATCTCCGCATTTTCCGATCTCCCTCTCTTTAAGCGTACTTCTACGGATCAGCGCCCCCATAACAGTCGAGTGGCGGGGAGCGCCGCGTAAACAAGGCACCGATCGAGTGGAACGGTGTTATTTTATGGCCGTTGGTACTGGCGAGGAGGGAGGCGAGGAGGGGCGAGGCAGTGAACGGGTTCGATGGAAAGAAAGAGAGAGAAGGAAAAAGAGAGGCGGGGTGGCATAGGAGAGAGGGGATAGAGGGGGTTGAAATAAAACTCGGGAGAATCCCTCGCGAGGCCAAAAAGGACGAATGGTGAAACCGCGAGGTAGCGTGGCGTCTGAAGGCTCCGATTGACTTTCCCCAGTGATTCTCTTCCTCTCTTCTCGGATCGAAGATGGTCACTATGGTCATGCACGGGTCGTGATCACGACTGGGTAGAGCTGGGTTCCTGGGAACAAGAGAGAGGGAGGGCGCATGCTTTCGCATATTGCGATATGCCAATGGTTTACGATCCGCGATTTGTTTTGCAAACCGAACTCATTTTCTTCGCATTAAATGCCTTTCCACAAAATATCCGATGAGTCGATAAGCTCGGAATTTATTGTCTTGGTGATATGTTTCCAAATGCGAACAAATTAATTTTGTCGTGAAGAACCTTTCAACAGTTTTGAGTGGCAATTTAAATTTGCACGTGGAAAATAAATGACAGACATCAAGATACTTAGTATTTTAATGAAGAACTTGAACAAAATCTACTCGTGACGTTTATATGGAAGGAAACTTTTGAAATCAGGTCAGTTCGCAATGTAAACTCTAAGGTTGAATTAAAAAAAATGTTATTCCCTTGATTTTGACTCGCTTCCATTCTTCCTGGTTTACTTCCAGCATCTTTAGGGCCTCGCACGTGATTAAAGTAATCGAGACAGTTATATTTGTGATAAAATCAGTAAGGGTTTTTATTTTGTCACTCGTAATAGAACCCACGAAGGAACATCAATACTCCTTAGCCGATATGGAACTCATATGTTGTTACTAAGAACGTGCCAATAATTAAATAAATAAAATGATACACTTCAAAGAAAATCACGACTAATGCTACTGTTTAACACGTCTTTTTCTAAACACTAGAACGTTCGGACTTGGTGTACCCCTAGAACGCCCATGACCGTCAATTTGACGGTTATGTTTTCTTTACTTTCATTTGCCATTTATGATAAAGAATAAAAACAAAACTTCTGTTTTTTAATCATATATGAATTTAAATGGAATGATTTATTATATTTATCGCATTTGGGATACATTAAACAAAAACGGCTGGCGATAAATACAATAAATTTGTTAAGAGTATTCCAACAAATATAAAGTGTGTAAGACCTTGAAATATTTTAAGAATATATTACTGTTGAAAAATTCATGGATAAGGAATTTAAAACAGGTGAGACATAGTGTATTACACTTTAAAACATAATAAATTGTAAATTTAAACATAAAAGACGTAGTTTATTACACTTTACAATATAGATATTATAAAATTAAGTGATAAAGAGGCTCTCTGGCTATAAAACGCAAAAATCCTTTACACATGATTTTTGTGTCACTGGTTATATTTGCTGTTGTGACTTCTCCAAACATTCAACACAAAATGCTACACTCTCCCGTTACATTTGACACACACAAATTTTTTACATTCAGTGCATTCACATTCACTTATTGCGAACCTGACACTGCCTACGGGTCGTACTGTCTACGGGTTGTGGGCTGTCATGTTGACCCTCATTAGATCGTCGTTTCTCCATATATTTAGAATGAAGCTCATTCGCCAAATTTTGAAGGAAGTTTCTCCTGGAAATTTGTCGTCCAGTGACCTCCCTAAAACTGACCCATGCGTTTATTCCTGCTAGGTCCAGGATATTATAAAATGTATGAACCGGCCATCGCTGGGATCCAGCTTTCTCGGAGTAAAGCCTTGCCATCTGATCAATTATATCCACACCATATTTCGTTGCATTATAAAACGAAACAGTCTCAGTTTTCTTTTCGTTGTTGCAAATGCATTAACTTGAGTGAAGGGAACTGAGTAGCAATACGGTTTTATTAGCCTTTTCATGATAAATTGTGAGATTTCACAAGTTTTCAAAACTTTTGAAGAGTATTTAGGTTCACGCATTTTTTTCACAAGAGCAGGTATTTCCCTCCTGGCCTTATTCACTGTACCCACAATACTTACACCCTTAGTTATGAGCTTCTTGGCTACTTCAAGTGAAGTAAAGAAATTGTCCGCGGTGACATTTTCCCCCGTTTTTATGTATGGTTCTATGAGACGCAGGACTATAAACTCCGATAGACGCTGGACGTCCTTACGAAGGTAAGGTACAGCATTCAATAGATACTTAGAGTCCACGTCTACAGCTAAAGAGAATTTTTGACCAAATTTGTGTGGTTTTTGTGCCATGAATTGAGTAAATGGGCACCGAGTTTTGATTAGAAAAAGCTGCTCATCAATAATTATGTTTGCTCCAGGTCTGAAGCAACTTTTACAGTTTTCTTTGAATCTGCCCTATATTACGGAAACGAGGGCAAATTATCACATTTCAGACGAGCTGCACGGGTTGGCTTCTCATCAAATCTGAGAAATCTCATGATTTCGCAAAATCTGTTGCGAGATAGTGTTTCCTTACAGAAGGACAGCCCTCAGGTTTCGGACCATAGCGAATGGAGTTGTAAATTCTTTGCCCCACTTACGCCACGAGTGTAAAAAATAGAAATAAAAGCTTCCAATTCTTCGAGCGACATAACCCAGCAATCGTCCAGCAGTTGTCGGCGCGCTTCTACCTCTGTGCACTTTTGTATATGCTTCAGCATGGTGTTGTCGATAAAAAGCCGCCAAGCACTAACCTTGCTCTCTTCAGCTACAGTTTTCCTCGCATGTGCTGTTAGACCTGGAGCCTCCCTCAAAATATTTTGCTGAGAACGACGCCCAGGGGCATGAGTGCCGGGAGATAGTGGTTCCCACAATGTTCCGTCCGGTGAAACATAGTTCTCTACTGCCACACATACTTTAGAGACACCCAGTGAATTTACCTGACCTGAGGTGCCAGGTGAAGCGCTGGTTCCACGATCAGCTCCGTCGAAGTCCCGGACACGTTTCTGGAGAACTCCGGCACTACCAAATATTTTTTATATCAATATTTCGTAATTTACATATTCACACAAAAAAGTTTAGGAAATACCATACATGATGGACCTTGGATGTACATGGCAATGAATGTTACATGCATTACCTTACCTGTGTAATTATTCCGCTGTTATGTCTCATCACAGCTTGAAACATCGTTTTCACTAGATGAAGTATCTCTGCAACGTTCTACCGGAAGGGCGTAGTCCTCATCTCTCGATTCTTCTGATGGAACTTCCCCACTATCCGATTCACACTCATGTACATTCTGCAATAATTAGGTGACCAGACGTCCTCCTTTTGGAAAGACAGTCCTTTTTCAATCGCTGTCCTCCCTAAACCCTTTGTCCTTCCATGTCCTCTTTTTTGAACATTTCTCTGCTATTTTCCTTCCTTTTACTCAAGCCACGCGTTCTTTTAATTGGTGTATTTGTGTATTTTCAAGTCAACTGGCTATAGATATAGAAGTAAGCCTTCCACAAATATACTTACATTTTCATCGTTTCACTGTGAGAGTAAAGAGTCAAACTAAATTTTGTGAGGTCGCTTCAGTTGAGCATAAGAAATTATTAGGTTACTCAAAAACCAGGTGGTTGGCTTTAACACCTGCCATTGAACGTGCTACCTCAATTACTTGAACCATTAAGCTTACATTTTTTAAGTTTAGATAAGTGTCCCAAACTTCTAAAAGATTTTTTTGAAAATCCATTAGATGAAATTACTCTGCATATCATGGACAGTAAGGCAACATTGTTTCAGTCGAATATAGAGCAAATTAAAAAGAACAAAATATGTGCAGCTGAAGTAATGTCAATTCTTCACAGTTTTAATGATCAATTGGAATCCAGATTAAATATGAAATGTTTACCAGTAAATGCAGATAATTTATTGAAAAAACTAGAAGAGAATAATCCAACAGTTAGAGGGGCATTCACGGACGAGGTTCAACTATTTTATAGAAATTGCCTTGATTATTTGATCAAATGGACAAAATTTCTGGATGGAATAAATTTTTTTCAGTGGACTTTATTAAGAAAATCGATCGAGTGGGAAAAAGTGGTAGAATCGGTGAAATTTGCAAATCAAGTGTTTCATAAAGATTGATGACAATACTGTTTGATGAGGTTCGGAGACTAAATGAGCACTGCTCAGCTAATAAGTTTTCAGAATGATCTGAAAATAAAATAGAAGTCTACAAAAGATGGGAGGAAATATTTCAGTTTTTAAAAAACTGAATATCTTCCTTTTATTAAATTAAAGATATTGGTTGAAATAGCTTTATTTTTACCTGGGACAAATGCAAGTGTAGAGCGTGTATTCTCGATAATTAATGATGTGTGGGACTGTGTAAAGAGCAGTCTTTCTTTGGAAACATTGACCTTAATCATAATGATAAAAGTTAACATGGATTATAGCTGCGAGCGATTCTCAGAAATGTTAAATAAAAATGACGATTTTTTGAAAAAATTTACAGAAATGACAATTATTTCAATGCAAAACAATCATGTCATTATTAGAATGAAAACACTTCATTTTTAAAAACATACTACATATTTCACCCTGTAGAGAAAAGATATGTTTCTGTAAATATATATTTTGAATAAATATATTTTCAATAAATATTGGCTTATATAAAATAATTTTCAAGCAATCAGGATATAATTTAGAATAAATAACAATTTTTAGGATTGAATCTATTATTTTTAATTTTAATTGCTTTTGAACTTCGTATAAACTTTTTCGTGTTGGGGTTTATTTTTCTCGAATATGTAAAACACACATAATTAATGAACACTTACGTTTAAAATTTGTGCAATTCACCTTTGAACTTCTGAAATTGAAATTCGTTCAATACGATTTGTCATTATGTAATTTTAGTGTTTCACTGTGAAAAATGGTATCTTGAAAGCTTACAGTATTTTTTTAAAACAAAAAATTTCATGTCATGAGACTATTGTAATGTATGTTCTTTTACAACCTTTAGTTTGTTTGAAAAAATATGCAAGATAGCATATAAACAGTTCTTCTGTCATGAAATGTGTTCTTCCTTTCTCCTTTCTTTTCCATCCCTTTGTCTTTACATTTTCTAAAAAAACGGGATCTGTCCTCCCTTTTGGAAAAAAATATCTGGTCACCTTAGCAATAAGTCTAAAATTTCAGATGGTGTGAGCCCTCGCTTACGCGCCATTCTCTTGTATGGATGAAGATAAATAATCAAGCAAAGACGCTGACACTCAAGGATTGTGACTCACGACTGACTATGAGTAAAGGAGCGAGTGGTTGTAGGTAGTGGTGGAGGAGGTTAGGGGAATTCTCGGCGGAAATTTAGTAGTTGGAAGTGGAACAGGAAAAGAAACAGACACTATGAGAATATGATTGGTTGCAATAGGAGTCACTTTATGACAATTTACCATAGATTCACTCTAGAAAAAGAAACTTTGTACTCTTTTACAGTTGTTTACTCTGTTACCAGATTCCCTCATCATACGGCCAGGTGATATCGTATTACGAGCGAACTGTACGCAATATAAACTCTATACAAATGTAGGTACAAAGTTTCTTTCAAGAGGTGTGAAACTATATACATACCTGCGCATGAGAATAAAAATCGGTTGAAAAATGTGAAACCGTCAAATTGACGGCTACGGGCGTTCTAGGTAAATACCTCTTCCATTCATTAAAAATTACCCTGGTGAAGGTAAATTTTTTCAAGGTAATGTTACTCTAAAATGATGTAAAGTCACGGTAGGGCAGCATCCATCAATTGAAAATTTTATAACGGCAGCTAAACCAAAATCTAAAACCGTCAAATTGACGGTATTGGGCGTTCTAGTGTTAAAAAGCACAAAAATATCATTTACGTTTTCCTCATTCGCAGTTTCAAACCCTTCCATAAATAATTCCATTCCGCTTAGGACAATAGCGTCACTTTTTGTTCCTGTCTACTATAGTTATGTTCTCTCCATTTCACTTGTTTTTACTACCTTCGTAAATTTGTATAGATGTGAAATCGTTATTAAATTAAAATTATTTTCAGCATGCGATGGTTATAGAGAAGAGCGACATTGATAATCATAAATTATTATTGCTGAATCAAGCGTTACGTTGCGCGTGGTTATCAGGTAAAACATAGTTGATAGGGCTTATTTAATTTAGCCAAAGCATACATGCATTTATTTGAAGCGGTCCGGTTTAAATCCATTCAGCAACCCGTAAGCGGTTGTTTGATATTGATAGTCCGTATTTATAGAATTTGATTAGAATAGCGATATTCATCCTTCTATGCGCTTTCAACATTCTATATTTCAAAAATCACAGCAAAAAAAACTTAAATTTAATGTGAATACGTACTGTTTTTAATGGTATAACTTCACTATGATAAATTCAAATTTTTACGGTCGCAGTAAAGTCCACGCTTTGAATAAGTAACGTTAGTCAGGGTGACGCACATGGCGATGTAGTGTTTTGTTTTAAAATTCCTTTAAATAACTGCTATATTGCTTGATATATTAATGACATTTTTCGCCCTAAGCCGACCCTTACTCATAGGAAGTGACCTTTGACCTCTCTCACACTCCTCTTGGCAACTCCTAAGGGACCGTCTAAAGCCTTTTCCGCTTTCCAACGTCATTTCTCATACCCTCGGGCCCCTCTCTTTCTCTTGCTAATTCTACACCTACACGTTTTACTCTAATTCGGCACGGTTTCATTGTGCCTCGAGCGATCACAAGTCACCTAACACACTCACTCTTTAATTTTACTTTTGTGCTAAGTTGAAATAAAAGTGACAATTTAAAACGACCACTTTCACAATTATTTTTCTTGAAAATGTCTTTATATGCTATATAGTTCAAATGGATTCTACCCTATGCAATAGAACCCTTTCGATAAGTAATTGATTATGTTGACAATAAAACTCTTTGACTCTGAAGAAATGAGGTCATTCCTTTTCAATCGCCGTAGCACAAATCGCATCTATTTCGATTATTGTTGATGATAGTATCAGATTTATCACGCGAATTACATGAACATTCATCTCATTGTTATAACTTTTGTTTTTACAATTTTCAGGCACCAAGTGCTCGGAGAGCGGAAATTTTTGTTTGATGTGCGACATCGTTAGTATCCGTCAACTTTCAACATTTGCGTGATGTAATTATTCCTAATTTCTTAAGTATAAAAATTCATACTGGATCAAGGAAGGAGATGCAATTTTAATATTTTTAGATAACGATGTAAATTAGAGGTTTTTGGCGATAGTTTTTGAAGGAATTTCCTATTAGAAACGGTGAATAAACAATATTGACAAATTATTATAGTACGAGTAATCGGTGCTTGCATTCTGCAAGCATTTCAGACTACTTTGAAGGGGTTAGTTTTCGCTGCTATAAAGTAAGTAATTGGGTAGCTATTCGTTTTTTTATGACGGGATGATAATACTTCCGTGTGTTATGTTTATGGGAATGAAACAAAAGTGTGTGAAAAAAGTCCTAGAATTAATAAATTTTCGAATTTCGGATTTTTCCCGTAGGTTGTACCTATCCAACTTTCATCATTCCAAATTTCAGATTAATAGTTCTTCTAGAAGTAGCTAAACATTTATATCCTCTTATATATCTATGCTATCTACTGTGAAATGTCTATTCAACGTATGTCTACGGAACGTGCATTTTTCTACTTTATATTGAAAGTAAGTTATAATGAAAATACCCACAAGGTACTCAGCTCGAAAGGGAAAACAGAATAAACCATTATACTGCAATACCATTTTATTTATTCTTAAAATACTCGGATATATTGTTTTGTTTCAATTTTTTAGAATGACATTTCACACATTTTTCTATATCGTAAATTTATTTAAATTAAGTCTTTTGCACATCATCAGACTTCATGATAAATATTTTCAATTTCTCCACACACCCTGACAGTACCGTGGTGAGGGCGATGCGAGCGGTGGTCCCGCACCAGGCGCCAAGTCGAAGGGGTGCCCCTCCCACACTATTATTTAAATTATTTTTATATATTAAAACATATAACTATTTATCTTTTGATAGAAATAGCAGCAGAGACTAGATTTGACGGCGAATGTTAAATTATAAGTATAAAATACAACCAGTGTCACACAGATGTCTCCCACTAACCACGCTACGGTTTGAGAGCAAACTCATATGTTTTTACCAGGACATCGAACCGGAACCGAACCGAAAACCGAAATCGAAGTAAACCGTTATTTTAGCTGGAGTAAAACCGAACCCGAACCGAAAAAAAAAATTTATTTCCTTCCATTTTTTCGGTTTGCATAAACGGTGGGAGAGAAAGAAGGATTTTTCCTTTTGCATTAATATGAGTATTTTTTGAAAGCATCACTTTTCAACGCCGAATGAGGCAAGGGCTAATGGTTTTCTTGAGAATACATGCTCCTACGCCTTGGCAGAGATGCGTTTTTGTGATAATATCTGTCGATTCAATAGTGGGATTTTCCATGTCCATCACAATACAGAGAGAGGGGGTCAAGGATACGCCCTGCTGAGGTTTCCAAGAACTCTTTTAAACGAGTCTAGTGGAAAGGAACTTAAGGGGTCAAAACACGGTCAGTTTTGCCCTCAGATCGGCTTGAACAGTCCAGGACTGATCCGGTTTATCGTACGTGTGTGGAGAAGCCGAATGGACTGTTCAGTTTAAAATATTGGCCTGACAGACTGTGGGACCGGCAAACGATCGACTGACAGATCGGCCTGAACTGAGCTGATATCGGGCGTGTGTGGATTGAACTGAAGCCCGCCTGGAACACAGTGGGGCTTTTTTTAAAAAGCATGGCCAAAATCCAGTTAGCATTTTTTTCATGACCAATTGCTACATTTTGCTTCCTCATTAAGCACAAAAGAAAATAAAATCATGAAAACATCGATATTTTTAGTCAAACCAAAATTATTTATGTTCTACGAAAAATGGAAATAAACATGAATACATTTATGTTACAAATAATTTATTTACATAATATGCGAATGTGCATATATCCATTTTAGCGTTTGAATTATACTTGACATATTTATAATAAAGAAAAGAAAACAAAAATTAAAAAATAATTAAAATGTAAAGTGTGTACGAGTTACGAATGATAATAATAGAAATAAATACAACATCAGAAAAATAAATTGACATGTGGAAATAGATTTCGTTTTAAAAGCCATTCCTTCGTCCACTCTTTCCATTTTGATTTCCTTTTTCCTACCACACATGCGATGGCAGCGTAACATAATAATTCATCAAGTGTTGCCATTACGAACCATTCGCATCGACAACTCGATGAAACTGAGAAAATGCCTCAAGGCCGATCTGTAAGCAAAACTGAACCGTGTGTGGGGAAATTGGCCTTCAGGCCGAACTGTTCAGTCCTGGACTGTCAGTCGGTCTGAAGGCAAAACCTACTGCGTGTGGGGGGAACTGATGAAGCTACTAATACCAGGATAGCCGAAACTGATGAAGCTAATGCCATGATAACAGAAACTAATGAAGCCAATGTTATGATAGCAGAAACTGATGCATTAAAATTACAACACACTGTACTTGATATCGACAAGATTGTGATATCAGAAGCAAAAGCTTCAACATCGCAACAAACTGAACTTAAAGAATGCACATCTGTGATACAAGAAGCAAAACCAATATCGCCAGAAGAAACATATTTGAATGAAGTGGAAATACAAAATATTACATCAAATTATGATGATCCCGCTCAATGGCCATTTGTTACTGATAAAATGTCTTTTGGTAATGCATGGTCCGGAACAAATCAACAATAAATGTGAGACATTTCCTATTTCAGAAGATGGTAGGCGTTTTAGTTCTGAATGGTTTTATAATAATCTACCAAACGGTGAAAAAGTCAAACGGAAATGGTTGCTATATAGTACTTCAAAAATTCATTATTTTGCTTCGCATGCTTGTTATTTTCAAATGAAAAAAATCCGGATTTACGGATTTTTCAAAGGGTTTTTGTGATTGGAGACATTTGAGTGCAAGAATACCAGACCATGAAAATAGCGCACAACAGAAAATGTTTTTGGAAGGATCTAGAAAAAAAGATTATTTGAAGGAAAGACGATCAATGCTGCGGAATTTTATTTAGAGATCAAGTTTTACATTTCAGTCAGATTCGCTATCAGAAAATTTAGTGTCAGCTTTTTCATTGGATTTATTACAATGAATTCATTCTTATGGTCTTAAAGAATCTTATCCAAATATAGATATTTCCCTTCGTATATTTCTCACACTACCCGTGACTGTTGCATCGGGTGAGCGTAGTTTTAGTGAGTTAAAATAATAAAAACATATTTAAGATCTGCCACGGGCCAAGAAACATCGATCAATTTAGCATCAATTTCGATTGGACATGAAATAGCAAAATCTCTAAATTATGATATTTTAATTCGAGATTGCGCATCACTGAAAGCTAGAAAAGCTACAATAGGACATAAATAAGTACGTGCTAAGTACAATATAAATTTATTATTTATTTTGGATGTGTTCAGAATTATAATGTTGTGATTTAATTTTTTTTCTATTTTTTATTATTATTTGTTATTTTGTTTCTTTTTTTAATTGAATACAAATATTTCCTTATGATATAGTGTAGCTTTTTTTTAAGTTCTATACTTCCTGATATGTGTTGTTACGTTTTTATCTGTCAATAAGAAACGCCGACCTATGTATGGCAGCTAAATGTTATATAATACACATATTGAAAAGAATTCTGTTCTTCTTTCTCTGTGTTTGCACAGTTGTAGCACATTTTTAATTAGCATTTTAAAATCATTTAGAATTGGGATATGTTACGGGACTTGCACCAAACGACGTATAAAAGAACGGATATTATTTTTCCAGCCATCGATTTTCGAATACGCGTCGAATCGTTCCACAAATTTGTTATTAACACGAAAATTTTAGTAAATTTTAGACGAAAAAATTTCGTCGTCAGGCGCGACGGCATTGTTGCTGATCTAGCAAAATTACGTCTATATCTAAAAGCAATGAAACGAACTTTGATATTGTATTTGAAATCAATTTTAAGAACTCTTCTTATGTATTTTTAATGTATTTTAATCGAAAGTTAAGTAATGTTGGCTAAATTTGAACGATAGGTTTGTTTACTGCAGAGCAATTTCTAAGGCACGGACGAGATGCGAACGAACATAAGACCGCTAATATTTTAATTAGCTTTTTGTTTTGTTTACCTTGACGACGAAAGAACTTAGTAAGTATCTTTTTTAATTCACACATTTTTTGTAATCACTATAAATGCACCGGCCATGCGTCAAATATTTTGCTTAATTATCGAAAGAAATTAATCATTATCATTGAAAATATAGTAATTTGCTTTACATTGCCCAATAAAATTTGCAAACGAAAAGATATTTTCAATGTATGTGTGAACTATCTTCTTATTTGAAATGTTGAGTTGTCCATCATTACAATGCATTAGAGTCGTTTCTGACTTAAAGTTTTTACGTTACATGTTTATTTGTTTTAAATTACCATGAAACTTTTCACATAAATTTTCAATTGGTTTTTGTCCTACATGATTTTGTTTCATTGCAACCTCTTTATGAAATGTCGTAAAATCGGAAAAAATTGAATATAAACTTAAAATATGAGGGAGGAGAATGGAAGAGAGAAAAAGAGGAAGAATGGGAAGTGCCTTAAATTTAATATTTAATCCACGCATATCCGTCATATTGACGGGCTTTGGCACTAGTAAATGTAAAGAAATTTTTGGTTCATCCTATTATAAAGGCGCCTTATTTAGGTTCCGCACCGGGCGCCAAATTACCTTTCTACGGCACTGCACCCCGATCCCACAAATGACGTCATCTTTCAATAGCATTTGAATTTAAAGAACAAAGTGAATAAATAATATTTAATTGCATTGTAAGAACGAAATATATTAATATTGATTGGGGCGCCCAGATGAAAAGGTGACTGACGATATTTCAATGGCCACTTCGCGATTAATCTAATTGACACGCATTAAACTCAATTTTACTCAAAATGACACACAATGTTTCTTATTTAATTTGGGAAATTAATAGATAATTACAATTTGATTAATATAAAATAATCTCAACTGTATAATTACATAGTTATAGATGCGAATGCGTTGTTATTCAGTTCTCTCGTTCATTGGTTCAATAATTGCAAACAGTTAAAAATTTCTCAAAGAACGTTTCGAGACGCAACAGGCTATATGTTTTAATAAAATTGATTGGTAAAATAGGTTGTTTAGTATATTAGGATTATGGGGTCATCATGAGGGTATATATATGGATAAAAGTTCAGGAAGTATCTATCATGTCATTATTATGTTTTTCGTCGTTAGCAATAGAAGGTTATGGCATTATTTTCCAACAGTTTCGTCAAACCATATTTCAATTCTCTCATTCAATTCTTTCAGTAATTAAAAAAAGCTGAAAATATTTCGAAAACTTTTAAGAAAATAGGCCATTGATTATACTAAAATTAATAGAAATAGCATATTTATCGTGTTATAATTATGACGCCATCATATGTTTACGCTTTCGGTTGAAACGGACTTAAAAAATTAGATTTTTTAAAGTGAAGGTAACAGCCACCTTAACGTGTGATGCATCAAATTATACGTTTCGACCTTCAGATTTGCAGGAAAATAATAAAATTTAAATCGGTCATACCGTTGGCGATATATTGAGGTTTTTGTGACCGGGTAAGCTCTGGTCGACGTAGTTGTGGTGATGAATGTTAAGGTGGCGCTGCTAGCGGACATTCGACGCTGTAGAAAATCACGTGGTACTCCTAGCGGACATTAGTAGAAGGAAATAAACATTGAATATCGGAGCCTCATGGCAATGTGACCGAAGACAATATTTAATCAAACCAACCAGTCGATTTATGGACGGGCAACTACTAGTAATCTTTAATTCCCGTTGAAAGTACATTAAAGCAATTCTATTGTAATACACAGTCTATTAATTCTCATTTAATAGCATTTAGTTCGTTGCCATGGCAGTTAGCTTTTTTCATTGTTGAAAGCCGGAAAAGTTATCCATTTTTGGGATTGAAATGTAAAATTTACGCTAATTCGGGACGGATTCAAATTTTGTTTTCAAGAAATATAAAACTTCATTCTTTTAGTTACAGAATAGTTTTCATCCAGAGTACGTGTCTTAATTTTAAGTACTTATTTTAAAAAAGCATTTTTAATATGCCTTGCACCGATTTCCATGATATTCTCATGGGAGATGGGAATGAAACAATGGGGTCAAAAAAACCTTAAAAATTAACATTTTTGTGATTTTCGATTTTTGTCGGTTGTGCCACTTGTCCTACCTACATGTCAAATTTCATATTTGTAGCTCTTCTAGATGTTCCTAAGAGTTTTATGTCAGTCAATGAGTGAGTGAGTCACTGAGGTACAAATGGCTTTATTATGTATTGTCCGTCATATGACGGGTATCAGTTACTATACGGTTGAAAAACCCGCAGTAAGACTGCTAATCCTAATCGTAATTCATTATTATGGATAATTACGAAATTAGTTTATTTTTCTAGTGTAATTGCCCGTTGAAATTCAACGGGGAATTTAGAAATGAATAATTACAGCCGTCCCTATCTCCCTCCCTCTGTTTCCCTCCCTCTCTATCTCTTTCCTTCCCTCTCTCTCCCCATCCCTCTCTCTGCCTCTCTTTTCTCCCACCTCTCTCATTCCCTCCTGAACCAATCTATAGCTTTAACTCTTTTTCTCCGTCTCTCTCATTATCTCTTTCCTCCCGTCCTATTCTAATTCTACACCTCCCTTACTCTCTATGCACTTACCATTCTATATCCCCTCTTTCCTCTCTCCCTTCCCACATCCCCTCACTCCTACTCTAAATCTAAATTGTTGTTTAGATAAGCAAAATAATCCAAACTTAATCCCAGTCCTATTAGGATTATGTAATTTCGCGAAAAATCCTACTATAATTTGAGGTAATCTATGCACTCGTATATATTACACGTATGCGGGTTGAGACAACAATTGACTCACGCAGTTCAACAATGACGTGTTCGGCAAGGCAACATCCCGTTTAAAAGCCGATATTTTCCCAAAATATGTGATTTAAATGTTTAATATGAGAGATTTCGAACGGTAGGCGGAAAAAGTTGAATAGAATATGAAACTTCATTAATTTTTCTGAAAAACTGTTTAAATATTAAGATCGTACGTCAATTTTTTCTAATTTTAATTTCCAAAAGAATAAAAGCCTGCACTTTACAAAGTCGCTTTTTACGTCTTATCTTGCGTCAAATGGAAATCGCCCTCCCCCCCCCTGGAGCCGAACTCGGGTATTTTTTCATATTTCTTCTGGTCATTTAATTTTTATATCTGAATCAAGCGTCCCTGCGATATTTCAACCATCCACCTAATCGGAAAGTTTGTTAAAAACTCGTTAAAAGAGCCATTGCTGAAGTCAGCGTTATGCATAGAGTAAGGCTTTTATTATTAGAGATGAGAGCCATTGAGAGTATTGAGTGCCATTCTATGATAGAAAATGAAATAAAGTTTAAAACAAAAATCGAAAATATAAACGGTTGGTGGCAACGAGGAAGAGGTACTCGGAATAAATACGAATCGACAGAGAAAGGCGTTGGCAACGCAAATGGACAAGTCGGAAAAGTCAGTGGAGAGAAAGCAGATGTTGGGTCGAGACGGATGAGCGACGATTGGGATGGGATCCAGACGTGATCAAATATGGTTGAGATAAATTTAGTAACACTATGGGAAAAGCTCGGTGGTGGAGGCGAAGAATGTCATCCCGAGAGATTGCAGGGGTAATGTCATCTTGCTAATATTTTACTCCCTTAAAGAAATGCAATTGAATGCTAAATTACACCGCTCGCCCTAGTTATACTTAACGTCATATCGAAAATATAATATTAATGAGTTGAAGCTGAGGAATTTTGGAATCTCAAGCAGTACACAGAATTCACTGAGACTTCTTAAAAATTGTGTTACCCGTGAATATGGATTCAATTAGCGCGTTTTTAATTTTACATGTTGTTTTATTACCATACATTCGATCACTAGACTACGGCTGGTGTTTTAACGGAGGGTATCACGTGAAGGTTAGCGTTTAAGTGATAAATGGTTAATAGCTAAGTTAGCGTTGCATTGCGCATCGTCATTCCACATAAAATATATTTTACATAAAAATACACATTTTTGGATAATTGATACATCAAAATGACACGTATTTTTGAACGCGATAAATTTGGTATTAGAATTTTGAACATTTCCCTATCCACCTCTGTAATGTTTCCGAAACTCACACTTTTCCAAAATAGGTTGCATCAATATATAGCCAAAATTTCAGCTTTCCACCTTCGGAGATATATGTAAAACAAACAAAAATTACTTAAGACATACCTCTCTTGAGTTCAAGTTGATTGCTTCATCTCAAATTATACGTACATTTGTAGAATCTTTTTCATCTAGTTCCAAAGAAGAAAGCAAGAAAGGAAAATTAACGTATTTACGTTTATTTCTTTTTCGACTTCTTTCAGCTACTATTTTCTGTGTGCACACGAAAGGAAATTAAACGTACATATTTAATTAATTGGAGTAGATCTTGTTTACTTCAGTTGCTAAGAAGATTGTTTTCGATAACAACAATTAATAAAAGCGTGAATGGAACTTACTAAGTTCAAAATAAATCGAGACTTTCTTATTAGATTTTTCTCGAATTTTCCAAAAATAAATGGCATTAATGTGAAAATGTTCGCTCTAATTTGCAGCATTCCATCGTTCATACCTTTGGGAACATTCAGTAAACAAAATTTTAAACGGTCCCGATCCAAACTTGCATAGTTTTCGTAATTCAAATCTAAAGAAAAGCAAATGGCAGCAGTAGAGAAATCTACCCTCCAAGCTTCAGCTCTCTATTCTTTACGGTTTCATCATAATTTCAATTTTGGCAAGTGCGCAGAAAAATGCTCAAGAAAAACTTTAAGCGCATTAAAAAACGTGCAAAAAAGGCGCGTAGTTTCATGAAAAAGAGAAATGAAAATTTTTTTAGATCGGGAGGAAAGATTTTCCTCGTTATTTTATAACACGGAAGATTTCTGTTGACACCGTGCCAAAAAGACAACTGTGGAACGCATTAGAGGAGTACGAGAAAAATTGCAAAGAGAAATGGGCGTGTCTCTGCTAGGGTAATAAGAGTATATGAATTTTGCGTTGGAGGTATTCATCGCATATAGGGCGAGATTGAGGAGACTATAGGTATCCATAATTTTCGCGCAAATCTGTGTATATTGCATTAGAAACATAATTGTGGGATTTGTGGATCTTTAACGCCGGAAGCTCCTATATTTTTCAATGAAATGGTACTATTGCCAGACAGCGGTATGAGGCCATTAAAAGTGATGCATGTTACTAATTAATCAGAAACATAAATAGGGAGATACACATAAATAAAGGTGACAATTTAGGAAATAACTTATGCGCTAATAGATTAAACCAACAAAGCTAGCACAAATGTGATATCAAAAGACTATGCAAATAAAAGATAAGGTGACGAACAAGGTATATTTACTACTAATACGGTTTTAATATGGCAGATAAATCTAGAAAATGAAGGAAAATAATTATTTTATCAAATACAAAAATTCTTTGTTATAACTAACGCTTTGGTTTGCTAATACAGTTTTGTTTGGAAAGATATATATGCGTGTGTTCACTAATTAAGATATTTTAACATCTTCAAACATTATAGGTTAATAAATAATTATATACATAATATCATTATTCTGTACGTTGGTCCGGCCGTCCGTCCGTCTGTCCGTCCGTCTGTCCGTCCGTCCGTCTGTCCGTCTGTCTGTCCGCCCACCCGTCCGCCCGCCCGTCCGTCCGGCTGTCCGTCCGTCCGTCCGTCCGTCTGTCCGTCCGTCTGTCCGTCCGGCTGTTTGTCTGTCTGTCCGTCCGTCCGTTATTCCACCGGAACGCTCTATAGAAATCCTCATAAGAGAACACTTAAAAATACCTTTTTTCACTTGCAAGCTTTTTTTTCTTTTTGAAAATTAAATTAGAAGTAATTTACCTACAATCTTCAAACCTAGACCATTTTAAAGAAAAATTAACATAAATTCTTATTTTTATCGTTGACTTTTGCCTTCGGTTCGACATCGCTCAAGTCATACGTTTATATCACATTTATTGGAAAATTTTAAGCTTTTTAAAGATATGTTGTCTTGCCGACCGTGGCATTGTTAAACCTCGAGATTGTATTGTCGTCCTTATATTATACTAGTAGAAGGTGCTTGCATACCGCAAGCATTTCATCTCACCTTGAAAAAACATTAATTTTTCAGACTGATATTTCATCATTACAAATATTCTATTAATTCTAAAGATTTCACCTCCGCAGCGATTTTCGTTTTTCCCACTTAAAATAATAGTTTAAAACAATCCCCAAATGTTGCAATTTCAAAAATTTTACACTTTCTCCATTATGGGGTACTAATGCTACACATTTGAGCCAAATTTTAAAGTTGTAGCACTTTTAGAAGTAAAATAATATTTTTCAATATGTTTAAAATTTAAACATTTTTAACGGTTGCCGCAATATATATATGGAGAGATTGAAATGTTTATTTGTGCAAACACTGTTCTGTAAATAATTTGAAAATTGCAGCTTCCTAGCTCATCCCATAGTACATAAAAAATTATTAAAATTTAATGTTCGAATGGGGTTAAAACAACCCCTAAAATTTACAATTTTAAAAATTTCAACTTTTATTATTGGTTATGGCAAATGTTCTATAAACCTGTAAAATTTCAGCTTCTTAAACCTATTCGATTGGTCTACACACTGGGAAAACCTTTTCCCATGCTAACTTATGGGAGATATTCCGGGGTCTCGGGAGTCGAACCCAAGACACTGTAAGTAATAGTGACAATAATTCCTAATAGATATATCGGCCATCTAGCAACACTGAAAATTTCATCTTTCTATCTTACCGGCAAGTGCCTATAATTAATTTACAAATATGGCGCAATGCTTTACTTATGGGAAAAAACGCAACTTTCGGAATTTCTGGAGTCGAACTTATGTCACTTAGGCGAGAAGTCTTAATTTATCTGAAGGTTTTTCTATTATATCTACAAAACCTAAAACTTTCAGATCTCTAGCTCTTGTAGTTTGGGCTGGACATTAGTATTCTCCTATATGTTATCATTATATATCGATGACTCTTACAGAGGAGGAGGATATAGGAGGATACTAATGTTTAGGCATGTAGAAACTTTTCTCGGGTACAAAACCGGGTCAAAGTTTGATCTAGGATCAACGTTTCGACGGCTGACTCTGCCATCTTCATCAGGATGTCTAAGAACGTGTTTTGTCCGCTATATATACTAAATCTTAGGCCGTAACGGTCTGATACGCCCGCCCATCAATCAGGTTCCGTCTTTCCGCCCACCAATCGCATTGCGTCTTCCTTCCCCGATTTTATGGAGGATCGGTTCCCAGGTTCTGCTGAGCTAGTAGCCCGAGTCCCTGTTCATTTTATTGTCCCCAAGTCGGATCTCAATGGATTCTTTGACCAACCGGTCCCAGAAACCTTTGGTATGCTGCAATCTTTTTGTTTTTTCCCAAAAGATCTTGTGATCGTGGCTGAGGCTGTGCTCTGCCACCGCGGATTTCTCGGGCTGTCCCAACCTTATGCACCTCATGTTCTCTTTTAACCGGGTTTCGATGGTGCTGCCAGTTTCCCAGATGTATGAGGCGCCGCACTCGCATGGTATACTGTAGACCCCCGGAGCCTTTAAACCGAGATCGTCCTTAGCTCGGGCTAGTTGGTCTCTAAGTTTCCCTGGTGGTTTGTGCACTGTCTTAATACCATGCTTTCCCAGTATCCTTGAGATCTTGCCGGATATGGTAGAGACGTAGGGTAGACAGGCAGTGGCGACAGGTTTTTCCTCTTCCTTCAAGGATTTTCCTTTTTTCATACGGGCGTCGGCCCTTTTCAGGGCCATCGAGATGTCCCGTTTGTGAAAACCATTCCGCCGTAGCGTTGTCCGTCTGCTTCAGCTTCTGGTGCCTCTGATGAGGCCATGGACACCTCGGAGGGCATCCGTGGCAAGAGGAAGCTGCCTTCCTCGCCTGACCTTTCTGGAGATGAACCCGACCTTGCAAAAAGGTCCGCTCCCATACTAGGAGGTGACTCCTGCGCTGCCGCCGTTCCGGATGGGACTTCGTTGTGGTACAGCGCAAGAAGTCGAGGAAGAAGAAGGCCTCCTTCTCTCCCTTCGATCCTAACACCGCCCGGCCGGTGTCAACAGAGGACGGTGCCCCTGCGCCGCGCCTGAAGGTGGCTCCTATCACGGCTTATGCCCTGCCGTCACACAAGCGTGTGGCTGCTGCCATTAAGCAAGCCTCTGGAGGTCACTTCGAGATGCAGGTCCGCCAGGCTTCTACGAGGATCCTGGTGACGACAGTGGAGCAGCACCGGGCTGCACTGAAGGAACTGGACGCGATAGGCGTCCAATACCACACGCAGCCTCTTGAGCTGAAGCGGGCGACGAGACTGCTGATCCGGGGGGTTGCGACGGACTATGACTCGCAGGACATCGCGGCGGACCTAGCAGCCAAGGGTTTCGTAGTCCGGAACGTCCGTCCATTGACGGAAGTTCGCGATGGCGAGAAACGTCCCACGCGCCGCTGCATCGCCACCGTGGAGAAGCAGCCCGGAGGTGCGGCGGTTGATAAAATCGGCAGCGTCTGCGACTGCAATGTCACAATAGAGCACTTCAGGGGAGGCCGAGGCCCCCTGATGTGCTACAATTGCCAGCGCTTTTGTCACCGAGCCGTCGCCTGCACCATGCCGCCCAGATGCTTCAAGTGCCCTGCGGACCATCCCTCCCGGGATTGCCCTCAACCCATCACCACCGCGCCGAAGTGTGTGCACTGCGATGAGCCCCACCTGGCCTCTCATCGTCAGTGCCCAGTGTTCCTGGACGCTTTGCGTCGTTACGACGAGGCCAATCGTCGTGACAGGACGCGCCATGCGCCCAAGAAGCCGCTGCCACAGCGGAAGACCTCGACGGAGGTAGCGAGGCCGGTGACGTCTGCCTCGTTCTTTGCTGCCGTTGCTGGCGCCGGTCCCGCCACTGGAGAGCAGGCCTCCTCGCCGGCGTCTGAGCGCCCACTGCCGCCCGCCTCCTTGGCATCAGCGGCCCCTGCCGCTTCTCCTCCTGTGGCTTCCCAGGCCATAGTGAAGTCAACTGCTGCGGTCATCCCAGCTTATGCGGCTCCGGCCTCTGTACAGCAGCCCGTAGTCGGACTCGGTCGGGAAGAATCGCCGGATGAGGATATCTGGTCGACGATTTCCACCGTGTGCCGCTCCCTGCGGCGCTACGTATCGTCTACCCAAGGCCAACTTCTCCTCTCTCTATTGGAGGAACTGGCGAGAGGGCAACAAAACCAACCCGCCAATGGCTGCTAGAGGCTGCATTGCTCTAGTCCAATGGAACGCCAACGGAGTAAAGGCGAAGACGGAGGAGCTCCGTGCGTTCCTGCAGGACAAAGGAGCCGTGCTAGCGGCCATCAATGAAACTCACCTGCAGCCCTCGGACATCTGGAAGATTCCGGGATGGACGATCTACAGGGCCGATCAAGTAGCAGCCCCTGCGGCGCAGCAACACCGCGTCGGCGGAGGTGCTGCTATCCTGGTGCACCACACTATCCAGCATCGTCTGCACCCGATCAAGTCCTTCCCGGGAATGGAGGCGGTTTCTCTGGACGTCCGTACCAGCAGGGGATGGGTGAGGATCTCCTCGGCCTACTACCGGCCGACTGCACCGTGGATCCCGGGCAACCTTTCGGAGCTCCTTGGGCCTGGTGATGGCCCTTCCGTGGTCTTCGGGGACCATAACGCCAAACATGCCAGCTGGCACTCCAGGGTATCCAACCAGCGAGGGGCACTGCTGAAGGACTTCGTCGACGAGGAAGGCCTCAGCGTGCTTGCGCCGGCGGAGCCGACCTATCTGCCATCCAACGACGTCCTGGACATCGCAGTGGCGCGTAACCTTGGAGTGTCAGCGAGTATGTACTCGGTCTGTGCCCTTTCTTCGGACCACAACCCGACGCTCCTCCTTCTGGGAGGGCTGCCGATGAATGGTCCCGCCTCGCCAGCGCCGCGACTTCGCCCGGACAGACTGGGAAGGCTTTCGCATCACCATCGCCGAACGCCTGCCGGTCCGGCCTACTCCGCCCACAACCGCGAAGGAAGCGGACGAAATGGTCAACAGCCTCACGTCTGTCGTCCAGGAGGCCATGGAAACGCACATTCCCATGGTTCAGGTCCAACAGACCATCCGGATTGCGCTACCACCAGGCCTGAGGCGTACCATCACCTACCGCAACAGCGTCCGGCGACGATGTCAACGGCACAGGACTCCAGATCTCCGACAGCAGCTGACTGCACTGAACTTCGAGGTCCAGCAGCTGCTTCGCGAGGTCCGAGGCGACGCTTGGGAGAAATACCTCTCCACCGTCTCCCTGGAGGATCACTCCGTGTGGAAGGTCTGCCGCCAGCTTCGAAGCGGCCAACGGCGAGATCCCCTCCTGACTTCAGGAGGCAGGGTTGCTGCAACACCAACCTAAAAGGCGAGAATGCTCGGGGAACATCTACGTGAGGCGTTCAGTCCCATCCCCTCCACTGCTGAGTCGGCGGAGGTCGAGGCAGAGATCGCCGAATCGCTGGCGGGATTGAGCAGGGAACCTATCGACCCGGATTCCCTCCCTTCCTACCTTCCGAAGGACGTCGTCAACGTCATCCGAGGCCTCAACCTCCGAAGGGCACCAGGCGATGACGACATTTCCAACATCGTCATCCGCCAGCTACCTGTCGCCGCTGTCGAGCTCCTTGCCAGCATCTTCACGGGCTGCGCCAGGATCTCGTACTTTCCTTCGCCCTGGAAGCGAGCGCAAGTATTTTGCCTCCCGAAGATGCCTGGTGCCACGCTAGGTCCTAGTGACCTTCGTCCCATCTCTCTTCTTTCGTGCTTCGGCAAAATATTTGAGAGACTGCTGCTGCCTTCCCTGCAACAACACCTGCATGAGGGACAGCACCTGCCGCCGGAACAATTCGGCTTCCGGGAGGGTCACTCCACCACTCACCAACGGACCAGGGTGACGTCCTTCATCACCGACGCCTTCAACAGGAAACACGCGGTCGCTGTTGCCTTCTTCGACATCTCGAAGGCATTTGACCGCGTGTGGCACGAGGGCCTCCTGTTGAAGATGATTCGACTCCGGTTCCCGGTCTGGATTCTTCGTCTCGTCGAATCCTATCTCCGAGACCGGGACTTCAGGGTGAAGTGGCTCCAGGACAGGTCGGAACTTCAGCGGGCACGTGCTGGAGTACCGCAAGGATCCGTCCTGGGGCCCATTCTCTTCAACATCTTCACCCACGACGTGCCACGAGACCAGGGATGGAACCATCTATTGGCCCTGTATGCGGACGATGCGGCGATCCTCTGCCGCTCGTCCCAAAAATACGCAGCGGCTCTGGGTCTGCAGGAGGCCGTGGATGACTTGGTCTCGTGGTACAGTCGGTGGCGGATCGCCGTCAACCCGCGAAAGACGAAGGCTATCGTCTTTCATCCAGGGTTGGGCGCTCCGCCCGGAGTCGATTTGTCGGTGGTGGGGGATATCATCCCCTGGGAGACGGAGGTGACCTACCTCGGGGTCCAGCTCGACAGGAAGCTGCTCTGGAGGTCACACGTGGAGAAGACGCGACAGAAGGGATTTGCAGCCCTTAGGAGGATTCGCCCCCTCCTGACATCGAGGAGCCTGTCGGTGGACACCAAGCGGAGACTCTACCTCTCCTGCGTCCTGCCGACGATGACGTACGCCTCACCTGTGTGGTCCGGTGCATCCAGGACGACGCTCAACCGCCTCCAGGTGGTACAAAATTCGGCGCCCCGGTCGGTGCTCGGCTGCTCGCGATCAGATGGCATCGACCGGATTCACCGCCTCTCAGCCGTGGAGCCCCTTGATGTCCTGCTGCCCTCCGTAGCAAGGGCATACTTCGAGAAGGCGGCTTACTCAGCCTACGACGAGGTCAGCCAGCTAGGGTCCATCCAGGTCCAGTGGTGGGATCGCCACAAAGGTCCCATCGCCAGTCTGGATACCCTAGAATCCCTACCGCCGAACAAACGTCCTCGGCTGGATAGGGACATTGTGTAGCAAGGGCTACAACAAACTACAGATTTTAAGCAACGAGTGAAGATCACAAAAGGGCACATTTAAGCACCAAGCGGGAAATGTGATATATCTGACAGCACGAAGCAGTCAGAACGACAATTACTGTGTGTGTTCTTAGACATCCTGATGAAGATGGCAGAGTCAGCCGTCGAAACTTTGATCCTAGATCAAACTTTGACCCGGTTGTGTACCCGAGAAAAGTTTCTACAAGCAATCCACCGGGAAAGCACCAGATCCTACTTCAATGTTTAGGCACTTCCAGATGAGCTGGAGATTCGAAATTTTTTTTTTAGGTAGGATTTTGTGCAAAACCGACTATAAAAAACGAAAATTTTGAAAAAGTTTAACAATGTGGCCGCTAAAAATTCGCAATTGTTTAAACAAATTTTCACGGTTTATGTATTTTCGCATGTGCTACGGAGTTGAAATTTTTTTTATAAGTAGAATTCTTAAAAAAACGAAATGAAGATTATACAAATTTTGATATTTTAATTTGTTTGGCAGTTAAAAATTCATAAAATTTAAACAAATAGATAACTGTTTAGGGGTTACGGGATGAGCTAGGAAGCTGAAATTTTCAAATTATTTACAGAATAGTAATTTTGCACAAATAAATATTTCAATTTTACCATATATGAGTTGCGGCGGCTGTTAAAAATTATTTTAGTTGAAACAATTAGAAAAATATTTTTTTACTTATAGAAGTGCTACAAATTTAAAATTAGGCTAAAATGTGTAGAATTAGTACCTTATAATGAAGAAAGTGTAAAATATTTAAAATTGCAACATTTGGAGATTGTTTTAAACTATTATTTTTACATGTGGGAAAAACGAAAATCGCTGCGGAGGTGAAATCTTTAGAATTAAAAGAATATTTGTAAAGATGAAATGTCTGTCTGAAAAATGAATGTTTTTTCAAGGTGAGATGAAATGCTTGCAGTATGCAAGCACCTTCTACTAGTATGTTATATCCTCCTCTATAAGAGTCGTCGATATATAATGATGCGTACGGAAAGTGTGTTTTGAATGCTTTAATACATATTTTGAGGCCCCCTGAACACGTTTTGACCATTTTCTCGTTGATGTCTGTGTGTGTGTGTATGTGAGAGCTTTTTGTTGGTGCTCTAACTAAAAACTATTAATCTCGTCATTGCGAAATTTTATATTTAACATTTTTATAAAAGTCACAAGAACTGATTAGTTTTTGGTAAAAATAATTCAATTATTAAGTTAAATTCTATACGTCTTAAATAACTTATAATTTTCTCAAGTATTTCAAACAAATTTCTGCAAATTCTTTGTGCATTATATCTTATTATTTAGATTTTCATCAAACATTTGGATAAATATTTGGCCTCTCTGATAATAATTATTTAAACAATAGAATTAAAACAAAGATTACTTTTAAAACAGTGATTTCATTGTGCATGAAGCAAAACCAGATCATAGCATATCTTACAAATTTTTCATATCGAAATCATATATATTAGGAATACTTTTATGATAATCCCGTCATATTTGACGGGCAATTACGCTGGTTAATAATATTACTACTATATTTTACTGGCACAAAATTTGAAATTTGTTCTTAGAATATTATGGATGATCTGTAAACCTTCTGGCCATATTGGATGCTTCCACCTAAAAATCAACAGTTTGCATCCGGTCTATATGGATTGGTATTCAATCGGCCGTAGCATAATTGCATCCATTCCTCCACTTTCAGCGTCTCTAAGCATTTTCCCAATATTCATTTCGAGTCCGCATCCCGCTCGCTCCGATTCGACGGAGTGAATTTGCCGGTCGGATGCTTTCTCGCTTTGCTGTTCTCGCCTCCAGCAAATCGGAGAAGGAGTTAGGTTGCAGACAGTCTATGACGCGTAGTGCAACCTTTTTCCATTACCATTTTCTTATATTAACAAATGGAAAAAGCACTCGTCTCTTTTAAAAGCACAGTTGTGAATTTTAACCGAGAAATTAAATCCCTGAGGCATATTTATGCCTACCAAAGCATTTGCTTGGTCAAAATTCCAGCGAAAATTCCAGTTAGAAATTTGTGGTTTCCCCATTACTTGAAATAGCGCAAATTTAAATATGGTATTCATTAACTTAAACTAAGTATTAAATCATGCCGCATTTTTTGTTTTGTGTGTAAGTTAATTAAATTACTTTTAATCATGAGATATTTAATTCCTTGCTATGCCCGATAAATGTACATTTTCTCACCTGGCAACGAACTAATTTATATAGGATTGATATTTTTTATTTTTCCAGCGTATGTTCGAGAGACTTATTTCCGAAATAACAGATTTCGCCACGGTAAGAATGATTTACAAGTTAGGTTTGGAGACATTTTTAAATACAATAATAGATAGATAGATTACGCGCAATCCACTCGCTCCAGGAACTTCGGGCCTCGCTAAGCTGAAAATAATTTTTCGGGATAGTTCTTATCAAGACGCATAGTTTTTGTCCAGACTTTTTTTCCGGCGTACCTTTTCCGAAATGTAAATTTTTAAATATTTTTAATGGCCGCCATTTTGTTTCCTGAGGGCGGGTGAAAATAAAATAGTTTTATGAGGTCTCTTAGGCTTATATTTTAATCATCAGTTGTCACAGCATCTCTTCTCTCTGAGGCCGAAATTTTAACGATCAACTTCTTGTTTGTTTGTTTGAGTGCCCAGCCAATTCGCCTCTCTTACAGCACAAATGAGTATCTCAGAGGTAGTGCAATGAATAGCCGGGGAAGGGAGGAAGGAAACCCAGTGACGGCATTTGCCTGCTCTTACGAAGGACACCAGGGGGCCAACGGCTTAACGTCCCTTCCGAAGAACATAACGCTGAATTTGCGTGGTCTCCTCAAACCACACAAACAGGGGGCCGGGCGACCTTGGAAAAATCCTACATTTTATGCATGAGACGTATTTAAAGGAAATTCACGTGGACGACGAAAAACGTCAAACTTTCACGTCAAGAATGAATTTGTGGATCAAGCAAAAACCTACTGTAAAGTGATTTCTTCGGCCCTAGAATACAGTTCTCTTTTTGTTCCACCTGTAAAAAGAATGGAAATTAATTTCTAAGAATTTCAATCATTAAACCTGTTAAACCTAATGAAATTGATGCAGTAGGCAATGGGCATGTTTCAAATGTTGCAATAAATGTAAAATAAGGCAAATGCGCTTACGGCCCCTTGCGTTTCATCAACAATTTTCCTATGAAGATTACATTACCATTTGTAAAATTAAACACAGCACATTGCACTAAAAACGTCCACTTTGTTTATTTACAATTTATTCTAAGCACCGTTGTCTTTTCTGACGTTTAGGTGTTCGTAGCAGTTACAGTTAGGCCATTTAAGATCTATATGAATTCATCAAATAACAAGAAAACCTTTGATGTGAAAATTTCAATTTCTAGATGTATTGGATTAAAAGTTGTAGAAAAATTAGTTTTCTACAACCTTTGTTAGAAACGTTTTCCCATATAATGTGTTTTTTAAGGGATATCTTATATTTTTAGCTGCCACCAACACGCCACAAAACGACGACTATTGTTACAATTTACGCTTAGTTACGTCTTAGTAACGCTCCTTTTTCTTTTCTTAATTGTTTGAGCTTTGTGGCTATATTCAATATTGGAAGACTATGGGTTGATTTTATTTCTGTTCTTTGTAAAGTCTAAAATTTTCTCGGTTTCTTAAAATATTTATTATTAAGTATTTGGAATTTTTTAGAAAAATTACAGGTATTGAGAAAGTCATGTAGTGGGCACATCTGATTTTTTGTGATATATTATGGGAAATTTATGGAGTCGAACCCGGGTCTTTTTTGGGGATTTGTTTTCCTCATTACCTTGTGATATCCAACTGAAGCATTTCTACAAAATTTTAGTCTTCTACCTAGTCGGACAATTTGTCAAAACACTTTAAAATTATCATCATTTCGCACATCCCGTCCTTTTACGGAAACATACCTAAACGTTTTATATAAAGACTAGAAGATGTACCCGACTTTGCTCGGGATATTGAAGCGGCACAGCATTTATTTTGTTGAAGGTTAAAATAACATAACTGAAAAAGAAGTCCTAGAACAAAATAAAACACAGATACCGGAGGGTGTCTGAAAATAATCTAAAATAGTAATATATCATTATACTTTACCTTTCGTTTATAATGCTTCTTTGTAAACAATATTTGTTGGTTTTCCTCCAGGTGCTAGGGTGGTTAATTTACGTGGGCTAAAATCTAAAATAAAAGTCTAACCTGGATTTATTCCTCAACTTTGGCACAAATCAAAATCAAATTAAAAGGACTGGTGCACTCTGGGGGTTACCACTTTTTAAAAAATCCAAAATTTTCTGCCTTCAATACACACGGGTGAACCATACAATCAAACTTATCTGCAATTAATTGGGTTGAAATCTATTACGTTTGACGTTGCTACAACAATAATTTTGATACTTCATAAGAAGCACGAAGCGAATAACGTAATTCTTTCGTCTATTTGAAGGTTTAATAGACGTAATTCAATCGGAGGCAACACCCGAAAAGAGTACGAAAAAGCGATAAAATTACGATAATAAATCCGTATTTCTGACAAATTCCTCCGCATTCCATCTAAACATTGCAAGAATAAGATATTTTATAGTTATAGCTGTCAAATAAAGTAAAAATGGAGAAAATTGGTCGATATTTACGTATTTTGATGAATGAACGAAAAAATCTTGCACCTTGAAAAATCTAAAATCCCGCGTAAACTTATAGGTAAATATAATTGTCTCCCGGAGTCGAATCCGGGACTTTTTCCGAGATGTTTGATTTGTTACGGACGACCTCATGAGGGTTTAACGATTGTGAAAATTTCAGCTCGTTAGGGTTAGTAGATCCGAAGATATAGCGAGAAATATTTGAAGGAAACGGCAGCCTCCCAGCCCGACAGGTTGAGTTTTATATAGATAGATACTAGCGTAATCTCCAGTCAAATATGTCGGATACCTGCAGATTAAGTATTGGAATTAAGGTACTTACCATTCTTCCTCCCTCACGTTATCCTCCTTTTCTCTCTCCCATTCTCCCTCTTTGTCTCTCCCTCCTATTCTTCCTCCCTCTTTTTCTTCCTCTCTACCTCCTATTATCTCTCTCCAGCTATTATTCTTCTCCCTCTCTTCTTCCCATCCTCCCTCTTGCTCCCTCCCGCTCTCCTCCATTTTTCCTTTTTTCCCTCGTTCTCTACTTTTTACTCTCCTCTGAAAGGATATTTATCTTTAGGTAGATGCAAATCTTACATACAACATTAATATTTATTTGTTAAACATGACGCTAGACAAGTTTTATAAGTCCAAAATTATTTTAATTTTCTGGAACATACGATAAAGTGAATGACATATTTTTACTTTCTCCATACGTAGTATAGGGGAAAGTATTGTTTTCATGAAAAAATCGATTTCGAGTTTTCAACGGAAATACACGTTTTGAGGTCCCCGAACACGTTTTGACCATTTCCTCGATGATGTCTGTGTGTGAGACAGTTTTTGTCGGTGCTCTAACTCAAAAACTATTAATCAGGTCAATGCGAAATTTTATATTTAACATTTTTATGAGTCACAAGAACGGATTTGTTTTTGGTAAAAATCGGTGTTTACTCCTGTCACTTATCCGTTGCTTTTAAATATTTGATTTAATATTTGATATATGAAAAATGTATTGGAATAAATGTTTTAGGAACATAAATTTTCCACAACCTTTGTTTGAAACATTTTCCCATTGTTTAAGTGATCTAATATATATAAATGAATGTGTATATATGTATGTTTGTATGTCCCTTATACGTTTTTACACCGTTGAACCTATCGAATTCAAAAGTTTCATGGACCATTCTATGAATCAAAAGAAGAACTTGGTCTAGGTTTGCAGAGTGGGGTCTCTTATACTCTATGAGGTCAGCAAAATACTATTTCTATAAGAATGCATGGGAAATGGTGTGGAGAACCCTCAAAATGCCATCCAGCCCGTCACTGATGTGCATACAAATTTACCTAAATATTAACTTACGATCACGAAATATAGCTTATTTTACGCACGAAAGACTGAAAATTTTAATTCTGATCATGTTTTGTAGTATTTCATGTTAAATCGCTCGTAATTACCCTTTAAGCGCAAAATGTATTAACATTTTCCAGGCGGCAACAGAGCTAAATTTCTTAATTGTTGTCATCCTCAAAGGGAGATGGAATAATTAATGCAAGGGATGCCCATACCGGGGCGTGCCGTAGAGGAAGAATAGCCAAATCCAAGATAAAGGGTAAAATGGATTAAATATAGTTTATGAATACTTTTAATGTGAGTCAAATGATTTTTAAGGAATATTATAACATTTTTATCTTTACCATTAACATTTAAAGAGTTATCGCAACATAAATCAATACACATGTTGTTTATTGTTTACATTTTGGCTAATGTTATTGATATAATCCATATAATTTTATTGCTGCTTTAAAGGCTTCGGTGCATCTATCCATGTGGATATTAAGCAAGACGTTAATGCGTAAATATATTAAGGTTAAAAATTACAATACAATAAATAAAATATTAAATGTTAATGTAAACAGCGATTGCGTAATTAAGGAATGGGGAACGAAAATTCATTTCCATTTTAATATAACTGCTCGATTATGCCAAATATTCTTGGAAAAGCAGTCTGCCTTGCTTATATGATGGATTCGCCATTGAGATACGTCCACGAGCACAAGCCTGACTAAAATTTTTCATTGGTATCTTTAGGTGGTATATAAAATTCCGTATGAACCTCTTCTCAGAATAACACATTTGAGAAATTTGGGGGCACCGAAAGCGCGGGGTCCCGAGAAATAAAAATCATTTGCCACTTAAAAGAAAATTCTTTCCCGAGCGAAGCCGGGTAACTCCAGCTAGTATCTTATATTTTTATCTGCAAACATCACGCCACCTATCGACGACTATTGTTAGGAATTGACGCTTAGTTACGTAAATAAGTAGAGATGGAGACTACGGCGAAATTGCTGTTAAATAGAATTAACTCCTTGACCGTAAAATTCAAAATTAGAGAGACACAATGAAAAAGGGGGAAAGGCAGGAAAAGGCAAAAGACAAAGAAAAATGGCGTGGAGTAACAACCCCTAAAGCTGTAAGTTTACAATTTTTCTTTGTCTTTTGCCTTTTCCTGCCTTTCCCCCTTTTTCTTGTGTGTTTCTAATTTTGAATTTTACGGTCAAGGGCTTAGTTACGTCTTTTTTAACGCTCCTTTTTATTTTCTTAAATGTTAGATGTTTCTAGCTATTTCCAATATCATAATGCTATGGTTTGAGTTTATTTCTGTTCTTAGTAAAGCCTAAAATTTTCTCGTTTTTTTAATATTTATTTTTATGTAACCTATTTGGAATTTGTAGAAATATTACAGGTATGGAGAAAGTCGTGTGGTGGCCACATCATATTTTTTACTTTCCAGTCGATATAAAGTATTGTTTCATTAAATTAATATTTAAAATTTTAATTTCAAGATTTAAAAACTAAGCTTTCTCCGAATATGTGCTCAAAATCTTTAAAAAATTCAGCAATATCTATATCTGGCTTGGGAACCCTCATGAACACATTACCAATGGACAAAATAATATTTATTTATGTTCGTTACCTTTGTATTGTTTATCGTAACCAAGGTACAAAATAGTGTCAAAATTTCCTGAATTTGTGAACAGTTGCTACGCATGACTATGCTCCCAATCAAACATAAGGAATTACACGAAACCGGCAATGCAATGCAATGCAATTCACTATAACGATGAAAGATTTTCGCGTAAAAATAAGTCGGATATTTTTGTTAAAAATTAATTAATGAATCAAGTCAATGCGTATTAAAAATCGCCTGCAATCGAATCTGTTTTAAGTCTCGAATTCCGTTGATGATTTTAAGTAATTTTAATATGAAAATGATTAACGTGCTAGACTCATCCCCTTATTAATAAAATGGAGAAAATAATCGCTTTTGTAATCGAATCCATAACTTCAATATGAACGGTGGCGCTGCCATGTAATTTCAGAAAATCTTATCAAAAAAGAATGGTAAACTTTTCAGTTATAAGCTTTTGTGTTATTCTAGAAGTTGATCTTACGACGTGATCGGATTTATTAGCTTATTGCTTAAATAGATAGATACTAACTGAAATTACCCGACGTAGCTCGGGTTTTTAAATCAAAACAAAAATTATTGAGGAAGATTTAAGAATAAAACCAAATAATGAAACCAGGTTAATTTTTATTTTAGTTCTTAATGATATGCAATATTTCTTTTCTTCCCATCTTTTGCCCAAATAAATAAATTTTTCCTGCATCCTTTATCGATAAATTTGGCGACTGTATTTTTATCAAATAATCATAATAAACAATCGGTGGAATCACTTTTAAAATATAGTTATTTCACTCTAATTAAGTTCCAGTGGAAGAAACTGCATGATATTACGTAGTCATGAATCTCAAACACATTAAAAACTTGGGCAGGAATTGCAGGCTCTAGGGATGCAACTGGTGGGAACACGTTTGAAAATATGTACATTCAAAGTTAGCTAACTCATACGTTATCCCATGCAAAGGCTGATTTTGTGAGCCTGTTTTTTTATGTGAATATTTTAAAGTCAAACCTACGAAACAAAATGAGTTCCTCGACTTTGAAACCGAATTTGGCGATAAAAATTGTTGATATGACATGAAAAGTGATATTATAATCAAATAAGTATAACTGCCTTAATTGATGCATACAAATGTTCAGTTGAAAGGAAAGCAGAATTTACATATAGATGTTCATGGGAGAAAGAGTTAACGATTATAAATGTTGGTCTAAATTAAAAAATTGTTATAGAAGTTTTCTTATTTTACCTTCTGAGATATCTTTCACTTAATTCATTTTAAATGTTAATGAAAAACATATTTCGCTGTCTATTAAGTATAGAGAATATGCAGAATTGATAAAAAGTTTTAGAGAGTGAAAGCATTTAAAATTGCACATTAAAATTGCCTTCCACTTAACATTTGAAATAATTTGCCAGATTTATAGTTTTTTTGGTGATTGCCCTTCGTTGAATAATCTTAGTCTTTCTTTCTTCCCTACTTCAGTTTATATTAGGTATATATTATTTATTTTAGTTGATATTAAGTATTGTTCATAACGGTTGCCAAGTATATTGTTAATGTAACAATACGCTCATACTCGTGTTATTTAAATGGGAAAAATTCAACGAGAAAAACATATTTTAAATAAAATTTTAGCTAAAGTCACTTTAAAA
This sequence comes from Tanypteryx hageni, assembly GCA_028673005.1. Taxonomy (NCBI): domain Eukaryota; kingdom Metazoa; phylum Arthropoda; class Insecta; order Odonata; family Petaluridae; genus Tanypteryx; species Tanypteryx hageni. The sequence continues at coordinate 250,716,389 of CM054112.1, forward strand.
ACCCTCCCATTTTGCTTGTCTTTTTATTGCGGTTATAATGGCATATTCATCTTACTTCTACGTTCTATAGTTGTTACGTTATAAATGTACAAACAAATTCTTCAAAATATTTATGGTAGAGAAGAGATTATGTATCGTTTATAACGGTTGTCAAGTAGATTGTTAATCCAACAATACGCTTATTCCAATGTTATCTAAATGGGAAAAAATTAAAAGAGAAAAACATTTTTTAAATGAAAATTGTATGAACTACATTCGTTTTAAAAACCCTCCCATTTTCCTTATCGTTGGCACCTTCATCTTCCTTCTACTTTCTGTAGTTTTTGCGTTATAAATGCACAAACAAACAAACAAATATTTCAAAATATTTATGGTAGAGATTACGAATCACTTCTAAAAATAATCTTTCGATATGGGAAAGCATATATTATATCTAAATATACGAAAGTTTTCTTTTACTATCAATTTTTTTATCATTCGTAATGTTGAAGTTGCGGCAACAAATTATTGCCTTAATATTTTTTTTAATCTTCTGATATTTCTAGATTATTCTGAAGGTAATTTCATGTGCATTTTTTTCGATTTATTTTGCAGGTCACTACGTTTGACAGATTAATTGGAATTTTAAATCAATATGCTTTCATGGCACAATATAGGTTTAGAAGTTTGGATAAATTAATTATTGCTGTTCCCTCTCTAATCGATAGGAAAGAGCTTTGAATCCGACTCATGTTCCGAGTCACCTGCTCCCGATAGAGTTTGTTTAGGCTCCGAGTGGTGCGCTACGGTAGCGCGTGTTTCCTACCTCCACGGGGAACCTGAAACTGTTCTGGGACGCACGCAAACGCCCCGCGGTTGGAGAATGTGCATGTGCTTATGCAACAACAACAACCACGGGCGGAAGTTACTCGATGCTCGGGATGTTTACTTGGATTCTATTATCGCCACTATTTTTGATGCGCTCGGGTGACTTAGAAGATGAATGGAACCCGAAGCGGAAACACAAAATGACCTTTTAGGACGTAATCTCAATGCAATTTTATCAATGCGAATTGTTGATTCCAGTGGTTTAATTGTAGTATAGATTATCTGACACGTCTCTTAAAACGAAATGCTCTTATTGTACTTGGTTTTCTCGTTTGTTTGACGATATGTTCTTCTGTATGCATTTAACAATGAATGAATGAATTTCATTAATTTCAAAGCAAAGACAAAAATGGTACATTCGGGTCATATCATACAATCAGGGCTGCCAGTTGACTGAAAAAATAGACTTTTTGGTTTATCTCGTTAAATATTTATCCGAAAAATAATTTTCAAGCATTTTAGATCAGAAAAATAAACATTACTGATGATTTACATTTGTTGTTTGTATTCCCCTTTTTTGGGAAACAAGGATAGAAGTATTGTATTGCAAATTTTCATTCATTACAAAATTCATATTAGTATTTTTCAATCATTCAGGACTAAATATTTGGGAAAATGAAAATTTCAACTTTTGAATCCAATAATTTATGCAAAGGGCTTTAACGATTTCATTTTGTTCTTCATTTTATGGAAAATTCTACATATTTATGTAGCGGTTCCGTAAATGGATGTATTTTGCTGAATAATTTCAACTTAAGAATATTATAATTCACTCTCGATATACTCAAGTAATAATAATTGTCAGTGTTGGTCATTCAGTCGGTAATGCATCACGAAGTTAATTTATAATTATATAAACGTTAATAACTCAAGAAAAGGTGATTATATTTCCAATCATACTGTCAGAATTTACTCGGATTTGCCTGTTAAATTTTAAACCGTTCACCGTCTGCAGAAACATAATGGTTTCGATTCCAGAAGCGACCTCTTTTCTCCATTTGATCGTAGGCGAAGCATATTTTTTGTTTACATTTAAAAATTACTTAGGATCAGATTAAAAATTTTGGACTTGAATCTAGGGAGTACTAAAAGAATCAAATTAAATTTTCTTACAATAAACATGCAAATGTAATTCAAATTATCCCATAAATCAGTTTGAGTTATACTCGTCAGAAATTTCAATAAAAACAAAACTTTCTAGATGGAATAGGATTGCGATAAACGGCCTGTGTCATAATGTTATCTATTATTAAGTATCAACTGAAAGGAGCGAGGGGGAGAGAATATTCATTACACGCGTTGATCTTGCATTAGATGAAACCAATCTCTCCTTACTTTAAAACGGCGTCAATTTCCCCTAATTGCTGCCTTTGTAATTTCAATAAACTATTAATGGGGTCAAACCATCACGTTAGACGCTTTGTTGCCAGAAGCAGCGCTTGCTCATGAACAATGAATTATGTGCTGCATTAACAAGGACCTTATCAAAGAGAATTTTGAAGATGTTCGTTGGAGATAACAATGCAAGTTGCTTATTGATTAATCTTGTATTATACGGTATATTAGAAAAATAATTGGAGAAAGCAAAACAAAAATTAAATCAATGCATGTAAGAGCTTTGAATGAATAAATTCTTAGAATGAGAAGAACGTTAAAGATTAAATGAGTTTATGTAAGGAGAGAATGATGTTAGTGAAAGAATGGATTCACTTGTAGGAAGAAAAAGTAAAACTTAAGCAAATTTATACATATTAATTTTGACGGGAAATTATGCTAGTTGTCCGTTAAGAAAACGGTTAGAAGTGCTTTATACTACAGTAAACAAATTCTTCATGTGAGTATATTTATTACTGTTACAGCTTCATATATTTAAAAATAAATAATACCTATAATTATGAAAATTAAGAAAACATTACGATAAACAAATAGAAATGAATATGGCTACATATGATCAAGAAATGGGGACTATAAGAGCTGTGAAGGTACTAGATTAAATAAATTGAAATCAGAAGGTTTATGCTGTATCTTTTGTTCAGTAAGAGAAGTGATCTTCATTTAATTTTCCCATTCCATTCTTATTAATATTACTAGACTTAAATCATTTTAGTTTTCATCTTTCACCCGTACTCATACAGAAAGAGTTAACGGAATACGACGAGAATTTATATTATACTCTTTATAAAGATTAATCCTCAATTCAAGGATGGATGTTACCATCAATTCAAAACTCGCGAATAAAAAGGATAAGTTTAAGACGGCTAAACAGCATTACTAAAATCAAACAAAGAAATATTTGTTTTATCAGCATTATCTTAGCTGTGATAAAAACAAGAATATAGAGAGGTGCTATTACACTGATCGGGTGAAATTGTTTTTTTTTTAAAGCTGAAGTATTAATCCTTTGATATTCACGGGGCGGATAAAAGAAGCGACGTCGCAGGCCTAAACTGAATGGGTGATTTTCACGGATGGCCTTATGTAATTTTTCTTACGCTATAGTTGAAGCTTAAACTCTGTAGAAATTTATGTGCAGATGAAACAATGCCAATAAGCTTTGGTTGGTAAAATACGAGTTGAAAGATGTCTGACTAAATAGAATATATTTAACAAAAGTAATGAAAAATATTGGAAAGACATATTTCGTAGAACTGATGTGAGGCCTTGTGGATACCAGGATGGAAAAGTGGTGTTAGAGTGAGTGGAAGAGTGGATGCAAGGATAGTAGGTGTTTGAGGATAGGATTTATTGGTGGTAGATGTGATCACCCTATGGATCTGTTCACGTACCACGTTTGAGAAGAGCGTCCCGGAAGACGGAGTAATACTGTAGATGAGACGCCCTATCAGAAAAAGCGTCCATCCTCGTCGAGCAAGGGCATAGGGGATAGAGGTTTTTGTATGAAGGAGATGGCAGCTATCAAAGTGGAGGTTTTCGATGCTGTTGGTGGGTTTAATATGAACGCAGGAAGGTGATGTTGGAGGTAGAGGAATGGTGGGTGAATGAGAGTAACGGGTGAGAGGAGAGGCGCGAAAGAAAAGAAAGGAGAGAGTCAGGTCCATGCGTCCAAATGAGGAATGCATCTTCGATGTATCTCAGCCACAAAAGTGGTCTGAGAGATACGTTGAGGAAGAGGATCTCCCATTCCCCATGGTAACAATTGGCGCATGAGGGCGCCATCCGAGTGCTCATCGAAGTACCTCTAATTTAAAGTTAGTGTCGCCCTCCGAAGGAGAAGTTGTTCATTATATATATATATATATATATATATATATATATATATATATCATATATATATATATCATCATAGGTAGTCTGTCCGTAGACAGGTCCGTGATTATTCTTGGTTAAACCTTGTTCTCCATATACTCCTATTTTCCGCAGTCCTCTTCATATCTTGATAACTCTCTTTCCCTTTCAAATCGTCTATCAGCTGAAACCTTTTCCTACCTCTTTCCCTTTTCCCATCTAGTTTTCCCTCTAACACGTCTTTAATCATACTATCTCTCCTCAGGTAATGTCCAACCCAGTTAGCGTTCCTCTTTCTTATAGTATGTATAATCATTCGCTTCTCTTCTATTTTTCGTAGGACTTCATCGTTTTTCATCCTATCTGTCCATTTTATCTTCAACATTATCCTCCAAGTCCACATTTCAAAGTTTTCCAAGTATTTGACGTCATTTTTAATTAGCGTCCATGTTTCTGCCCCATACAATGCTATACTCCATACGTAGCATTGAGTTATTTTTTAAACACTATGCAATACAGTACAAAGCATATAAAATTTAGAGTTGGTAATTTCTATGCTACATTGTCGTATGATGAACATAACAATACTGACACAGTGGTATATTAATTGTTTGTGGCAAGTGCTCCCTTCGCAAAGTCTGCATATCTCCTCCGGTGATCGCTGACAACCTGCAGAAGAAATTGCTTTTGCTGTTCACTCGGAGTGTATAATCGATTGTATTCTTCGATCAGGGCAACTCCGCTTTCTGCCGTATCGTTAATGCAATTGATGGACCTGATGCACGTTTCTGTGGCAATGTAGTTCCCATCAGAAGCCCAGAGTTCGGGATCCAATTCTGTGAATTTCGATTCAAGACCAAGTATGTCGGAAAACCTCAAAGTGTTGGCTTACACAAAATAGTCCAAATTTTTCTTGAAGATGCTATCCAGATCGACAGTCACTCTCTTTGAGTGGTCCTCATTACCATCATTTTGGAGAGCTTGAATGAATTTGGCTTTTGTATCTATTGATACTTTTTTATCAAAGAAAGCAATGGCAACCAACTCTTCGCTCAGGTACCACAGATTACGAGTAAGCTTCTTCAGAACAGCGTTGGCAACTATTGAGTTTGTAGTCTTGTACTGTTGGAGGTTCTTCAACAGCATCAGGTCATTTAAAGGCGCAGCAGTTGGAAGTGCAGCTTGAAACCACGCCTTCAAATAGAATCTCACAACAAAACTTGCTATGTCCCTTATCCAAGCTTCCTCTTTTGTCTTCAATGGAAACTGTCCCTTGTACATCCACAGTTTGATAGCATTAATGGCTTTGGCCTACCAACGAGCCTTATGCATTGCTCCAGGAGCAAGACATATAATTCCATGAGAAGGTTCACTTCCAAGAAAGGTGATAGAGATTTCCAGGAGTTCTCTGTAATCATCGCGAGGTTGCTGCTGGTTCAGTTGGTCTGTAGCGAAAGTGATTATTTCGTCTTTAATATCGGCAACACCACTGGCAGTAAACTCATCATCAAGTGCAGTTCTGTATTCGGACTTATCCAGTGACACCCAATGAGCTTGAAATCGCTTGAAGATTAGTATTTCTGGGCTCGCTGATGGACTTACGATGAAAGAGAAGACAGCTTCCAGTACCAGCTCCAATATGTGGTGCCTGCAGTAAATGTAGCGAAGGTTCTTGTCTAATTTCTGTTCAATCCAAAGATATGCTCCATTTTTTCTTCCAGTATTTGACGCAGTAGTGTCAAAACACATTCCTTTCACTTTCTCTGCTAGATTTTAAAGTTCCAAAGTTTCAACATCAACCTTGACTATTTCCAATCCAGTTCCAGCCGCAATTTTTGAAACACGGAGCAGTTATTCTACTCCATCACCTGTGAATAAATTAGGAAGACGATCATCTACTTCCTTGCCAGTAAGATCTGGCAGAAGCTTGTCATCCCAATGCACAACTAGCGGAACTGTTGGATTAAATTGAGAGATTATTTGTTTAGCTGTTGCTTCCCTTTGCTGAATGCGACTTACACGAATTGAGGAATGATTTACTGCGAATTTGGGCATGTCTTGCCCCAGCATAAAGCAACGCAGTGGCTTTTCTGTCACTCACCTTTGTACGATCCAGAACAGCTGCCAAGCTTGGTGTAATAAATTGCTTCCTTCCTCTTTTTCGAGAAGGCTCTCTAAGAGATGCGTGTTCCAGTTCAGCAGGTTCACTTCTCTGATGACTATCCCGTTTCACCTCCTCAGAATCACTGCTGGAGGATGAGGAGCACAAGGTTACAGGTTTGGTTTCTGTTTCCTTTCTACTCTTCTCAAGACGGTCTTGATATTTCTTGGCTCGTTCCCTTCTTCTAGCTTCTTGCTGTTATAGAGCCTTGTCCACTCCAGCCATTTTTCCTCGCCGGATTTTTTCCCTCTGAGCCAGAAGAAACTCTCGATCTTCTTCTTTTTTGATCATGGATAGCGCATCTGTATGTGCAATATCAAAAAGCTCATCGAGGCTGTTACTGAAAGCAGTTTCTTTTTAAACATTGTTTTGGATCTTTTCTTCTTGTTTTTTTTTCGTTTTTCTTCAGCTTCTGCCAGTCATGGAAGATTTTTTCAACAGCGGCAATTACGTGTATTTGAAGCCGAGTATGTATCCGTGCTATATCTCAAATCTTAGTGGCAACTTCGGCAGCTACAGTCGCACTATTTCGAACAGTTTTCTTTCCAGTCAGATGCAAATGAAAAAAATTAGCCATTACCTCTCGCTTCAAAGGTAGCTTATTTCCAGGTATTTCACGTGATTGTAGTCCAATTTGCCGAACATTCGTCATTTTACGGGTAGTAGGACTAACAGTAGCCATTTATTCATAAAAGTAATCCTGAAAGTAAAGTGAAAAAATTAGCTAACTTACTTCTGTTGTCATTCGTTTATTTTTTGGTGTTCAGCAGAACGCAGTACAAAACTTACAAACTGGGAGTGCACTGTATTGTAATCTCCCAAGAGTCAGGTTCACTAGAGTCTCTACACAACAACTTTATAGGAGAAAACCCTTGGCTGAACTGCACTCTTTGGCTGCCTGATGACAACTGAAGTCACTGCACTAGGTGGGCTGCTTATATTGTTTAGGCCATAGATTGTTCCAGAAGGTTCTAGAACGTACTGGAAGGTTCTACATCATTACAGAAGGTTCTAGAACGTTCCGAAAAGTTCCAAATTGTTCCGCAAAGTTCTAGAACGTTTCAGATTGTTTATGAAGGTTCTTTAACGTTCTGGACAGTTCTAGATTGTTCCAAAAGACCTGATATGGACTATTACATAACTCAAAGAGTGCTTCAGCAAGTGGACTTACGCAGGATTTCTTAGGGGTACATCTGAAAGGTTATATCTATTGCAGAGATTGGAGAGATAATACGAGTATACGTCGAAATAGTTTAAAAATTCGTTTTATGTCAGAAATTAACTTAAAAAAAGATTTTAACAATGCTAAATGATGACACCATGTATACGAGCCCGATATTTTTTAATGGTATGATTCTCATAGGAAATAGGATGGAGGAGGCAGGAGTAAAGATAGAGAGAGAGAATTTATAAAGGAAATATGGAAATCAATTGTTATTGATATTTTATAACACGATTCGTTTATTATAATATAAAAATTAGAATAGGTTCTTTTAATTATATTTCCTAAATAATAAATATTACCTGTAAAAGTTGATGTTTTTTAGTCCTTTTTCTTTCACCGTTAGATTCAAATTGTGAGCAACTGGCAGACCAGTTTTATTTAATTGTTATCTGCAACGGCTTTTACAATTGTGTGTATATAATGATTCGTCCACAAGTCGTGTTATCTTACCAGACCATTATAAAACATTCGTGAAGGCCTTGTCTGTAATTTGCATGGAACTAAGGGTAATCAAAGTTTGTAAAACGTTTCCGTTGTTATTTCACTAAGCGAAGTTCAACAGAACGAGTTTATTGTATATGCCTTTTATGGAACGAGTTTGACCTCATTTTAAGTTTATGCTTCAATTCTTATCTTCACAACCAATACGAATATATTTCCTTGCCATATTTTTCCCAAATGATTCTAGATGGTCGAAAGTTTCCACTTGCCATTTTGTCTTACTAATTGTGATTCTCTAGAGAATTATCGATCTCTTCTTATGGCTGAAAACAAATTCAAGAATAAACACCCGAGTATCAGAAATTATGTTTTTATCTTGACAACTCCATTAGTCTTCGTATCCTCTAAGATAAGTTCTTAATTTTTCAATTTTTGATTTTACTGATTTTTCTTGAACACTGTATGCGAGACAATGGTTTCAAGTGCGTTTAGGTTTTAATTCTTTTCTTTTCACTTGGTTTTTGTGAAAATAATTGAATTTGATATTTTAACGGAAATTGTCGTTTTTGGTCCTTTGAGTACTATTTTCTCGATGATGTCTCTGTGTGATAAGAATTTTGTTCGCTCTCTAACTCAAACTCTAATAATCAAATCACCACAGAATATTATATTTGAGATTCTTATTAGTAATTCAAGGTTTTGGATGTAACTTGTCGACCGGAAGTGGAGGTTTAGCAGTTTTGTCGTTTTTTCCAAATATCTCCTTTGGGACTTAATTTATGCACGTCTGTTTCCTGCAAGTCACCTTTTTGGCGGATTTAAATATTTGTTATTATCAAAGCTGTAGATTGTAGATGATATAATTTTCTAAAATTTTGTTTGAAACATTTTTTCACAAAACGAATTGTTTGAGAGATATTTGGATTATCCTCTTGAATGTCTTAACCCGTTAAGTGATACGTTAATTACTATTAATTGCTACGATAAAATTTTCTAATTGTTGATAGAAATGCCCACGCTTCCAAGGGTAACTTAAATCGCGCAGCGGTAATTTGCTATCCATAGCAACAGATAACAATTTGGTATGCTTATTGTTTTCTTCGTGGTAAAAAATATTTCCAAGTATTTTTCACTGTGAAAATTATTCGAAGTGTATATAAATTATTCACGAGTGTAATTACAGATGATTATTCCTGAGGACGCTGATGTCGAGAGCAATCATATTCATTATTCCGTATGGGGAAGTCATATGCTGGACACATCAGGTTTTTTAAAATTCTCCTTGTGAGTTTGAGTTTACCAGTTAACTTATGAAATTATTTAAATATTATTCACCTTATTAATCTTTGCTTTAGTTCAATTTTAGCATAATTGTCCCTTTATCTACTTTGTTTTATTGTTTCGGATCGACAACTCTTTTTAGTTGGAGCACATGCAAAATAAAATATATAAGATGAGGATTTATAAAAACATTATGCATTTTTCCATTAAAGAATGCATACGAAAGAAGTTTGAATGTTTGCCTATGCTGGAGCGTTTTAAAAATGGAGAGTTTTTTGTTTAATAAGAGCGATCCTTGAACTTTTGATTGAGTCGTGTCTTTTCCAAACTCCTTCATTGCTTTTATTATCAGCTGTAATTATCTTTGTTCACTACAGGATACAATTTCAGACCTAATAGATTAAATCCGGTATCTCAGCGGCTGTAAGCTACTTTAAAAGCGATCTCGAGTAGACATTTATCATCATCATCATCATTTATTCAGCCATTAGCCAGTACAGGACCAGAATAGGCATAGTCAGTGATAAACAGAAATTACAAAGAGAGACATATATATATAACAAACAAATTGATGTCTACCTGAGAGATATGACTGAAGTACCTTTAGAGCATCACCTCTGATACCATAGTATTCCAGTTTGAATAGTAAAATATCATGTGGTACACAGTCGAACGCCTTGGTAAGATCACAAAGGGTAACAGTGGTAAATTCCTTATTTTCAAAGGCAGAGGTAATTGTGTTCAGGAGGGACTCAACTGCAGAAACTGTAGACATTCCAGATCTGAAACCATGTTGCACGGGAGAGAAGAGATTGTGGGATTCAAAATGATTGTACAACTGATTGTACATAGCCATTTCAAAAATTTTAGATAGAGTTGGAATTATTGGTATTGGGCGATAGCTACTGGGATCATTACGGCTGCCCTTTTTAAAAATTGGCAATATTTTTGACAGTTTCAAGGAATCAGGGAAAATACCAGTTCGTAAAGAATCATTCGAGAGCATTGCAAGCGGTTCAGCAATTAAATCATTTATTTGTTTCAGGAGGTTATTAGATATGCCATACACATCCTTGCAGAAAGAGTTCTTCATACGATGTACAATTTTTTTAACCTCAAATTGGGTAACAAGACACCATAAGGGCAACAGAAAATTTGCACTTAGAGAGACCATAAAAAACTGTAAGATTAGTTTTAGGTATAAGTTTTTTAATCATACTAACAGAGTCAACAAAGTAATAGTACAATTCATTGGGTGAAAAAGGAACACCAACAGTAGGGTTGTTCATGCCAGTTTCATTCTTTATGATTTTCCATGCTGCTCTGCATTTATTAGTGGAGTTATTAATATAATGTTCCGTAGCATTTTGTTTTGCATTAAGAATGCTCTGTTTGTGGATTTTTTATTATCGGTATATAGTTTTTTATCTCGGACATCATTAGAACTTTTGAAGACAATGTGTAAAGCAATCAGTTTACTCCTCATTGAGAGGAGTTCTGGAGTGAACCATGTAATAGAGGTGTTTTTGGTGAAGCGTGACTTACATAGTTTTACAGGAAAACAAAACTCAAATATTTGGGTGAACATATTAAAGAATGTACCAAATGTAGAGGCTACATGATGGCATGACATGAATGATACCCAATCGGTATCACTTAACATGCTCCTAAATAATTGAATTGCCTGATTATTAAAGAATCTGAAAGGTATTAGTTTGTTTTTCTGACTGATAGAGGGGAAAGGATTCACTGGACATAATTTTAGGAGGACAGCTGAGTGATCAGAAAGAGAGGGATCAATGATATTAACTACATATTGCCATTTGTCAAGATTGGTAATTATGTTGTTAAGGCATGCAGCAAGTCTAGTCGGTTCGTAGTTAGCACAGTACAGGTTAAAAGAATTCAGCAAGTTTTTGAACAAGACAGCTTACTTAGAATTAAGTCTCACATCTAGATTCAAATCAGAGCAAATAATAATTTTGGAATTTAGTTTCTTCAGGAATTTAGTAAGTTTTTCAAAGAGATCGAAAAACATATCAAAGTCACCACTTGGTGAGAGCTAGATAGATACAACAGTCAAGGATAAGTCCGAAAAATGCGCCGCACAAGCTTCAAAATGAAAGTCAACATTGAACATACTGATGTCAATTGAAACAAATTTTTGCCCATTTGCGACATAAATCATAGCACCACCATGTTTTTTCATTTTTATGGCAATACCAACTTGTAAGATTATATCCACAAAGCGGATAAAGGTTAATATCAGCATCCGACAGCCAATGCTCACAAAAACACAGGATGTGAAACACATCAGATTTAAAAAAAAATTGTATCTCTTCAACCTTATTCCCCAGAGACTGAAGATTCAGGTGACATACCTTAAGTTGATTAAAATCAGGTTGTAATGAAATACCAGGGATAGGAGAGGAACAGATATTACCACTTTTGATAACAGGGATAGCACCTTCACTTCTTAGTCACATTGACTTTGGTTTACTGATCCCATGACTTCCTCTGGTGGCTGCACTTACGAGAGTGGTTGGCCACAGAGAATAGTTATGAAGGAACAGCTTCCCAGCATTAGTTATCAATCGCAGCTGCAAAATTGTTAGAAACATTTGACGAAAATTTCTACTACCAATGAAGTAAGTCTAAGTTTGAGGTGATACATGTTGGATATTAGACCTTAGCTTATATGATAAAGAGGGAAATATATATTAATGAGTAAATAATTAATAGGAATCCTGGTATCGTTCTTCAAAATTATGGCAAATAGAGTCTGGGAAAGAAAATAAATATACAGTACGTAAAACCTCCCTAAGACGACCACATATGGTTCCATGTATCTTTGGTCGCCTTCAGAGGGGGTCGCTTTAGAGAATTAAAATTACGTGAGAGAGGGAATGATATTTCTTCAAAGAGAGTACCAGAAAAACAAACCTGATAAATGTACAGACGTTATTTTTTATAAATTTCATCAGGTGATCTACTAATAAAAATAACTTTAAAATATTTACCATTAATTATTATATTTAACTCTTAAAAAGTTTTGTTTTTAAATTTGCTACATATAAGTAAAATAGTCAAAGTAAAAAATTAAAAAAAACTTAGAAAATACTATATTTTTAAGCAATCCTGCACCACAGTTTGTCTACTTATCCTTAATTTTCGTTGTATAGTTTCCTTTTCTACAACTTTTTCAAATTCATATAATAAATCTAATATTTTTTATTTCCTAATTCGCGAGATAAATTTTTTAACCCAGATATTTTCCTCAAACTCTCAGGGATAGGAATTGAAATTTCTTCAAGGCCTTAATTTCCTTCATCTTCATTTTCTTTACATTAAGTATAAATACTCTCACGATTTTTTCCATGTTCGTGGAGTTCTTTTCTCAGTTTATACAATCGTTAGATGAGTCTTTATGTTCTCGCCAAAATTAATATTTATTTCTAAGTTGGCTTTTAGTCCAAGGTGCAAAATTTTGTTCAATTATTTTATTCTAATCCAACATATTCAATTCAATTTTTCCACTATTGGGATTTTCACATTTTGGGATGTGCTCATTTTTGCCACTAACGTAGTTAAAAAACATAATTTGAGTTTTGAATAATCCCATCGTATAGTGACTGTAATACACTGAATGTGATAGCAGGAAAAAATAATAAATTTATGTTAGACAATTTTAATTTTTTGGACGAATTTCCTATTTTATTCTTTCTTCTTTTCATTAAAATTTTCATGTCTCTCAGTGAAAATCTTAGTTTTTCTTATCATACGAATAGCCATCCACTGCTGCCATGCTCATGTTTTTAAAACACCTTGGTCTCATACCAATATTTATTATTAAAGGTGTTACTTTTTTACCCAAAGCATTTGTCCACAGGGGTATTGCCTTTGTTTTACGTTCTTAAAACCAAAACATTGTGGACCTTTCCCAACTAGTGATTTATTCGGTGAAGCATGATAACAAAGGCCCGTTTTTTTGGGGTTATAAATGTCTATTGAATCTTATTTTTAAATTAATTATGGTAAACCTGAAATCCACTCCACCACATCAGTATATTCTACTGTTGCACCTTCGCCACAAATAGATATCTGACTGATGTTGTGGCTATTTAAAAGTTTTTCAAACCATCCATTTCTGGCAATAAAAATTCGTTATTTGAATTTTTTTGCAAAATCACAGCCCTTTGTCCTGTAATAGGTAATGGGTAATCCTCTAGCACAAGCACCGTCTAACCAAGGAAGGGTAAACTTATTGATTTCCTTATAAATTTGATGAGATTCACATGGAATACTTTTGTTTGCGCTACTGAACCACTTTTTTTATAAAATGTTTTAGTCTTTTAATAACTTTTGAATTTGTATTTTTCCACAGTTGTATTTTTCCGCAAGTCTTTTTGGAGACAGATATTTTGCATAATCTTTTACAACTTTAATTCGCGTTGCTTAATTCCAAATTTTCATTTTGTTGCTATTTTATGCCATTGCGTCCGCCATTTGAAGGGTTAGTTTATACTGAGAAATAATACGAAAAACTTGGGAAAGACCAATGGTTGCCAAGTAAAGATTTTAGGGTCCTGGTTTGATCAGAGAATGGTCGTATCCAAGAAGATAATTTTATTAGAAACGATACTTCTCTTCTGAAATCGTTTCTCGTGCTTTTGGTCCTCTAATGTGCTCGGGGCAGAGGATGGTCGTCGTAGAGAAGATAATTTACCCAGAAAAGACATCTTTTGAAATCGTTTCGTGAAATTGTGATTGTCTATTGAGGTTGTCGGGTCAAAGAGAGGTCGTCTTAAAGAGGATAATTTATTAGAAAAGGCATCTTTTAAAATTGTTCCCCGAAATTATGGTCACCTCAGAAGATGGTCGCCTGAAGGAGGTGGTCGCTTCTGGAGGTTTTACTTTATATAATTGACTGATTATCCCTATTCAACACCTACTTTACTAGTCATACTACGTCATTAAGAGGAATCCGTCATATTTTTATTTTAGATTGTGTTTTTCTTCTTTTATTTTACCTGTGGTTAACTACTGTTCTCCTATTTGGTCAATGTCTTCTGTTTCCAACCTTGCCTCTTTGGATTGGGTCATTAATTTTTTTCTGAGAATTGTTAAATCCCGTGTGCCCTCCTTTCGCCAACTCTCTAATAGTAAGATCTTATCTTCCCTTTCTTTGGATTATCCCTCTGTTCATCGAACTAAGTCTGATCTTTCTTTTATATACAATATACTAAACTCTATTACTGACTGTCCTGAGTTACTTGCTCAATTTAATTTCCGTGTTCCTAATAGATCTACTCGCTCTTCTTTCTTATTTTATTACCCCACCTCCAGAATTTCACTTGCTAAACGTTCTCTTTTCTTTCGTCTCCCCTCCCTTTTAAACTCACTTTCCCCTAATGTAGATCCTTTTTCAATGTCCAAAGAGTCTTTTTTTTAAAACGGAATGTCATGTTGTCGCACAACTTAATTTTATTGACTACTTCTGCATACACTTATATTATATTGTATTTCATTTTATATTATTTGTACTTTATTTTGGTTGTTATGTTGTTAATTTTTGAATGTTTAATTTTCTCTGTAAATTGGCGGTATCGCTGTATGTGAAAAAATGGTTAAATAAATAAATAGCATCATACTAAACGAGGACCTTTTTTAAAATAAAACCACTGAAATGAGAAGGAAAGGGATAAAGGTTCTGAAACAGAAAAATTACCGGAAGTGCATATTGGAGATTATTATTATTAAAAGAGAGCAGGAATAATGGTAATAATTTTATGTAATAAGATTGAAAGAAATATTGAATTCCTAAATGATTATTGTGTTCCCTACGAAAAAATTTCTGAAAAAACATTTCAACATTTCAGGTAATTTGGTTAACTTGTTAATTGTTTCCAGATATTTCTCTTATAAAATATGCTACGCTGTTCCATCAAAAGAGAAACGTAAACTGCGATATCCTCTAAATAAATCAAAACATAATAACTTAGATTAATACAACTGAAAGGAAAACGAAACAGTCCGTTGAAGTTTGTTTTTCACTTAGTACCATACTTTTATATAATCTGCTATTACTTTGATTAGAACGTTTTGCCCAAATCTACATCGATACTGGACTTAAATAAATAACTCAGTGATTTTGTTATATTAATATATATATTACGGAATCGTATTTAAAACATAAAATTATCTTCGCTCAAAGTATAGTTAAGAATACGGATGTGTTCGTTTGGAATTTAAGGAAAAGTATAATGTTATTCTGGTATAACGTGATAGAAATCTGTTATAGTTAATATTTACATAATAGGTGGTGTTTTGACAAATTGTTTGCATTAAGAAAACATTTAAAACTTTTTTAATGCTTATTAACTGTTCATTTTGATATTTCTTGATTTGACTTACATTTTAGTGCAAATATCTATTAGACTACTATTTCAATTCTTCAAGTTTTTTATTTTATCTCAAGCTTGCGCGGAGAGATTTTCTGGTGGAACATAATTATTTCCAAATGACTTTGAAATAAAACAAAACCAAAGTAACAACAATATAATCAAAATATATCGAATGAAATTCACATCTAACTAACCAATAAGAAGATGCCTAAAATGAGAATTAAAATAATGATAATATACATATCTAAGATGGTCATCCACATGTGCATTCAAAACTATTAACGGCTATTTTAATGTAATTTAAAGCCATTTGCTGTTTACCTTTTGTGTTTTATTTTTAATTTCTTTCCCATGCCATTGTATACCATATAATTTATTTTTCATGGGGGACGTGACTCTTGAGCTGATAGCTGAGTAGCCACGCTCCGCATACTGGCAACACGAGTTAGCAAACGCTGAGTTTATTTTATACGGAGTTGATGTATGGCTAAAAAGGAAGGTTTTTAGCGATTTTTTAAAACTCTTCCGCTGATATCACACATTTTTCCTGCTCCCTTTCATTTTCCTTTTCATCTCCCACGGTCATTGGATTGCGTCCTATAACTCGGTGTGTGGTTTTACGCTCATTCGATCCCATTCCTTATTTTTAATTGCGTCCGTGGCACTCGTGCTTCTGCATAAAATGAGGAATATTTTCTCTTTCCACGCGAATTCTTCTTCAGCAGTGCTCGGCTTATCTTCTCATCGTAACATATATTGTCCTAGCATCTCATTTTTCGCCACCTCTCTTTGTCTCACGATGTATTTAAAACGTTTCACTTTCTGGTTAGATATCAGTCATCGACTGTGTCATTTATTCCCAGCTACACATTCTGTTTTACAGTTTTTAGGATGAAAATGTACGTCATTCTTTAATGTGTTCAAGATTCTGAGCATTTCTTTATTTATCAGTTTCTTCGAATTCCTTGTTTCTTGTTTTTGTTTGTCATTGTCTTGCTCTAACTAATAGAAAAATACTAATATGAGATAAATATTTGGGATCGAGAACACACGAGCACAAACAAATGTGTATACGTACAAACATACGTAAAAACACAAATACATATATGCGTGCGTGTTTTTATGTGTATGCTCTAAATAAATAGTTCATATGTGCGTTTATGTTTATGTAAACGCATATATATTTTATATGTGTATGCAATAAATAAGTAGTGCATGCATGCGCTAGTGTTTGTTTACGTTTAAGTAAACACACACATATGCACACATATATATCATGGTATGGACGTTTTCGTGTGTTCAATCGCCGCGATGCCCATATGTCTCTCCCATAGCACTTGGCTCTCCCTTTGATTCCGTCATGTGTGATCAAAACCCCCACCATCGGGACTCATTGTCGCCCACGGGAGAGATAGAGAGGGCGAAAGAGAGGGCGAGAGATAGAGAGGGCGAAAGAGAGTGCGAGAGATAGAGAAAGAGGTCGAGAGAGAGGGCAAGAGATTGAAAGAGAGGGCGAGAGAGAGAGAGAGAGAGAGAGAGAGAAAGGGGCAAAGGGAGGGAGGCTGAGTGCGAAGGGTCCCTCGCCCCTCCATCGATTCCTGCCGAGGACCACTCTCCGTCACGGTCCCCCTCTTCGCCCGGGCCCTTCCCCGCCCTTCTCTCTCTCTCGTCATCATCTCCCCTCCCCTCGGCCCGCCTCCCCCCACCTTCCCCTCTCGCCTCACTCCCTGCCTCTCCGATCCGACCGTACCCAAACCTCCCCATTCGAGGTAATTCCGCGCACTGTTGCCATGTCTCCTATCTACCTCACGAACGAAATGTCTCTTCTACGTTCTCGTTTGATGGTAGAGTATGTAGAAAGAAAGAGATACGAAAAGGCGGAGAGAGAGAATGCTCTGAGGGAGCGTGGGAGGGGTGTTAGAGGGTGAGCTTTGTTCGAGTTGGGCGAAGGAGTTGGTAGGTTAGCTATTGGTTGGAGTGCGAGCGTTAGGGAGGAGGATTATAAGGGGAGGCTTAGGAGCTGAGAGGGTGAATATTTTCTTATGGAGCGGAGAATGGCGTGGTTAGTTGCAAAGGTCTGGGCTGAGCTCGGTGCGTGACTAGGGAACGCACACGTGACTCCATCTGTGTGTCTTTTGTGAGAGGATACTGGTGCGAAAGGCAGTAGGGATTGAGTGGAATTCAGGCGGAGGAAGAGATTTTGAGTGCGGCGTGATGGAAGAGAGAGATAGCGAAGGAAGCGAAAGGAATAAGTGAAGAGAAGATGGAAAGTTAATCTTCAGAGAGAGAGAGAGATCAAGAGGGGAAGGAGTTAGCGGAAAAGGGGAAAGAGGGGTAAAATGAGGACAAAAGGGCTAAGAAGAGAAGAGGTTGCAGAGAATTAGATCCAGGGAGAGGAAGGAAAGAGGAAAAAGGAGACAAAAAGGGGAAGAGAGGAGAGTTGGGAGACAAATGGAGGGAACAAGAGAGTGGCTAAAAGAGTTAAAGATATAAGATACCTTTTCTCTCCGGAGAATCTTCCACTTAAAGCCTACGCTCTTTGCTTCTAATCTTGTATTCACCGCAATTTTTATATATATCAGATTTTGTCGTTGGATTTGTATTTAGTTATCGTCTATAATAAATCATTTGTAAAGAGGTTTTAATTTTTAAAGAAAGAAACAAACGTTCAGTATAATATGTTTTCTGGTTGTAATTGGCAATATATTATTTGCTATTTTAATTATTTATCACTGCTAAATATGAGACCCTATTTGCTTTTACAGTTATTAAATTTTAAAGTTATAGAACAGTTTTTAGTTATTTCATCATACCACCACATATGAAGACTATTTTCATAAAAAATTTATTGGAATTCTATAAAAATCATGAAAAATGGAAATCCCTCATTTATCGAAAACTAAAATTTACAGTATTCTCTCGAAAGTTTATGAGTATTTGATAACAATAACTTTTGATGAAAACGTTTCCTATTATTACATTATTAAGTAATATTAATTTTGTATTTCAGTCAAAATATTTGCAAATAAATTACATAAAAAACACAATGTTGATACCAACCGATTTATTCGATGTGATAATGAAACTGTGAATATTATAAATTTCAAAGATATAATTCTCTTATTTATAAAATTTAATATAAATAAAATGCAGTGAACGAATAAATACACGTATTCACTGAGTATAAAATTGAGCAGACTACATACTACATTGTAACCCCGAATTTATCACATATGTCTATTGTATTTAAATCTTGCATGTTATTTAAATATGCCGTTTAGTCTTGTTTTTAACCCTGACCTTACCGTTTATAGCGGTAGAATGTATTTTTGTTCATATCGACCACTTCAGACCTTCCTGCCTAGCACCCAAGTTTCTCCCCTTCGCTTCTCCCTCCCTCCTCTCCCTATCCTGCACCTACGCCTCCTCCCTTTTCGACCAGCTGTGCCTGCCCACTCTGCCGTACAGTAAAGAAGGTGATTGCACTCCTTTCTTCAGCGAATTCGTCGCTCTAGGTGTCTCGTTGTTTTTGAATCCCACCATTCCCTTTCTCATTTAAACCTACGTCACATCCACACCAAGAATCTCTTCCCTTTCCAACCTCAAGTCGAATTCTCACCCATTCTCCTCCCTCGCCTTCCACTCTCCTACCTCTAACTTTCATCTCTTATATCATTATCTACTTCCTTCCCTCTTTGCCTCGCCCCCTGTAACCCCCCTCACGTGTTGTTATCCTCCTCCCTTCATCTTATCTACCTCTCTTTCTCATCCCGCCCCCTTTTTCATTCCACTCCTCTGCCCTCCCTTGCCTCTCCCTATGTTCCCCCACCCCACTCCTCTCACGCCTCTCGTCGAATCTCACCTCCCCACGTCACTCCTCCGAGATCACTGACCTCATGCACTCGATTACAACTCCCATTCCAACAACTCACACTCCTGGACAGGAACAAACATGATTTTTATCTCTCGTATCGTGACGGACACCTTTGTGTACTCTCGATGGTCGAAGGCGCTCTCATAACGTTAGCGAGGGAAATCCGTATTAATTTCGACTAGTTTTGATTTTTTGGTAGTTTGTAAAATTAAGGGATCTTTAGAAATACATAGTCCCACGTATTTGGAAAAATCGAATTTTCACTAAATTAAAATTTACTCACAGTTAATCTTTTTCGAGTATGTAGTTAAATTACCCTGAAATTTTAGTTTAGTCCAAATTGTAAATCCAATATTGCGGGATGACTATTTGGTTGATTAAAGACGTTAATTGCATTTAGAGAATTTTTAAAGCAAATAACCTGATATTAACTTAAGTGGAGGTAATAGTTTGTAAAGAAAATGGTTCATTCATCTTAAACAGTTTATAATGGTCCAATTTTTTCAACCCTAATACGAGAAATTTTTATGTAGTATGACGGAAATATTTTTTAGTTTGTAAAACAGCGAAATGAAAAAGCAAAGAGCTATTCACAGCAAAATAACCATTTGTTATTAATTTAAAAATTAATTCTAAAATAATTTATTCGTATATAATTACTCCCTCTATGATTAACAACACAAGCATTATTTATATTTTATTTAAGTCTAAAAAACCTTTTGCTAATTTTTAATGCATTTCAAAAACAAAATGTTCTACCACAAAACTGTAATTTTAAGGTAACTAAATGTCCGAATTTTCTTTTTTATATTCCTACATGTTATAGGTTATTAATAGAAATGGATCGCAAAGGTAAACGGTAAGCAATTTTTTATATTTAACAAAAAATTTAGCCTATCTGTGCAATATATGTCCTTGTGCCTTGTTTTTGTGGTTTATTTGAGTAAGGTTCCCCACTTTACATTGTTTCCTGGTGGTCACGTAATCAAACCGAAATAGGAACCGCACATGAAAAAAAAATTGTAGGAGATTTCATTAACGAGTGATACAAAGCAGACATTTATTAATCGCTATGGCCTACCATAGTCCAAACATTTTTATCTACATGTATCCGATAAGTTAGCGCCGACTTTCGAGAGGCGTAACAGATTTTAGTTATAATTTGCAAAGAAAGGAAATGGGATAAGAATTTACCGTCAAGAGATAACTGAGTACTCATTTCTATATTTTATGATACATGTCGATATAACCTACTCCATTTTGAGTATAAATTATTTTATGTCTATTACGTGATAGTCCAAAATCGACGACTGGAGTTGCAGTTAATTACCGTTGACAAAGAAATTCAAAAGATAAGAAATTAAAATTAACAGAAATAATTAATCAGAAACATAATGTATTTCACTTTTTTCTATTAACTTGAATTTACGTTAGTATATTTTAATTTAATATTTCGGACACTACCTACTGCGCTCAAAGGTCGCCGTAGCACATAGTCAGCGATTACGAAAAACTAAGCGGAGTAAGTGATAGGAGTTCACATCAATAATTAACTATTACATTACACATTTGTTGATGCTTTATGTGTCTGTTATGTAGAGTTTACTGATACTCCCAGCTCTGAGTTCTTGAGGTCGCTATAAAAATTAAAATATTTTTCTTGCAATTTTGAAAAAACTAAATGCAAAGGAAATAATATTTTATGTAATTAGTCTGTAGTATATTCTGCCCACTGAACGCTACGTTGAGCAGGTCGACTAGATATACTAATTTAACTATTACTTAACACATTCATTTATAAACAAAAGAGAAGTAAATATATAAGTTAAGAAATAAATAAAAGGAATGAATTTCATTAAAAACAATAAAAATAGTAAAAATAAATAACAATATAATAAATAGTAATGATCATACATTAAGTAAAGAAAAGTCTTAAAATAACGAAAAAAATAATAACTACAGATAATTCCCCATCAATATATATATGACTTTCTAAAAGGCAGTTATAAATATTTGAAAGTCATTTTTATTTACACCAATGGAAGATGAGACCCTCCTTCAATTAAATCCATGCTGCTAAAACTGATACGAGGTCAGACACCGTTACTGATTTAAACATATTACTTACGTTGGTAATTAAACAGATATAAGTCATATATATATATTGTGTGCGTGTTTTCTATGTCTCTCTTCGACGCCCCCAGCTGCCTGCTAACTTGGTCCTCAACTTGGTAAGTGTCCTCTGGGCTTCCTTCAACACCTTGTTGCCACACTCATCACTACCTTTCCTTTTCCTTAAGTTAATATACATATATATATATATATATATATATATATATATATATATATATACACACACATATATACATATATGTATGCGTGTGTTGTTTATTAACGATTATAGTTTGATAGTTGTTCCATAAACGGGAAAGAAATTCACCGAAAGTAACATTGAAAAACTGTTAATCGGGAGCCTTGGCCTGAAATTAAGTCGGCTAAAACTATAGTCCTGCGAGTCACAAAATGTTTTCGAATCAAACCACGAATTGAATCATCGGATCAAATGTAATCGACTTTGCCGATATATGATATATATGAGCAAATTTTAAATAAAACAAATAGTTTATTTATAAATTTATGAATATTATCCATATATCAAATGAATAAGATTGTATTATTCATAGACGAATATTTTACATCGGCAATTGTTCAATTTCAATCGATTGTTTATTAAAAATCCTAACCCAAACAAATTTATAGTAGCAAAATCAACTGAAAATGGCAATAGGCAACTTAGAATAAGAGTGAGTTTACTAAATAATTTGGGATTATGATTTTTAATAAACAATCGAGCAAAAAGAGCTCTCAGGTGAGTAATAATCCAAGAAATCACTAAATCAGACAATGATAACGGACTATTGTAATCACAGTTAGTATTTTAACTCTTTGTCTTGCCATAATATTTTACTCTAATACTTCAACCATTTTGCAGTTTTCCAACATACTCTGTTTAAGTGCATAGCATATTCCACGCCAGCTAATGTATGCATAGTATGAATTTTATCGTTTCAGTATAGGAATCTGAAATATTGTCGTTATCAATTGCGAGGTTGAAAAATGGCCACTATTGATATATTTAAAATATATCTTAATTTTTACTCAAAGCATTTACCGTATAACACGTTTCAATAAAAATGAAAAAAGGCTTGAATCAGGGGCAGAAAAAGGAAGAACAAGAAAGTAAGAGACAATACAGAAAAGCAAAGAATCTGTTACAGCTTTTTATTTTCTCCTTCTTAATCAACTGTCAATAAAAGAACGTTTGCCAGTCATAAATTCGCCAAAACCATAAGCTGAGCTCGGGCTTCTTACGTAAACTTTCTCACGCATTGAGTACAGTTGGCCTCTTTGTCTTCCAAAAGGGTCAGATAGATCCAGATGAATCTCGAGGAAGGTTGTTTACCTTCTTTAGGCCAAGTGGTCGGCTAGGTGGAAGCAAAGAATAAGTGTAATGAAGAGATTATAAACAACTACGAGACTGGCTTCAGCTAAGTGTAGAAACAGAGGGTAAAACAAATGAAGCGATAAGACTGCTTCTTCCACCGCTTAAATTTAAGTAGTATATCGAAATTGCGGGGTCGTCGTGAATAGCACCCGCATGAAAGAGCAGCCTCCAGTGCCAATTCGCTCTTGCCAGTCGCCCATGCCTAAAGTCGACCTTTGCTGAGGTCCCCTTTTTTAAGAGGCCCCATTTTCGACGAAGCCTCCAGCTAGCGCCTCATGCGCCTGTGCATAAATCCGCCTCTGTACAAAATTCAACTGCATACAATCCATTTTAACGAAATGACACCCTTGGCCCTCGCCTTATGCTGTCTTCACAAGAATGCTTGTTGCAAAGCATATATGACGCGACTTCGTCCCAAAAGAATTTAGCAAAAGCTACAGATAATAATATTTTGTGAACATGGCTTCATGCTCGTCTCATGCGACGCTGTGTGATAAGATACATAATGTAAAATAGTCATTAGACGATTTGAAAATATCGATTCGGAATCCAAGCTAGCTAGCTACAACCCTTACTAAGACATTGGAGACAATAAAAAAATACTTCTCTTGACCTTGCTATTTGCCTTCGTATGCATAATGAGAAAATTTATTTAATCAAAAAAGCTACCTCCTAACTAATATATAGTTTAAAGAGACAAGAAATATGACTTTTAGCTTCCGATAGGACTACGAATTAGTCGAGATGAATTTTATCTGAGAAACTTGATGTGTAAGGCGAGCGGTATCATAAGGGGCTGCTCTGACATTATATTATTAACGTACAGTTCAAAAATGTGGCAATCTCTTCAGCGGATTTAAATTATTTAGTTCTTAAAGATTTTCATTCATTAAATGGTTAAGAGTAGTAGTAAGATTACGATAGAAAAGATACACGCACCTGGAATAAAAATGCAATAATGTTTTAGAACAAAAAGGAAGCTATCCTATTACAAATATTGACGGCCTCTCACAGTTATTTTGCCTATGCCATCGCGAACATAAGGCCTGCTTAATTTAGGGAACGGTTGGGTTATCTTAGATTTCTTAAATGTGAGATAATCTCTTTTTAAGTTTATTGCGAACGTATTACGAATAACTACGGTAATACCTGTTCTTTGAACTGGTATTTATATAGTTATTAAAATATACAATGCAATTTGGATCTAGGCCTGGTGGCACGGTAAATACAACAATAATGATATAAAGCGATATTTTATAGATATCTTAAAGAAAACATAGTGACAATTTTTAAGCACAAAATGTCAATATAGATTCCTGAGTTGAGAATTTTCGAGGTTCAAGGTAGGCCTTCACGGTTACCGTAGCGACCACGGGGCCGTCGAAGTCCCCACCGTACATCACCCTACCAAGCAAGCCTACTACTTTCCCCTCCTAGCTATATAAACAGGGTTTTAGCCTTAATTGAATAACAATAGTGTCATTTACATTAAAACGATATACTTATACATTTAAGATATTATACATTATTGTTTAGTGGAATACGTATTAACATATTTAACAACATTATTTTCCATCTTTAGTCATTGTTGACAGTATTTCTTAATTTAAAAAATTCTTTTTGTTGTTGTTGTCAAAAACTTCCTCAGGTAAATTGTTCCATTCCTCTGAGGTCCTAATTAGAAAAAGAAGTTTGTTTTTTATGTTAGGTAGATAATTTTATGTTTCTTGTCCTGCATACTGAAATAAGTTTGACTGTGAATCCTCCCTAATGTGAATCTCCCTAATGTGCTTATATAAACGAACGACGAACGGAAGGTACATGCATAAAGTAAGCACACATAACTTTAAACTATTTCCCATATAAAAGCATTAGACTCTCAAATGCGACGACAACATTGTATGTACACTGAAACAAGGACGGATGAAATCGGAGAAAACTCGGCGATTGCGATGACAAAAGGGGGGATTACTCTTAAAAGTGATGGCATTTATAAATAGAAGATACATTTGAAGGCTGATGTAAAATTCATATCACAATGACCTCAATTATGATTTATTTATGAATTATACTCATTTTTCATAATAAATTTTTCAGATATGAGAGAACTCTTTTATTCTGAACTAGATGTGTGACCCGGCGTTGCCCGGGTGCGATTCGGGATTGCACCAACTCCCTTTCCGCAACGTCTTTCTTCGCGTTCTTGTGCCGTCTCAAGGGGTCTAGACAAACGTACACACTTAGCTTTTCGGGGATTACGCCCGATATTGGGTTGAGATCTTCTAGGCATTGTGAGTATTTTAAACCTATCTACACACACACACGCACGCACACACACGCACGAACGCACGCACACACACACGCACACGCGTGCAAACGCGCACACGCACGCTCGCCCGAACACACACACACCAGATTCGACCAAATCAAATAAATACAATGCAGAAATAGCAAGCAAGCGAAAGTAGCGAACGCAAGCAACTAATATACCCTCGCACCGCCCCAGCGCTCGGTGCACGCTCTCGCGGCCGACGCTGCCACTTATGTACCCTCGCACCGCCCGCCCGCTCAACATACAAAGCGTTGCTTCGAAAAATTACCTACAGAGAAGTATTTTGTTCCGTAAAAGCGTTCTTGAAAAAATGCCATAGCTTTCGATCAGACTTTATATTCATATGTTTTTGTACGTGAAACGTATTTACAGTATAGGTTTTGGGGCCTGTCCTGTCGCCTAAAAAAGATTGAATAAAATCGGTGTGTTTTTTCCGGAGATATTTTGGTTAGAAGGGGTTTTCGATTTTTGCCTTTTATATATTAGATTAACGATACAGCAAGGTTGCAAAAACTCTGACTCGTGATTCGAAATTCAAATGGTAATGGTATAACAGCAATAAGAAGAAGCGATAAGATAATTCGAGACTGCAAAAAATTATGCTTTATGAGATTATTGGAAAAGGATAGAAGATTTTTTGAGAAGTTGTGATGCCTGTCTCCCAATAAAAGAGAGAGAGAGAGAATGAATGCTATTCATTTTTTTCTCAAGCGAGTAGAAAAAAGTGTGGAAGGTCAGGGGTGAAATGGAAGAGGGAGAGAGATAGCATGAGAAAAGTCGTGAAAGAGAGGGTGAGAGAGACTTCGATAGAGGGAAAGAGCGAGAAAATAGTGCGAGAGAGGGAGACAGATGTAGAGCGAGAGGGAGTAATGCGTCGGGTTCGTTTGAGGTTGCTCTCTTGGGTTAGGGATGATATTTGCGAGAGGGAGAGAGGTATAAGGGCGCGTCGAGCTAGAGGAGGGGGCGAAGGGGAGGGTGAATGGGGAGGGGGCGAAGGGGTAGGTGAGAGAGGACGGGGCGAAGGGGAAAGTGAGGGGGGGGGCGAATGGGTAGTGAGGGGGGATGGGGCGATGGGGCAGGAAAGGGGGGGGGGGTGGAGCTAAGGGGAGGGTGAGGGCGGTCGGCAAAGGGGAGGGGGAGGAGAAGATGCTTCGGGAGCGTGAGGTGAGTGAGCCATGGATAGAAGAGGCTGGGGGAGGCAAGAGTGGAGGGGGGAGAGAATGGAAGGATTTCCGATACGAGAGAATGGAGAGAAACAATAGCTTTTGAGGGATCGCCGCGAGGAAATGGCGAATGTTTTCCGCGATTCCTTCTTTCTCGCGGTAGAACGCATTCGATTCCATTCCTCCGACCTATTCGTGCGGCTCTCGCGTGTTGAGTGCCGACTCAATGAAATGGGTCGCTTTTTACTGAGGCGGCATTTAATTCGCGGTCACTTCGCTACCTTATTGCTCACGCAGTTTGTGAGAGATGGGGGGGGGGGGATAGCCTAGACGCCCACTGCCTCCGCGTCTGGTGAGTCAGCTGTCGGTTGGTTTGCGAGGGAGGGCGTTGCGTAGTAAGGGGAAGCGAGGGGGGAGGGAGTAGGGGAGGGGGGACCGGCAGTGGACTAGGAGGGGAAGGGAGCGGCGGAGTCGAATCGGGAGGGTGTGAGGTGCGTGGCACGAGGCGTGAGGGGCCGGGAGGGGGAGGCTGGCGAGGGGGGGCGGATAGGGGGGAGGATAGGGGGGGGGAGGACGCCTGCAGGCGGTTGCGAGGGAATGAATGCAAGGGGAGTTTGTATCACCGAGGGAGGACCCAGAGGGTCGGAGCGAGTTGGGGCAGGGAACTGTACTGAGGGGGTAAAAGGGAAGCGGGGGATAGTGATTCTCTAGTTTGGGTTTTGCTATCGTTCGCTGGGGAAGGTTTTTTTACGGCCTCATTCCTCTCTCCTGCTCCCTTTCCCTCTCTCCGTGATTCCCCGTGCCTCACCAGTGACGTTTACCCCTTCCTCCCCTCTCGCTGCCTTAGAGGGCGGCGTGCTCGTTGCTGGTTGCGCTTATAAGAGCGCGTGTCCGTATTTGAGTGTGGGAGTGCGTATGTGCGTGCGTGCTGGCCGGGGTTAAAGGGACTGCGTCCCTTTCGTTTCTCGGCTAAGATCCGCGCGAGTACCGCGTGCGTGCGTTATTTCCTCGGACCTCTTTCCTCGACCTTTCTAGTCAATATCCCACCTGTCGGCTAGTGCAACACGAAGAAGAACGGCAACATTCATCCGTTAAAATCGCAAACGACGCGTCGGTGTAAGTTCCAGCGAGAATTGATCATTTTCGAGAATTGTCGCTTGAGGTTCTTTACGGCGCCAATCAGTCCCTCATAACAGGATTCTTGAGAAGAGGAGTGTTTCGGCTCGAGCGGCATTAATCTGTGTGAAGGCTAAACGAGCGATCGAAAGGGAATCGCTTTGGCGTGGTAATTTAGGGCAGTGATACACGACATACTGGGGTGAAAGATGGTCGGTCGAATCTTCTTGAAGCAGGAGTGGAGATTTTAGAGTGTTCTCCTCTCGTTCTCGAAACGCTTTGAGCGACGGTGGTGTTCTGTAAGAGGAAAAGAGAGAGGAGAGAGAGAGAGAGAGAGAGAGAGAGAGAGAGAGAGAGAGAGAGAGAGAGGAAGAGAGAGAGAAAAGAGGCTCGCACTCACTCCATTTCCCCATCGCGGGGCCTTCACATTTCATTATCGCCCCCTCCCCTCCCTACGCGTGTGGCCTCCTCCTGAACCCCCTCTCATCACCAAAATCCTACGACGCACAGAGGGTCCCCACCTCTCTCCCGACCGCGCCATGCTGATAACCAACATGGCCTCCCCCGCTTCCGTGTACGCTCCTGCGGCGGACAACAAGCTCGCGTCCGCCTCTTCCGCCTCCTCCTCCCCCGGATGCCTGATCCCTCCGCCGCCGCCCCCGCCCACTCTGCACGCCGTGCACTTCCAGCACCCTCAGGCCGTGCTGCACGGTTCTCACGCGCCACCGACCCATACTCTCGTCCCTCTGGTGTCCGTGGTGCAGCCGACGCAGATGCAACCGATGCACCACGCGTCCGTGTCCGTGATATCTGGCGGCGGCACCAAAGACAGGGACGCCATCAAACTCTTCGTTGGACAGATCCCCAGACATCTTGAAGAGGAAGACCTGCGGGCAATGTTCGAGGAATTCGGCAAAATCTACGAGTTCACGGTGCTCAAGGATAAGTTCACCGGGATGCATAAAGGTAAGATGAGCCACGCGGCTTTTCGAATAGTAAAATCCACGTTTTGTCTTCGAAAAAGAAGAAATATAATGGAAAGTTTGACGATTCGGTTTTCGTTTAAGCGCTGAATAATTTGGGTCAAAAAGAAAAAGAAACCAAAGCTATAATGAATTGAGCATCACATGAATTTGTATATATTATCATGAACACTCTTGAAGAAAGATAAACCCATCATAAGAAAGTAAAAAAATACTTTTGTAGCATTTCATGCACAAATGTGTTATATTCCCAATCACACGGCCTTTATATCGACCCTATTTGATGACGCTTTTTTATATTCGATCGACAACTAAATTTCACTGGATTGGCGACATTTCAACTATTTATATTGGAAAAGCCATCAAAATCTGTTCGTTTTTGCGGAACATGCTCAGTCGCGAGCATAGATAACCTAAGTCCGACTTTGCAATGGTGGCTGTTGACTCTACACGATTCCGGAGGAGCTAAATGTAAACATACAGTAGCCCAGTTGGAGGGTGGGAAGGAGTGTGAGGGTCAGGTCATGGTATACTAGGAGGGAGGGAAGGTTGCTGAGGAAGGTAGGGTGGGTGAAGGAGAGAAGGTGGCTGAGGAAGGTCAAGTAATGTTATCCACGTGTCCAATGGTTCGAAACAACAATCTTTCAGCACAACACCACGACGGCCTACAGTTCAGAGGTTACCCGAGGTCGCATTGTGGGAATGTGGGAAGCTGGACGTCCCGTATCTGACATATCTAATGTCATTGGAAGGGAAGTACATGTTGTTAGATACTGGATCTGTCGATTTCAAGAGGAGGGAGAAGAAGGCTTGAAAACACGCCAAAAACCTGGACCGCCCAAAAAGACAACTCCTGAAGTGGATGATGAAATTTTCGAGGCAACTAAGAAGGAACCGTTTTCTTTAGCCGCAAAAAATGGCAGATAGTTTCGAACTCATCCTGAGAATTCAGTCTTCGACTGGCCATCGAAATCTCCGGATCTCAATCCCATCGAGAATGTATGTGCTCTGGGACTGACTGACTGGGAACCTTGACGGAAAAGAACAACAGAGGCTCTGTCCAATCATGTTCTGTAAGTTTGTGACAGCATTAGGAGGAGGCCTGGTATTTGTCAGTCCATTGTGAATTCAATGAATGGAAGAGCGAATAGTATTCTTGATAATGATGGCTGGTGGACATCATATTAGATGACTGCTTTTTGTTCAACAAGAATGAAAAAGAAAGACGTTTATTTATTTACTGCAAATAACACATTAAAGCAAGTTATTTGAGCTTTTTTCATTTATTTATTGCTTTATTAACTAAGAAGATATTTAATTAGTTATCTAACTTCATCAAACCATCTAAAGAATGTTTTTATAAGTTTTGGCGGGACGAGTTATTTTTGCTTTAATCACAACCACTGAAATTAGAGTTCCTAGCCAAAAATTAGAAAGGTGGATCACAGTATCTCACATGCGTATTACGCATAACTAAAAGAAGATATTCTACTTGTCGAGAATGGGACAAAAGCTTAGTTTAAACACGTAATTTTAATCCAAGATTATACCGCAACTACGAGAGAATCATCTATTTAAACCTTTTCTTTTTTCTTTTCTTTCCCTCCCTCTTCCCCCTCTGTTGGGTCTTTTAAGTTCTCCAGGTAAACACATGAGAGACACATTCGTTTCACTCTTAGCTTAATATGTTCTCCCTACTTTCGCCCATTGTACTGTGTGACGTAGCATAGGATAGGGACGTTCCTCACCCACCTTATCTCCCTCAGCAACCTTCCCTCCCCCCTAGTATACCATGACCTGACCCTCACACCCCTTCCCACCCTCCAACTGGACTACGTTCAACTCCTACGGAATCGTCGAGTCATCAGCCACCATCGCAAAGTCGGACTTAGATTATCTATGCTCGCGATTGTACCTCAAGTTGAGCTATGCCCTTTAAAGAAAAGTATTGGAAGTTAAGTCAAATGGGTTCGCAAGCGTAAAAGAATAATTTTTATACAATGCAAATAAAGAAAAATCAGTATTATCAAATTTTGAAAAAAGTTATGCGTAAAAAATGTTTGAATATAGTCTAAAAGTTATAAGTTTAGCTCATTTAAATGATTGTCGTATCCAGTTACACCGTCGTCACGGGGGATGTTCCCTTCCAGTGGAGAGTTCAATGTTTATCTTTAGATTAACCCGGAGATATTTTAAATTTAAATGTAGCTGATGAATTATTAAAAAAGAATTCATACGTATCCATTGCTTATTTTTCTTTTATTATTTGCGAGTATTTTAAAATCTAGTTGATTCATTTTTTATCTCGGTGACTGAGGACATTTATCCGAAACTCCTATTTTAGGGTTAAAAAAACGTTTTGTGAAGAAAATCTAATGAGATGACTCTCGTTCACAAGTGTCTTCCATTATGGACTAAATTTTGGAAATCCACTCGGTTTTTTTCCTCTAATGGGTCGATGGTTATCCTCCCTTGGCTTTTGTATCGCCACCAATTTATCCGGTGCCTGAATGATTCAATTAATTAAAGTACTCGGTGCGTTTTCTTTAAGAACGTTCGCGTTCTGTGGTCTTCTCTTCCTCTTACTCCATGATTAAAATCCTTCCTTCGCTCACTATCTCCCCTCTTTATCGCTTTGAGTGCGCGCATCCTGGTGCCATCTCGTTTCGGGCTGATCCTCCATCACGGGGCACTGAACAAGTTAAAGCTCGGAAGAAGACCTCGGCGGCTTAAGGCGAGTTCGAGGGGGAGACGAGGGAGGAGATAAGTTGCCTGAGGGGAGGAAGGATAAAGGGGGAGGGCGCTCTCTACTCTCCCTCCCATCTACTTCCTCCTTACTCCGTTTCCCTTCCTCCTACTCGATTCTTACTACTCTCTACTTCCTCTTTTCCTCTGCCTCATTCCCTGACCTCGCGCCGTCATTTCGAATTGGCGATGTTATCATACCTGTCCCTGAGAACTCTTACGTCGATTTTTCGTGAGCGATTTTCTTACGCGAATGATTGGCGCTTTGATTTTTAGAATGTTTTTTTGTCGCTATTTTGGATATAATTACACCTCTATATTCGGTTCATATTTACTCGGAACAAGTCAGAGCGACGGAAAAACCCAATGCGCGGGGAATTTTTTAGGTTGTGGCGGGTCACGTAAAGTGCCTCCTTCACTTTTTATGTCCGTGTCACGGGAGAGCAGGGCCTTAGCGCTCCTCATTGGCATGTGTCGCGCCTTTCGCTTCGGTATCGCCAAGCGCTTCTGTATCCGAGGAAGTTTGCGACTTCAAGACTCTTCTTCCTCTCGCCCACGTGCATACAAGGTCTCTCTCCCCATCCGCTTTCCTGTCTCCGCAAAATGCACCGAGGTGTCTCAAAAGGTCCTCTCGAGAGGCAAAAAGTAGTAAATGGCAAAGCATTAACGGGCTCGACTTTCCTTTTAATGGTACTTGACACACTTGTAAAACTAGGGAGATGATGACCACTCGCCGCGACCCCCGGTTTTATTTATTATTTTCCTCCGCAAAAAGTGACCCTTAGGAGCTAGCGTTTGTTTTACCTTAATTTTGGCTAGTCGAATTTAATCAATGCGATTTAATGTTTAAACCAATCATCTTTTGACCGAAATTCGTCCCGTTTTGATTGTCCCAGGTCTTCTTCACATTTCTTTTATTGGCTTTTGAATCGCCTTATTCTGCCAAGTACCAATCATCATCATCATCATGCTGCTGTCCGAAGACAGGTTTTAGCTGAATCGCTGCCTCCATCTCACTCCCTAGAAGCCTCTTTTATACCTCTATACGTACTGCATTCCTGCTTTATATTATCTAATATTCCTATTCTTTTTCTCCCTCTTCCTCTTCTTCCGCTAATTTTGCCTTCTAAGATCGTCCTTTGTAAACACTGTCTTCTCAATATGTGCACTATCCAATTTGCTTTTCTTTTCCTGATTGTTTTTATTAGCATCCTTTCTTCTCCCACAATTTCTAATAGTTCTTCGTTTCTCTTCCTTTCTGTCCATTTCACTTTCATAATCCTCCTTCATACCCACTTCTCAAAACTTTCTAAATATTTTCCCTCCTTTCTCCTTACCGTCCACGTCTCTGGACCATAAAGAGCTAAGCTCCATATGTAGCATTTCGCTAATTCCTTTCTTGTTTCTAAATTTATTTTCTTGCTTGTGAAAAGCTCCTTCTTCTTGTTAAATTCTGCTTTTGCCATTGCAATTTTACTTCTGATTTCCTGTGTACTACATCCATCCTGCGTTAAAATACTGCCCAGTTATTTGAAACTACTTACTTGTTCCAATTTTTGGACATTTACCATTATATTTAATTCTTTATGCCCCTTTGAAACCACCATGACTTTTGTTTTTTCGGCATTGATCTACATTCCATATTGTTGGCCAACCTCCACTAGTCTGTCTGTCATCCTGTGAAGTTCTTTCTCGTATTCTGATATTAATCCCTGATCATCTGCGTATTTAATGGTGGTAATACTTTCATCTCCTGTCTTAAATCCTTTCTCTTCCATCAACGCTTATTCTGTATTGTTTCTGCATAAATATTAAATATCGCTGGTGAAATAGGACATCCCTGCCTCACTCCCCTCCCTATTGAGGTACTTTCTGTTTCTTCGCCTTCGACCCTGGCTCTAATCTTTAGATCCAAGTAAAGGTTTTTAAGCAGTCTTTTATCTTTCCAATCTATTTCTATTTTATTTAAAATACCCAACATTTTATCTCATTTCACTCTGTCAAAAGATTTCTCCCAATCTACAAAACATAATATCTTTATTGACTTCTAGCGCTCTTTTTACCATCATCCTCATACATCCTATAGCATCTCTAGTTCCTCTTCCTCTTCTGAAACCAAACTGATTATCTTGCAGCTCCTTTTCTATTTTACTTTCAATTCTTTTGGTAATTATTCTGGTTTGAACTTTTGCTGTATGAGAAATTAAACTAATAGTTCTATAATCCTTACAACATTTGGAATTGTTCTTTTTCTGCTGTGGTACCATAACAACATCTAAAAAATCTTCAGGCCATATGCCAGTATCATATACTTGGTTAAAGAATTTTGTGAGTTGCTTAACTGCTTTTGACCCCAAAACATTAAAAACATCCAATGGTATATCATCACTCTCAACAACCTTCCCTCTTTTCATGTCATCAATTGCTCTTTTAACTTCAGACTAGAAAATAATTGGTCCTAGCTTGTCTTTTTCCACATCCTCTTTTTCAATTAATTCAATATTTCTTGGCTTTCCTTCTTTGTCATGCATCACCTCAATGTATTCTTTCCAGAAATCCTTTACATTGTCTGGCTCCGAGACTATTTTACCACTTTTGTTCATGATTCCTTTACGTCCTTTCTTTCTTGCCTTTTTCTTGAATAGTTCCCTTGCTTTGCTATACATGAGGTCTGTTATACAAATTCTTTCACATTCGACAATCTCCTCGCATTCCTCATTTATCCACTGCTCTCTGGCTTTATCTGTTTCCCTTCTTAATGCATTATTTAACTCTTTGTACTTTCTTTGACCTTCTTCAGTGTTTATGTTCTTCCACTTTCTCCGCTCTTCCATTTTTTGCAGCATGGCTGCTGTGATCCAGGGTTTTTTGTTTCTTTCACCCATTATCTTTCCTACCTTCTTTTCCATTACATCTTTAATGTTGCTATGGATGTATCTCCACTCCTCATCTACATTCTTCCTATTTTCTTCAGCTCTCTCCCCCAACCATTCCTCCAGCTCAGTCATGATAGCCTCCTTGTTTTTAAGGAGTTCCTCTAAGTTCCATTTCTTGTTAACTCTTTTGTTTCTCTTAACGCTCTTCAGTCTACATTGTGTATGTATTTGCCACCAAAAGGTTGTGGTCGGAATCGATATCTGCCCCTGGTAATGTTTTCACCTTTTTAGTGCTATTTCTAAATGTTTCATTGACTACTATGTAATCTATCTGGTATTGTCTCTGGTCTCTTGGACTTCTCCATGTGTGAAGTCTCCGCTGGTGATTCTTAAGCCATGTATTAGTTAAAATCAATCTATTTCTATGGCAGAATTCCACTAGTATCTCCCCTCTTTCATTTCTCTCCCCTAGTCCACATTTTCCTGTCCCTCTCCGACTACACTGTTCCAGGCTCCCATTACTAGGGTGGTGATTCTTCATCCTCCGTAATCTGTTCATACATTTCATCTACTTCGTCTTCACCAGCATTAGTTGTTGGCATATACACTTAAATTATAATAATTTCCACTGGCTCCATCTGAAGTTTTACGGCTATTAATCTATAATTAACTGTCACTACCTTGCTAATTTTTACAGCTATCTCTTTTCTAATTATAATCCTCTATTTTCCCTTTTTAAGTTCTCTAGTTTTCCTCCTGAATTCATAGTCCTAACATTCCATGTGCCTATTCTTAATTTCTCACTATTTGCTTTCTTCTTATTAATGTTGCATTTCCTCTGTGCATCCCCTAGGGTAGTCCCCACCCGGAGGTCCGATTGGGGGACTATTTTACCTCCGGAATATTTTACCCCAGAGAGATCCATAGAGCTATTTGCGGCTTTTCAACCTATCATGGGAAATATAATGAGGTAGTTTCCCCTTGCTTTCCTCATCGCAGTTACCCATATGTAGCTATTCAGATCCACATGATCACCACCTACAGAGGTACTGTGCAGGCTGCTTCCCTTGCACAGGAGGATGTAAAATCCCCAAGACTGCTTCTTAGTCTGAATCTTCCCCTCAGACCTTTCCGGTTTGGATGGTCCTACCAGGAGAATTATGTCCCACCGGCATAGCTCTTTGGTTCAAAAGAGTACACAGACCCTCCCACCTCTGTAAGGTTATTCAGTCTTTAGGGAGGGAAGTACCAATACCCAATAGAATTTCGACAGCGGCCAAACACATGAAAACCAAATAATACTATTCTTCGTGCATATAATTTAAATATTCGCCAAACGAGAAAAGAAATGTGCAATTTTCCCACATAGCTTGATCCATAAATAGGGTATGGATTTTTCGGATTTTATCCGATTTTTACCAGATTTTTACCCACCGAAAAAACCACAAATTATTAGTTTTCTTTAAACAATTTTTTTTTAGATTTTGTTACGGAATTTATATTCTGGCGCATGTAGGCTCCTCACAACTTGAGTGCAGTCCGAGATGTTCGTGAAAAGTCTGTTTATTCTCTTTGTAAACAATTTATTCACAAGGTTTCTTTGTAACACGATCTTAATCTCCTTGGTTTTATCGCGCCTCGAATAGTCAAGGACGCGCCTTAGCTAGTCGCTGTTAGATCTTTGATTGGACAAGGAAAAAGAGTAATAGTGTCTGTTAGTTAAAAACACTAGGAATGAAAAATTATTTCATCAATATCTGGTGTGTTTTCAAAAGAAGTTGAATGGGAAGCAAGATAGGTGCAGCCTGCGAGGTGTTCCTCTACACCTGAAGGTTTTCAACACAAGATATCACACTCTAAACCATACTTGAGGTATAGTAAAAAGTTTTGATTGTGATAAAACTTTTAGCTTTTTAAATATGACTTTTATTTAAAAATCACTTTATCCGAATTAAAAAATAATAAAACCCGAAGATTACCCGAGATTGAACTTTTTTTTAAAACTTCGACAAATCTGTAACTTATTTATATACGATTTTAAACTGAATGACAAGGAAAATAATAAAACCCGATATTTACCCTCCGAAAGAATTTTTTTTACCAGAAAAATCAATACCCGATCCAGAAAGTTAGAATGTTACACTACAGTATTTTATTAGAAAAAGTATAAAAATAGAAAATCAAATAATATGCATGTACTTCCTCTTCCTCGTTCGTATCTGTCATTATTATATGCTTTTCATCAGTTTTCCGATACATTTCAGCGATGAGTATAAAATACGACTACGAATGTCAAGCCTCTGCAAGATAGCAGATTTTGGAATTTTTAATCTGGTTGTATTGAGGTATAATTTATGCAAGTTTCTTTGATGTGGGTGTTTGGTGTGTAATGTACAAAAAGAAATGATTTTAAACAATGTTAATAGTCTATATTTTAATCAATTGGACCAGCTTTATGTTCTCCTTATTGTAAACAGGATGGCGAAACAGAAAAAGTAAAATGTATGAAATGCTTTTTCTTCGAGATTAAATGTGAATTCATAGTGTCAGTATGAATTAGAATTTATCATTAGTGCGTTTTTAAAAAAGTGCGCTTATAATTATACATTAGTGTCTGTCTGTCCACTTGCTTAAATTGAAATTATAATGAAACCGTTAACAATAGAGAGTTGAAACATGGAGGGTAGATTTCTCTACTCCTGCCATTTGATTTTCTTTAGATTTGAATTATGAAAACTATACAATTTCGGATCGGAACCATTTAAAATTTCGCTTTCTGAATAGGTATCTCCGAAGGTGTGAACGATGGAATGCTGAAAATTAGAGCGGATATTTTCACATTAATGCCATTTATTTTTGGAAAATTCGAGAAAAATTTAATAAGAAAGTCGCAATTTATTTTGAAGGTAGAAAGTTCCTTACACGGTTTTATTAATTGTTATCAACGAAAACTATCTTCGTAGCAATTGAAGTAAACAAGATCTACTACAATTAAATAAATATATTTAACTAGTGTATTGCCTGTCATATGACGGGTCTTAGTTAATATATGTTTGAAAAACCCGTCGTAAGACTGATATTCCTACTGAAATCATACATCTTAAGTGATCGTAACTCATTTTTATGGATAATCACAAAATTCGGTTATTTTTCAAGTGTAATTACCCGTTTAAATTCAACGGGGAACTTAAACATGAATAATAACATCTGTAATTATTGAGTACGAGCCGGTATGAAATTTGCCATAATAGAGATTCGGGAGAATTTCTTTCTCATTCTTGTTTTATCCAATGATGAGCCCTTTGTCAAAAAGGAAGTAATAATAATAAATAAATAATAATATTCCCTCCCTTTCGCCGTCCCTCTCTCCCTCCCTCTGTCTCCCTCCCTCTGTCTCCCTCCCTCTGTCTCCCTCCCTCTGTCTTCCTCCCTCTGTCTCCCTCCCTCTGTCTCCCTCCCTCTGTCTTCCTCCCTCTGTCTCTCTCCCTCTGTCTCCCTCCCTCCCTTCCCTCTCTCTCACTCCCTCCCTCTTTCTGCCTCACTTTTCTCCCACCTCCCCCTCTCTCATTTCCTCCTGTTCCAATCCATAGCTGTCCCCATTTTTCTCCGTCTCCCTCTTTATCTGTTTCCTTTCGTCCTTTTCAAATTCTATGCCTCCCTAACTCTCTATGTACCTTCCAATCTATATCCCTTCCTATCTCCCTCCCCACATCCACCTCTCGCGTACTCTACATCTATATAGTCGCTTAGATAAACAAAAGAATCCAAACTAAATCCCATTCCCATTAGGATGACCTAATTTCGCGAATAATCCTAAGATTTCCCGTCGTGTGCACACAGAAAATAGTAAATGAAAGAGAATGTTAGAGGACGAAAATAGGTTAATTTTCCTCTTTCTTTCTTTCCTCTTTGTAACTAGGTGACCTTTGTAAAAATTACGTTACAATTACTCAAGTGAGGTAGGTTTTAAATAATTTTGGATTTTATACGTATATATTCGAAGATATAAAAGAGGGAAAGCTGAAACTATGAATGTACATTTCCACATTGGTGTCACTTATTCTCGGAAAGTTAGAGTTTTGAAATTTTTAGTGGCGGATAGGGAAAATTTCAAAATTTTAATACAATTTTGGAAGTATAAATTATCCAAAAATTATATTTTTACGTAAAATATATGTTTATATAGAATGATGATACAGCAATTCAATGCCAAATTGTCTATTTAAACGCTAACGTCATCTTCACGTGGTACTCCGTTTTTAAAAGAATACGAGGGTCTAGTGGCGATATAACCACATGAAAAATAAAAAGAACGCTCTAATTCTATTCATGCTCATGGATAAGATACTTTTTTAAAAATGGCATGATACTTTTCTTTCTATTCTTGCACTAACCTCGGCTGGATGTGTTTAACCTTTGACATATATTTATAAAAATTCCAACGAATTTGGAATGACAGCGGGAGGAAAGTTTAGCGAGGGGTTGGAATTAATTAGGAAGATGCGGTACAAGAAAAAAGTAAATGTAAATATGAGTAAGTTTTGGTCAAGATGTGGAATTCATCGCAGAACATTTGAGCAAGAAAGAGGAATTGAGAGTTGATTGGTTATACGTGGATATGACAGGAAATTGGAGACTTCGATTTAAAGATCTTGCTTGTTGTTGTTTTGTTGGAAGGCATAAAGAAACACCGGGAAAAGGTTGGTTATAAAGTTAATGATGTTGAATGCAAATTAGGTATATATAGTGGGTTTTAAGTTCATATTGGAAAATTCTCAGGGGAATTAAAAAAATATCCTTACCATTTCTTTTGAGAATCAGTCACTACTACATTTGCCAGGAGGTATTTTAAGGGTTATATGTGTTAGCATGTGACGTCTGGATTAATTATAACAAGAAAAAGAAAAAAGGCGTAATATGTTTACAAATTCGATTTCAAGGTGACAAACTGAAGACGAAGACTATTAATTGCGGATGGTTAATAAATTAAAAAAAAGCAGACATTCATTTTAGAATCACCTATTGCTTCTTTCTGTTTTACATGGTACACCGCATTTAATCGCAAATTTAATATTATGTCTAGGCAAATTTAAGATCACTCGGTTAAAATTTTCAAATACGTCTTACGAAATAGTACGTATAAAAAATAAATCATTGCTATCCTTGTATACATATATCTTATCAAAACAATAAAACTTTTATTTCTTAATTTGGATATGAATGTTGAACTGCGGCACCTCTCTACTCCGATTATTTGGATTGGTTTATTCCGGTTGTTCCCAATCCATTGGAGTTTTGAAAAGCACGCTCAATGCCATTCGTTATTATAAAGTAGCAAAGGCAGCGCGTTATGCGCAATTAACGTCTCGCATACCACATTATGCAGATTCAAACAAGTATTTATACTCATTGCTTAACGTTTTATAAAAGAGACGAAAAAAACTATATAAATGAAATCTGATAATTAATAGATGAATTATCTCATGGCGTAACTGAAACTGTTGCAACACAAATGGTTATTTGAAAATTGTGCATGCATTCTCATTACTTCCTAAAATCCGACAGCATTCAAAAGCAGAAATAGGATGTTTCACGCTATCCTTCCCAGATTCTGTTAGAACAGCTAAGAGGCGGAATTCTCTGTAATATTGTACATCTTTGTAATAATTATCCCCTTCCCCTCCCCTTTGTGTAAGTCAGACTTCGTCACTCTGATGATAATTGGCCGAGTTCTGCTAGTGACGTCACACTTTGGGGTAGACGTGTTGCTTTGGGTTTTGGGGGAGGAGTAAAGAGTATGGCGGGGGATGGTTTGAGTCACGGACTGGTGTTCCGTAGGAAGTTCAAGGCTTCTCCATCTCGATTGCTCGCGATCACATAAGCGCCCGTTCCCCATGAATTTCACGTCTAGCGCAGCTAGAAATTTGATGGAATTACTACAACAATTTCGTCGTATTATATGCATGTTAACTTGTGCAGTCAGATAGTCAAGTAACGTCGCACTAAGGTTAATATTACGTATATTTCTGTCGTTTTGAATTACTTGTCAGCAATTCCGGAGACTCTTACCTAAAACATTGTTAGGCTAAATTTTAAAGACGTATTTATTTAAATTCATTTTAAATGTTCATTCACAATTATAGAGCAATCATCTTAATAAATTAAGGTAACCTGCTTCGTTTTAGAGATATTTTCTGCTGTTTTAAGGATGTTTTGCATTTTTTCAGTTAAATATTTTAATACTTGCAATATGCGCTAAAGCGATTCGCATCTGTCGTTATTATGTTGAGTAAATTAATCTTTCCCACCTTTTGCATTATAATGTG
This sequence comes from Tanypteryx hageni, assembly GCA_028673005.1. Taxonomy (NCBI): domain Eukaryota; kingdom Metazoa; phylum Arthropoda; class Insecta; order Odonata; family Petaluridae; genus Tanypteryx; species Tanypteryx hageni. Next base: position 250,756,934 of record CM054112.1, read on the forward strand.
CCCGGTCTTTTCATTTACCAATCGTTTACTTATGCTGTCATTTTACGAAGCAGTCACGAAAATTTGGAGTATGATATACCAAGCAACAATTATTAGAATAACCGAAGAAGAGCACGAATAACGTGACTGCAGACGCATTGTATCGTAATTATGCCACTAGGTCAAAATTGTTATTCTTTTTCATTATAAATTTCCTGTTTTGTAAATATAGTGCGCGCGATAAAGTTTAAACGCATACTTGATAATATAATTAAGAATCAGATGTTATTTCTATATGTATTGGACATGATTTGTTGATATGTATTGTTGGAAATCTTTAAACATTACCCGAGAGAAACGGCATTTTACGTCATGCGAACATTTCATCCGATGGAACAGCTAACGGCGCAAGAGCATCTACTGTGAACAAACACTGCAGTAAACTAATCAGAAAAGGCACCGAGTTGAAGCTAGAATTAAGAAACGAGTATAATTAAATTTTGCTCGATGTTTTCGTGAATATCATTGGCCCCCTTTAGTTATCTAACAATAATAAAAGGCTACTTCTGTCCATTTGTGGCTCCCTCTGTCACGCTATAAAAATGCGAATAACTCGATAATGTAACGAGATTCATTTTTGATATTTGGCAGGAATGATCGATTTACATATTATAGGTTGAAGACAAGAAGAAATCTTGAAAATAGTCCTAGGTTCGACTCCAAGGTTGGCATTTTCATTTCTCACCTGATAACACGTAAAAGTCGACTTTTTGACTTGCAAGTTTTTATTCTTTTTGAGATCTAGATTAGAAAGAATTCACCTATGAACTTCAGATCTAGCTCATTTCAAAGAAAAAACTATGATGTTTCTTATTCTGTTCATCTTTTTCCGCATACATTTCAAAATTCCTCATGTTAAACGTTTAATTCACATATTTTGGGGAAATCTTCCCATTTTAACGGGATGTTGCCATGCCAACCCATTACATTGTTAAACCTCGAAATCCTGTTGTTATTTCAGTCCTTATGGGTGAAAGCGTGCTTTGAATGCTCTTACAATTAGTACGAGGGGGAGAAGGAGAGAGAAATTCTTTTCATAGCAACCGATGTAAACAACATTCGTTGCGTTATTTACGAGAATGATTACATTTGAATGTAGAATATTAATCATTCGCATATTAAACTTAGGTACTTAGAATCATCGTAGGAGTTCGAAACTTGAAACAACGAACGACTAAAAGAACGAAAGTTTGTTTTTTTGCCATCCAAAGAAAGTCGTCATATTTATGGTCATTTTTTATTTCACAAAAAACTTTCCCATTGAATTTCAACGGGCATCTCCCTAGTATAGATATAAATTAAACGAAATAATAAATCGGATTTTCATGGAAATACGTTTCTTTTCACGAAAAAATCTATTTGTAGGAGGTAATTTTGATTTGGTGTACCTTATTTTTGAAGCTAGCGAAATTAATAAATGCCCAAATTGCTTGAAATAATTGAGATTTACCTTTAACTCTTTCTGGAAATTTATGGCCTCTGAAAGTCGATCATTGCATTTAGTTCACTCTGTTATCAACTAATCGTAACAAAATACCTTGGGCACTAATTGGCGTTTTATGGAAGAGGAAATGAAAATGACAGATTCAAAGGAACAAAGGAGACTCTTTGGCGCAATAGTGTAACGTAACAATGTCATTGGGACTGACTACAGGTCTTTTTTTCCTCTCTGGATCCGGTAGAAGAGGACGGGAAAGGGGGATAATAGGATGGAGGGAGGCGGAGGAGAGGGAAGGGGAGACAGAGGTGTCGACTCACGTCCCCTAATACCGTGAGCGGAGGTGCCAACGGCGGACCACGTAGATACCCCGAACCTCTCCTCCTCGCACTGCTCAAAGGCATTATCTCATAATTCGCCACGCCCAGACTATCTCTCTTCCCATCATCATTCCGCTTCCATGTGCCTTTCTCCCTCGCCCTCTTTTTTTATCCTCTCTCTTTTCCCTCGCCACTCCATTTTCTCCCTTAAATTCTATTATATCAAATTTATTCGATCGCCTCCCGCCGCTTAAAAGGATTCGTATTCCGAGGATCACCGCCACAGGTCTTCTTTTTATCACTTTTTAGTCATGCGTAACACAATTTTTGGAGAGAATGAAAGATGTTGCTCATTACGAACTATTTACAAATTGAATGAAAAGTTGTACTTTCGCATTAGTGCGAGGTTAAAGGTGTACTTCCTTCGATGTTTTTTATTCTTTAAAGAATATAAAATGATAAAAAATTATAATAAAAGAGTGAAATAACTAATGCTCTGTAGAATATCTTCTTTATCTGTCAGTCGTATATAACATATTTAGCGCCTATAATAGATATAGATATAGCAGGAAGTCGGGTGATGTTAAATTGCACACAAACTGATCTCTTTGTTATGTCTGGACAAGAAATCATGTTGTATCCTTTACGGAATTCTTTGATAAATATTTGAGTTATTTGAAAACATAACCTTGATAGGGTATCCATTCATTCGTATCTCATTCCTGAATATCTCAAACTGATCGAAATATAAATAGTAAATAAGAGAAATATATTTATCACTAAACATTAAGAATATTACAAAATTTTATGCATCGAGCGTGGATTTCGTCATATTCACCAAAATAGGTTGGTCCTATTCGCTACGTAATGAGAAATGTATTTTCCTCGTCTTCATTTTCTCTCTCTCTTTCTATCTCTCGCACACAAATACACGCGAGCAATTTGAATATTCTCTCATACCACCGCCTCACTTTTTACGGTCATCGGTGGACCGGAGGTCGGCCATATCCACGGGAGGAGGATGAGAGGAGAGGGGTAGTAGGGAGGAAATGGACACGGGGGAGGGAAAGAGGCGGCGAGGATGGAACGGCAGTCGCGGGGTGGGAAATGGAGAGGTTTTAGTGGCGGGGGAGGAGCGGGAGGCGATCTTTGATGTGAAGAATCCGACGGTGGTGGGGGAGGCTCGCCCTGCTCGGAGGGGAGAAAGGAAGTTTCCAGCCCCTTTCGCAGTTTGTGTCCATTCCGTGCCTGTCCTCAGTTTCGCGAAGGTCCTCTCGTGGCAGCAACACGTACTCATGTGAGGCGCCATCGCGATTCTCGAGCACCTGCCTTTATTTCTCTCTCTCTTTTCCTCTCGTTTCCTCCCGACCGCCAGAACGCGCTCTCTCTCCCTCTTCCCTTTGCTATTTCACTCTCCCCTCCCTCACATACGGCAAAAACGGCAGTCACGTGACCGGATCGAGAAAATGACCCCACCGCGAATATATTTTACGACCACTCGGGAACACTCGAGAATATCTGGGAGACGGGGTACGTCACTGCGAAGATAATGGACCAATTACGAATTTAAGGGAATATTGGTTGGCCGCTTCATCAGCGGGCCCTTAGGTTTTTTTACGGAGGGAGAAGGGGGTGATCAATACATATTCGCCGACCGCCGTTGTTCCTTTGCACCCGAGTCTCCCAATTCACCCTCTACTTCTGTCTCTCTTTCCATTTACCACTCAGTCCTTCCCTATTTCGCTCTATAACTCTATTTCTCTCCATATTCCTCCCACTTCTTCTTTCTCCCTTCAATAGTGATCGTTTAAGCTCCGGCGGAGAGTATCGGGGTCGCGGCGTCGGATCCCTAGGCGCAGGTGGCGCCTCTCCGCCCCCGCTCCCGCCCCCCCAAACCCGCGGAGGAGCGTGATTAAGAAGAGGAGACGAGGGAGGGTGGGAACGGGAAGGCAGGGAGAGAGAGAGAGCGGCTGCCGCCAGGCTGCGGTTTGCCCCATTTGACCAGGTGCGGTGTGCCCTCGTTTCGGGGGGGCGTGAGACGGAGGTGGGGAAGTAGAAGATTCATCTGGAGGCGAGGAGTGAGGAGGTGAAGGAGCGATCTGGACCGATGAGTCTGGGGCGATCGGGTTGGTGTCGCGGAATATCTTTGCTGCACGAACGTTTACGAGAAGAGAGGTAGGAATCTCTCGCGAGAAAAATTTTGGTCCGCCATTCGTGTCGTGCTCCGCGTGTAGGGAATTGAACGCGTCACGTGGGGACTCTAAAAAAAAAACAAAAGAGAACGGTATTCCGTGCATAGCCCGCGCAAGTCTCGCTGAGCGTTGTTTTTGCTCGCTCCTCGTTCTTCCACTTCTCTTCGCGATCCCTTTCTTCGCGCACGCCGCTCACGTATTTCGCACTTAAACCGCTCAGAATAGGGAGAGAGAGAGAGATAGCAAAAAAGGGAGAGAGGAGTGGTTGGGTGGGAGCGGGCGTGCATTCCTGGAGGAGGGTCGGTGGAGGAAGAGAGAGAGAGGGAGTGTGGGCGGGAGTGGGTGGGGCGGCAGGGGTGCGCGGGGCGAGAGCGGGCCGCGGCGGGGGAGGGGGCGTCCCCCAACACGCACACTCGGTCGACGCCGCCGACGCCGCCAGCGTCGCCCGCTCGCAGTGTGCTGTTAGTCGCGTGGGAGCGAGGACCTTCAGCGGAGGAAGTGCGAAAGAGAGAGAAAGAGTACTGGAGGCGACCCGCCGTCCCCGTGAGCGCGAGTGCTTCGCTTCTCCGCGCCCTCTCTCCCGCTTCTCCTCCTCCTCTCGACCACCTCTCTCGCCGTCCTCTCTCTCATCCTCCTTCCTTTCTTCCCAGTCCGCCTTTCTCCTCCACCGATCCCGTGGATTCAGTGCGCCGTGTATTTTCTCGAGCCGTCCCCGACGGAATACGAGCCGGGGGACGGAGGACGACTGCCCCGCGCCTTCGCCTCGTCCCAATCGGCGTGCACGCCGGGCCGCCGCCGCTTCTGCCGGCTTTCTCTCGCGGTCGACGGTCATCTGGCGGGAGAGAGGAAGGATTTCTCGGTGCGCGCGAGGATAGAGTGGCAGAGCGCCGGCCAAAGGGCCGACGCGAGGGAGGAGGTGTCCCGCCACCGCCGCCACTGCCGGCGCGTGTGTGAGTGATTGTGGGAGGAGGAGAAGTGCGACTCTTGGGAGCGAGTGGTGAGAGGGCGGGAAGAGGGCGAGAGGAGGAGGCGACGGCGTGCGGTGAGTTCCGTTTTGACTAAGATCTACGCACACAGACGCGTAATCCACGCACGCACTGGATCGGGCGGCGAGTTCTGCCGGGGCCGCTTGCACGAGACGAGGGCGACGGAGGGCGGGGCGGGGTGGTTTGCGGGGGCGGGCGGGTGGCCGAGCGGCGTGGCGAGAGTCGCCGATCGATGTCGTCCAAAATCGGCGTGGAACTGGTTGCACGGCGGAGAAGGGTCTCTTTTCTCTTCAGGCCCTTTCGGTGGCCCTTCTTTCCCTTTCTCTCTGGGGCCCGTGCAACAGTCACGTCGCGCGTGGCCCTCGTCGTCCAAGCGGCGCGGCCCTCGTCGTCCAGCGCGGCCCTCGTCGCTCACAAACCGGCGTCGCGGCCCCACACGACCGGTATCCTGCGTCGTTTGATCCAATAATGGAGAGATGTTGATCTGGCCGTCCGGAGTGGCCTTGACCTCGAAGACTTTTTGTTCCGGTGTTTTCCTAGCGAGCGTAACAAAACCCATAACTTTAGAGAGAAATCGATAAATTTGTGAGTAATTAAGTTTTTTCCGCCTTAGCCTACTCCCGGCGTGGGATGACCCACTCGCGCCGTCGCGAACGGACTCTCCGCCGCCCCGTTTGCAGAAAACGAGCACTCGTCAATGGGAGAAATCGCGCCGAGTCGTACGGCGTTTTTTAAAAGGGCCTACCGCATTTTTCGACTGTCGATTCTGCCGGAATCGATATTAAATTCGGGAGTTCATTCGGAGAGTTGGAAGGGAAAGAAGTCGTTCGTAAATGAAAAGCGGGCGGATGAGAGCGTGTTTGTGCGGGGGCGGCGGAAGGGGGTGGAACGATACGAAAGCGGTCGCGGCAGAAAAGGCGAGATAGGTGCCGCTTTAATTTCGCTACGGGATAAGCAACCGAAAAAGGGTCTCATTTCTTTTTTCTTTTGCCGGCGGCGGCCGGGAGTTTAGTAGGGAGGATGAGTTGTTTTTCTTTTTCGAGATCCACCGTCGTCTCTGTCCAGGCGCACCGAAGGAAGATGGGCTCTCCGAAAGGAGGAAGAGTGCCCGGGCCTCTGTTCGTTCGCTCGCTGTCTGCCCGCGAGATAGTGTCCCTCGGCCATCCCCATTCACCTGTGGCGACTCTCTCTCTGGCATCGCGGAGACCTCCATCCCTTCCTTTCTCCTCCACCGCCATCTCCTCGCTCTCCCCTCGCCACTCCTCCTCCATCCCGTCCGCTCTCTTCTTCCCTCATCATCTTCTCTACCCCTCCCAGAGCACGGTGCCTCGGTCCCTCCGGCGCCGGCGCACGTGCGTCTTCCACCACTCCCTTCCGCCCTCTTGCCATCCATCCACGGACACACACGGATTCGCCGAGGGAGGGAGGGGGGGGACGGGTCTTTCCTTCGTGCCATGTGGCTAGGCACCGTGTCCTACGACTCGTTTCCTGCGTTAGAATGAGCGGTTACTCATTGACCCATCCTAGCCAAACAACTCCGGGATCTGTGCGTGTGTGCGATCTCTTTTCACGCGTCGATTGGCAGCGGGAAGGAATCGGAAATCGTGACTTGCGGTTTCTCCCCTTTATCTTTAGAGACATGCCAGCGAGCGATGGAAACGTGGCCCGGGGCGACCAGGTCTCGGGACTCCAAATTTCTCTTCTTATCCCGTCTGTCCTGTTCGATTCTTTTGCTACATTTCTTCTCTCTTCTTTATGCATCCACATACCCTTTCTTATCTCGAATATAAATTCACCTATTACTTCCTTCATTCTTCTTACCATTTCTCCACCCTTTCGATTCTCTTTATCTTCCCATTTCTTATGGACCCTCTCGATCTCTCCTTACACCTCGTACCTATGTTTTGGTCCTCTCACTTGTAATTTACACGCTTGATCTGCCTTTCTTTATCCCTTTACCTATTTTCTTGTTTCTTTCTGCATGCCTCCTTCCATCCACCCTTCCTCTTAATCTCCATTTCTCCCTCCCTTTCGCTTTCTCCCGTCCTTCAACTTCTCTGCCTCCTCCGCCATACACTTTCCCTCTCCCTTCGCTCTTTTGTGCTCTCTGATGGTGGGGTTTGCCTGGGGAGAGCGGGTAGAGGGGGAGCAGGGGGGAGGGTGAGGGGAGCGAGAGACCGGCGGTTGGGTGAGGGCGGAACGGGTGGTGGGCGTTTTGGGTGGGCGGAGTGAGCGAAAGAGGGCGGGACGTCGATTTTTTTAAAGGGAAGCGCGTGTCTCTCCACGCTGAATAGTTCGCTTGCACTGTGGCCCCGTCGCAGCAGCCGATGCGGCTCCCGTGTCCATGGAACACCTCCGCAGTCTCGGGTCCCCTTCCTATAGCCGACCGTTTCGCTATCCCACCTGTCATTTTTTGCTATTGCCGTTCGAATGCCTCGCGATAAAGGTTATGCTACTGAGGTCGTTGAACCTTCGCCGCCATCGTTGCGATATATACGATACTTTATTCACAATCCTTAAAATATTAATTCGGAACTGAAGAATTGTTAGCATCTGTATGTATTAATCGGAATTATAGGCGACGATTGTAAACCTTCGCTAAAAAGTTTTGAGATTACTTTCTCATTAAGGTGTTTGTCGTGAATTGATAACGAGACAGTATGATAAAGTTTTTGTATTTTAATCCTCAATTATCATCCTTACTCTGGCTCTTTTAGTTTTTTATTCCCCATACTATCCCTTTAAGTACCCGCAGGATACTTAATCGAGTGAATTCCTGGCCCAGGGAGGGATCTCGCCGAGATTTATCACGCTCAGTTCGCCGGTCCATTGACCGCCAAAACGACGGGTGCAGGTTGGAAAAGTTCTAAAATGGCCGTCAGCTTTATTTTTAGAGATTTAGAGGGAAACCCATGCTTTGTGACTCATTATTCACTAGCAAAAAAGACGGAGATTTATGATGAATCTTGACAAAATTCTCTCATAGAGGCATTACTTTCCATTAGCATGGCAAGATTAATATCCGATTGAAATTTATCCTTGTGTTAAACATTGAAAATGTGCACGAAGAAATGAAAATAGAAACGCATATTTTGCTCGTGAGTCATTTTAAAACACTTTTTTTTACAATATTACGTTAGCTTCTCTCAGTTTGGCCGTCTCCCCTTCCGTCCGTCTGCGACTATGCGCAATGTAATTCTGGTCGAAGGGATTTCCATGAGATGTAGTTTAGGACACATTTGATGCATGAATCTTATTTGTTCCATATTAGAAAAATTGGGCTAACAATTTATCTGGAAATCAAAATTCAGACCTTATTAAAGGTGCCGGACTGGCCAAAAGGAGTATGAAGTTTGAATGAAACATTCTCTTAATGCGAGTATGCAATGGGGCATCCATAAATTACGTCACGCTCTGGGGAGGAGGGAGGGGAGGGGGGGGAGGGGAGACGGTTTATATTTTTGTGACGGACCGTGAAGAGAGGGAGAGAGGGATTTTTGATAACGTTACATATTTGGTTTGATGAAAAAGTATTAAAATCATACTTGTTACTAAAATTTAATTTAGATTATTTTCAGCCTGTTTTCCTATGGAAGGATATACTTATGCGAACTTCGTTCCGTCCTAAGGCTAGGGTTACTACCTCTTCGGGTTTAGTGCTAAAATAACTAAATCTGTATTTCTTCAAATGGAAGTGGGGGTTGAAAAATTTGTGGCAATTTTAGAGGGATGGGGTTTAAATTTTTGTACGGTTATGTGACGAGGAAAGAGCGGGAGCTAAAGAATTAAAAAATCTTACGTCACGTAATTTATGGATGTCCCTTAATTATGCTTATAAAACTAAACAAATTGATCATGGATGCCATCTTATGAACAATGGGGCCATTTTTGCTAGAAATGGATGTTTATTTGCCAAATAAATTATTTCTTATTAAAATTGGAATTAAACGAAAGAAACATGAACACTGGTGTTAAAAGCCAATTTTTGAGACATTGAAAGTCGACCGTGTTTCGCACAAACTAAATTCAGTCGGAAATGTATTTAATTCAGAACTTTTTGATGTTTTATTTTTTGCAGAAATATCATTAATATCCTCAGTTATCTGCCGCGAGCTTTACATGCATTTTAGACTTCAAAATGCGTCAATAATACGAAGCTCGTACCCTATAAAGGACCCCAGGATATCAAAGACTTGGTATATTCATTCACTCACGCTTGAGTTTCGTCGATGGACGCTTCTATACTTTCTCAGTAGTGAAAGCAATTGGGACGTGTCGTACATCTTGCGTCGCTCGAGATGCCGTTTTTCCTCTGCTCCCTTATCCTTTGGTTTCCCAAATACGCTATACATAAAAAAGTACTACGAAGTGATGTGTATAAAGCTAAAATCGGCCTACATTTCATTACTAATAAGCCATATTTTTGTTCAAAATAGGTACATGTAGTTCTTGGCGATTGCTATCAAGGAGGACGTTCCAATTGATAAGGGAAAGAAGAGTTTTATGTTCTGTAAGCGGGATTTTTAAAGGGGAGGGCTTCATCTGCGTATTCCCCTCTCTCTTCCTCTCTACGTTTCTCTCTTTCTACTGCTCTCCACCTCCTCTTTCCGTTTCTCTCCTTCTTCGCCTAGCTGCATGAGAGCAACTCCGTATTCTGTTCGTCTAATTAAATTACGTAATGAATGGGTGAGAGAAGCCGCACCAAGCTCAAACGTTGGTGTTTTGAAACGACGTTTTGAGAGGCGAATGTTCTCGCTCTCTCTTTTTCCCTCCGCTCCGGGACCAAGACTCCCGGTGGAGCACACACCAGGCGTCAAAGGACTGTTGATTGTGACACTCTGGGTAACGCTTTTAAACGAGGGCAGTGCTGCGACGTGAAGAAAGATCGCTCGCGTGACGAGCTTTCGGCGCTGGAAGTAAATCGCTCTTATGGCTCCTTGTGTTCATATTTCTTATCGTGAGTCTATCGGGCTGAATTCATACGGAGGCTGAAACATACTTTACGAAGTAGCTCGCGTGAGAAAGCATTAATATGAAAAATTTAAATGCCATAATGGGTTTAGCACTACTAATAGGCGTTTGCTTTTCATGGATCGATTAAAACATTTTTAGATCTTATATATGCGGTACTATAATGCATTGGTGCTCTAAGGTAAACATGTATTTATTTTGTTACACCTGTTGAGAGTCGCTTGTTGTATTTATTCTCGTAATTTCCTCCGTCACCTATTTTCCCTTCTCCGGTTTTAAGGCAGTATTTATTTTTCCCCGCATAATTTCAGGATTTTTACTTGGGCACTAAGTACTGGAGTGGCAATAAATGAAAAAGAATTCCTGCTTGTTAGGTGGTGCAATAATAAAGTTATGACTTTCTATTTGTCCTCATATCTGTACCAGCTTAGGTGATAATAACCACCTTAAACTGGTTAAATACCTGAATAATTTCACTTTCCCTGATGTAGAGTTAAAATATCGGTGGAAAGTAGAATTATACGAGTGTATGTGGAATAAATAAGATGAAATAAGTAATAAATTAATCGATATTGTAAATTAGTAGTTGTAGAGCTAGTAGTTAAAAAAATTATTATCTTTTTCAGAAGATAATCGACGACTCATAGTGCCGCTCACTGACATCAGAATAATTTTTATCGGCCTTTGGTTTCGGATATGCCGAACGTTTTCCTTCCGCTTAATTTTCTTGGCGCTTTGATTTGAATCCAATCGCATGCGGAGAAGTTAGTGTATTATCTCTTACTTTATCGACATGTTAGGTGTTTGTTAATTTTAGAGAGATCTACTTCTGACTACATAAATTTTCCCAAATCGAAATATTTCCCGGGAACGTAGGATATAAACACAAATAAATAAAAAATTATTAGACGATTCGCGTATGATTTAGATTTCTTGTAAAGATAAGTATTTTGTTAAGTGTGTATTTCTCCATACAGGCGGGAGATCTTATGGTATGAAAAGAAGTTTATAAGTATTCATAGCCATTCATCCAATAGATGTTTTGTCGATTTACATGACTTCCGGACGGAACGCATAGAAAGGAGAGAGTGTTAATTGATTTATTTACTGATTAGTAAGCATTTGTGGCAAGTTTTTAGGCGCGTATCGCTTTCAGCGTGGGCGCCTATCAGATTCAGCTTGTCCGTCCTTATCCATGTTCGCTCCGGGCTTCTACGGAACGGATTTTCATGAAATTTGGTATTAAAGGCTTCGGGGAAAAGAGAATAAGAAAATTATATGAATGGTTTTTATAATCCAACCAGGAATACCACTTTACCAGAAACAAAAACCAAACTTTCCGTCGCATCTCGTTAAATATTAGTCATAGCATAAAAGTCTTTAAATAAAATTTGTCGATCGAGTCAAATAGAATGTCTTGCTCAATACATTTTTGTCAAACGAGTATCTGTTTTCAATAAAATCAAACAACAGCATCCTAATTCACTCTGAACTTAGAAAATTTCTTACATGATTTTTTATTTTTGTCAGTGAAAGCAATCTTTATAACAACTGATATTAATAAGATTGCTATAATTACGTAAATACGTTTAATTTACTTTTTTCGGCCATGAAACATTTAGTAGGTGAAAGTTAATGGATTATCTACGACGAAAAAATCAACGTAAGTGCGTTTATTTTCCTTGTGTACACACAAAGTTTTTAAATGAAAAGAAATATATTATTTACGAGGGAATTAACGGAAACCTAAAGTCTACATTACAGTTACTTAACTCAAGTGAGGTGTGTTTTAAATAATTTTGGACTGTTTTATTAATTACAACTGATTAGAAAATAAATCGGTAAATCAAAAATCTAATATTTCCTTGACATCACTTCTGGTATTTAGTTTTGCAGTATTTGCTTATTATACTAAAATTACGTAAATAAGTTTATTAAAGCACCAAATTAGGAGAGGAAAGAGATCTTTGCTAGACAGAGACAATCGTGGCGTTCCGCTGTTTTTTCTAAACATTTTTATCAATTTGACTCTGAAAATATTTGAAGCGTGAACAGGGTTTCTCAGCCAATTTTTGATTTCCCTAACATCGACAAAAATGACGCCATAAGTTGATTAAATTTTTCTGGTATTTTAAAATTGTGACGAAAGAATAATAAGATGATTAAATGGTGACAAATAAAGTGCGGATAGATTGTTCGGAAAAGAAATATTTATGTGGAAATGAGAATTTTAAGACAGACTGAAGCATCGCCAACGCGTTTCCAGACTAATATATAATTCGATAGTAAATTTCTCTAGGTCTGATCAGCCGAAATTTTTAAATTTAGCGTTTTTTGTTATAGTCCATGAATTTTCAGTAATATGTTTTTACTATGACATCATAGTTTTAGTGATCATAATCTCTTATTTTTTCTCCTTAATGGAGATGAAAGCTTGGCGTGATTTTAATGATACTTTTTATTTTTCGATTTTACATAAAATTTTTCGCTTTAACTTGGATTTATCTAATAATAGTAATAATTGTAATAACACAATGCGTTTGTGTGGTAGCAATTAGATATTCCTCGATTAAAACATATGTATGGTCTAACTAGTGGCGGATCCAAGGGAGGGGCGATGGGGGCGATCGCCCTCCCCTTGGAGGATTCCATTGCCCTCCGATAGGTGCATTCTTAAATCCATTCCGCGCAACATCCATTATTTCTACACCGAAGATTAAGTCTGTATGACAAGCGAAAGAAAGATTCTGATGGGGGTAGGGATTTTAAAAATGTATGGTTGTCAGCAGAGGAGGAATCAAGACGGGGGAGGGGCAATTGGGGCGATCGCCCCCTCCTTGGGAAGGTTCTGGATCCGCCCCTGGGTCTAACATAATTTTGATAGGAGTGATATTTTATTGGTTTCCTGGCCACTCTGGTAAGGTTTCAGTTGTGGATAACTTAGGGTTATATATCATTGTGTTTCTGCCCAATGTCAATAATCTTTTTATATCTACATGGTGCCCACACAAGTGAAATAGAATCTACTTCAAAATTCGGAAATGCATAATATTCAGCGAATGTTGAATTTCCGAATCAAATTTTCAAATGGATTTGAAATATTGTGAGAAATATTTCTGAAATTTGCGTTGTCGTAGTTCTATGTGCCTTCGAAAACATTTTCTTAGGGAATTGTCTTTGTCAAAAACCTAGAAAAATGTACGGGTAGTTGTTGTGAAAGTGCAATTAAAATATGACAAAAATTCTCCACTTTTTGTTCCTTTTGTATAAATGTTCAAGTTAAAAATCCACAAGTAGAAAACCTTAAATCTATTTAGGTAAGTTCATTTACCCGAAAAATTATCTCATTTGGAATATATGTAATTTAATTGGAGTTTTAAAATAATTTGATATGAGGTCACCGAAATCGATAATTATTGCTAACATTAGGTAAAATCAGTTCATCGTGATATTGGTGCGTATATGCATCAGGCGTAACACCCCTACGAACAAAGAGGGTCAAGAGGAGGCGCTGCGGGCGCGTCGTTCGGCTTTTCACGCACCAGGCTTCGTTTCTGATCTAGCCGGTTTCGGATTTTCGTCCGTCTGCAGCCGAGTTGCGCGCCTGCGGTGAACAGGGTGCAGCCGCCGTTCGACCATCGTTCGCGGGTGGCGATAAGCCTTTTGATGCGATTTTCAATTTGTAGGCTAATGCCGTCGCCGAACCTCCTTCCTCCCGGATGCGTCTGCGGTCATGTCATTACGTTTGACTAGTCTGAGGTAGTGATTAAGAATAAAGATGCACAATCTAGTAAATTTCCCAGTTTTCTCGTTTACCTTCAAAAATTGACGTAAAAGTCATATAATTTGAGAGGTGACTTCCTTATTGTACTTCCTCTAGCACTCATTCCTCCATATTATTCCCAAGGGAGACGTTATATCCCATTCTACTCTACCCTTCCTCGCCCAGCCCCATAATACATACGCGCGCGCACAAGTTCTCTCTCTCTCTCTCTCTCTCATACTGTCCCTTCCAAGGAATGCAACACCATTTCGCGGATTCTTGGGCCGAAAATTTTGGCAACGCAATCCCATTTACTCCGAGCTCAGGCAATTCTCCCCTGCCATCGACACTAAGTTCACATTTCATCCACCTACGTCACCGACAAAGACTTATCTCCCTAACTCCATCTCCCTTCACATCCTCCCTCCCTCATCCAGCCTCCCTCTCTCACCCAGCCTCCCTCTCTCACCCAGCCTTCCTCCCTTCGTCACCCAGCCTTCTTCCCTCCCTCACACAGCCTACCTCCCTCCCTCACCCAACCTCCCTCCCTCACCTAGCCTCTCTCCCTCCCTCACCCAGCCTCCCTCCCTCCCTCACCCAGCCTCCCTCCCTCACACAGCCGACCTCCCTCCCTCACCCAACCTCCCTCCCTCACCTAGCCTCTCTCCCTCCCTCACCCAGCCTCCCTCCCTCCCTCACCCAGCCTCCCTCCCTCACACAGCCGACCTCCCTCCCTCACCCAGCCTCCCTCCATCCCTCACCCAGCCTCCCTCCATCCCTCACCCAGCCTCCCTCTCTCACCCAGCCTCCCTCTCTCACCCAGCCTCCCTCCTTCCCTCACCAAGCCTCCCTCCTTCCCTCACCAAGCCTCCCTCCCTCCCTCGCCCAGACTACCTCCCTCCCTCCCTCACCCAGCCTACCTCCCTCCCTCACTCAGTCTCCCTCCATCACACAGCCTCCCTCTCTCATCCAGCCTCTCTCTCTCTCTCATCCAGCCTCCCTCACTCACCCAGCCTCCCTCCCTCACCCAGCCTCCCTCCGTCACCCAGCCTCCCTCCCTCACCCAGCCTCTCTCCCTCATCCATCCTCCCTCCCTCATCCAGCCTCCCTCCCTCACCCAGCCTCCCTCCTTCACCCAGCCTCCCTCCTTCACCCAGCCTCCCTCCTTCACCCAGCCTCCCTCCCTCATCCAGCCTCCCTCCCTCATCCAGCCTCCCTCCGTCACCCAGCCTTCCTCCCTCATCCAGCCTCCCTCCCTCACCCAGCCTCCCTCCCTCACCCAGCCTCCCTCCCTCCCCAGTCTCCCTCCCTCACCCAGCCTCCCTCCCTCACCTCACACTTTCCCTAATCTCGCCCTCCTCTTTTTGGCTTTTTCCTCAGTTCTCCTCTCCTCCACTCCCTATCTTTCCCCTTTTCATTTCCACCAGATCCTATCCTCCATCCATCTTTAAAAAACTTATGCGAATGATTCTTCGCGCGTGTGAAATTAATTTCGGAAAAACCTCGAAGCAGAAATAAATATATAATTATGGGGTCTTTAAAACATCTATGCCAGTGCAAATCTTCGCGTAAAATATTCTATCGCTCGAGAAAAATACTCTGCTTTGCATTCATTAATATTTCCCGGCGTGAACTTTATAAGACCGCCTTCTCTCACGGATTATGCATGAAAAATGAAATAATTAATATGGTGGAGGAAGAGGGAGGAGGAGATATCTTGTACGTTCGTGTTCTATGAATAGAGATCGGGAATCGCGGGAGCGAAGCCGTTGCACGGTTTTGGATTTGGTGCCGGGGAGGGACATGGAGGGCGTCGGTTATTGGGAAATGAGGGGAAGGGGAGGCTTAAGGTATAAGAGGACCGAACAACGGGAGGTGGAGAGAAGGAATGGGAGCCAAAGGGGGTTGGGTAGAGGTGGCCGTCCATTTCAAACCACGAGCCCAAGTCTCGCACGTGATCGGCCCAAAAGTGGGCGTGGTCTATCTGATAATCGATAGGGAAGCGTTTAACGGTCCCTTTTGAACTTATCTTTGATCTTTCTGGAACAGACGAAGAACATTTTAGCATTGAGATTTAGTCTGTTAGGGAAACATTACTCTAGTCCCTCCAACCTGTTTACATTCAGATAACTATTTCTCGTTTGCTTCCGGTGTGATTTTGCAGAACAAGCAGTGAGAAAAAGGAGTTTCTCATTTGATATCGTTTCAATTAAGGCTGATTGATTTTTTGCTTTGCTTGCCTAACACTCAGATGTACATAATAAAAAGGAATTGCAAGACTCGGGGCTGAAATATTTATGAATAGAGTTTCACAGCTTGCCAACCTGCCACACTTTCGCAACAGGAAAATGGCTTATTCCTAAAAGTTCTCAATGTAAATATATAGTAATACCTCGTTTTGCGCGACTTGGTTTTAAGCGGATTCGTTATAACGCGAATCAGGCTTGCGACTATCAGTATTTCAAAACAAATACGGTCGACAATCGAGGCGGCCTCACTAAAAATGTATTAGAAATTTCATTTCTTACAGGCTTGTGGATTTCAGTATAATCGTCTTTGGATCCACATTAGGGCCAGGATGGAGCGCACACATGCTGTGAAAGAAACCCCTCAGAACGGCACACTGTTTTCATCAATCGAACGAAACATATTTTGGCGTTATTATTTATAAGGAAAGGTGAATTCCTGAATAAAAATTTCTCGCTGATTTATTTAGGATTGCATTTATACAGGAATTATTCAAATTTTTGCTCAAATATGATTAAGGTTTTTAATTTTGTAAATCATATAAAAATTACTGGTGAAGATAAGTTATTGAAAAAATATAAAGATTTGCATCTGCCGTTGATAGATGAAAGCCGACAAGATGATATTTTACGGGCTAACGGCGTATTTTTATTAATGTTTCACTTTAATTTTCGCGTCCATGGAACCTATCCTCATTAACATGACGATCCCTTTTTGCGCGAATTTCGTTTAGCGTGAAATGTTCGGGAACCTATCTGTCGCGTAAGTTGTATGGCTGTATTAAATTAAACGTTTTTCCTAATTTTAATTAAAAGCTTCATGCACAATTCAGACACTTAAAAAGTACGGTAATCATGAATAACTGTTAAAAGATATGCCTATTAGCTAAATCGAAACTATACTAGCAAATAAAAAATCTTCAATATTTCATCTAGTATCGGTTTATTAGACTGGATTGTCGATATTGCATCTAACTTATGGCAAATAAAAATATTTACTAGCCGCCATCAAAAGCCTGCATTAATATGGAGTGTATAAAAATAGGTAAATAATATTAGTAAAAGAAAGGTTAAAGAATATTTACGCGAAAATCGCAAAAACCGTAATATATTCTGGATAATTATGTATATATCTTTTAAAATATATTTAAGAAATTTGATTGTTCTAAAAATATTTTTGCATTAATAAAAAGTTTAGGAGCATTTCATACGAATTTCTCTTAGTCACGTTTGTATAATTTTATCAGTGGTTATGGGAATGCGCCTATGTTTTTGTTGCAGCTCTCTCGCGTGCACATTAATACACCGAAAATCTGTGATTTAATGTGTTTTATTGTTAGGAATTCTCCGCATATTATATAATTCCCGTTGGATACATATTTATTCAACATTTTTGGGAAAGGTTGATAATAGTTTCCAGGCTACTATCGCTTAACTTACTGTTTCGATTATTTTCGTTTCCGTTCCAAAATTTTTCCATCTAATTACATATTTTTATATTTTAATCATATATTGTTTTTCTTTTTTCCGATATCCTTACATATCTATCTCATATCTATTTTTCGTGCAACGTAGATCGTCCTGCCAATATATATATATATATATATATATATATATATATATATATATATATATATATATATATATATATATATATATATATATGGATGTCAACAAGGTGTTGGGATGAGGAAACCCAGTGAGCACTCACCAATCAGACGACTTCAGGTTGGCGAGGCCCCGGGGATGTCGAAGCGACACACGTTCAGTTCTCTCTCTGTAGCTGAAGAAGGAGTATTTCCGAAAGCTTTACGTTTGTGATGTTTCTGTGTTTTTGTGTTATTTTACGTGTGTCGCTTCGACATCCCCGGGGCCTCGCCAACCTGAAGTCGTCTGATTGGTGAGTGCTCACTGGGTTTCCTCATCCCAACACCTTGTTGACATCCATATATCTATTTTACCTTTCCTTTTCCGTAAGTTGTTATATATATATATATATATATATACGTAACGTTACGTTACGTTACGTTACTCTTTCGCTGAAGAAGGGCTTAGGCCCGATAAGCTTGCGTGTGTTTTTGTGTTCGTGTGTTTTACGTGTCTCTTCGACGCCCCCAGCAGCCTGCCAGCTTGGTCCTCAACTTGGTGAGTGTCCGCTGGGCTTCCCTCAACACCTTGTTGCCACCCTCATCACTACCTTTTCTTTTCCTTTAGTTAATATATATATATATCCCGTCAAGGTGAAGAGCACAACAAATTGTGTTAAAGGTAAAGAAGATCCAGTTGATACTTCACGGCTGCGCTTGTAAGATGCATACCCTGTAAAAAAAGCTTTCCGTCAGTACGTAATCAGCTGGTAGAAGCCGCTGCGTAATTACACTGTGAAATAATTTTATATTATCTCTATGGCAAATTAAAGCAAAGTTACAGACCTCCATCCGCACAATTGTTAGTTCGTTTCATTGTCCATTCGTCTTAAAATTATTTTAAGGGGAAGAGGCTCTGATCGCGTTCTGATTTCTATCTGAACAACAAAAATTAAAATAAAAAACGGCCCTAGCGAACACATTGACGTATTTATGGGATTACAAACTTGATTTCAGGGAAACTCTGAAACGATTGAAAATGTGTTAGAAATTATTAAAATCTCTTTTATCCGCACCTACGTTGAAGTGCCTAATTATTTTCGTCATTTGAAATATTAATTAAATAGAATTTAAAAATATACTACATTCGTTGATCTGTTGATCCAGTTGAAGATAGGCTTAATTTTGCCGAGATATCTTTTTTCTAGTTCATAACTAATAATTGTAAATAGAAATCGAAAATTTCATATACACATGTTGTTGTAATTCGTTTACATATGGATTTAGTAACTTGATTCTTTCTTGGGCACCTCGTGTTTTATCCATTTGAGTTTATAATATCTGAGAATTATTAGTGGTCAAACTAAAAGTGCTTTCAAGAATAAACATTCCGAACTAGCGATATTTTTTGTATTGATCAGGCACCTTAAGTCATTTATGTTATGAAAATTGGAATTGCTAACCGGATATCAGTCCTATCGAAAGTTCCTTTTGGGTTTTTGTGTGTTTTATGTTTGAATGGGATGGTAAATTTTTGTGATATCAACGTCATGATAGAGCTGCATAGAAAATCTCTCAACGATGGATAAACCTGACGAATGCATACGTTCTCAGTAGCTGTAATACCCGATATGCGTTTTTAAAACATATACTGAGACTTAAAGGGAAGGGAACCCGGTATTAAACCTGAGGTAACCATTTAAAGACGGAAAAGGATTGACGGTATCGGCATGGGAATCTGAAGAAGATGGAGAAAGAAAAAAAGAGAGGGAAACCGCTCAAGTTAATCTTCTTATTTTCCTATAGGTAAATAGACTGAATCAATACACTACATGATAATTTTTACTCTTATATCCATATCATTATCATTATACATATATAAACGTTCCTTACCGAGGAGGAGGATATAACATACAAGTAGTTGGTGCTTGCATTCTGCAAGCATTTCCTCTGACCCTGATAAACATTAATATTTCAGAGAGAGATAGCATTATTAGAAATATTTTTTTAATTCAAAATATTTCCCCTCTGCACCCAATTTCTATCTTTCCTTATTGAACAATATTTGATTAAAACAATGCCTTAAATTTGTAATTTTAAGAATATTATACTTTATCTAATGTAAGGTGCTAATTCCACACATTTTTGTCAAATGTGAAGTTGTAGCACATCTAGAAGCGAAATAATATTTACTTAATTGTTTAAATTTCAAAAGTTTAATGCGGCCGCAATAACACTTTGTTGGAGCTTTTCAAATGTTTGTTAGTTTAAATGCACTGAGCTTTACTTAACTTTAAAATTTCAGCTTACTAGCTTGCCCCAAAGTACCTAAACATTTATCTATTAGTTTAAACTTAAAGAATGTTTAACAGCCAAAGAAATTAAATTATCACAATTTTATTATTTTTATTTCGTTTTTTTTTACAAAATCTACCGGTAAAAAAATTTCAATTTCGAAGCACATTCGATAAAACATATACCTCTAAAATATGTTTAAACAATTGCGAATTTTTAGCGCTCGAATTTTTGAACTTTTTTAAAATTTCCTTTTTTCTATGTATAATTTTCTACAAATTGATTTCAAAAACTCGAACCTATAGCATATAGTTTTCAAGATAAAAATTATTAAACTTTAATGTACAAATGGAGTTAAAACAACCCCTAAAAATTAACAATTTTGAAATTTTTAATGTTTATAGCTGGTTATGAGAAAAACCCTATAATGTTGCAAAATTTCAGCTTCCTTAACTTATTAGATTGGTCTACACACTGAATTGCGTTTTCCCATGCTAACATATGGGAGATATTCCGGGGTCTCTGGAGTCGAACCCAAGACACTGTAAGCAAAAGTGACAATAATTGCTAGCTTACAGGCAAGTGCCCAAATTTAATTTACAAAAATGGCGCAATGCTTTTCCTATGGGAAAAAACGCAACTTTCGGAATTTCTGGAGTTGAACTCATCTCACTTAGGTGAAAAATCTCATTTTATCTGTAGATTTATTCATAATATCTACAAAAACTGAAACTTTCAGCTCTCCAACTCTAGTAGTTTGGGCTGGACATTAGTATCCTCCTATATATATCTTATATATCGACCTATTTTACGGAGGAGGAAAAGATATAACATACATTTAACATACAAATAGTTGGTGCTTGCATTCTGCGAGCATATCATCTCAACATAAAAAACATTCATTTTTCATATTTTATCATAACAAATATTTTTTAAATTTTAAATATTTAAATACGAAAACAAGTTCGAATCTCCAGCACATGTGGAAGTGCCTAAACATTAGTATTCCCCTATATCCTCCTCCTCCTCTGTAAGAAACGTCGATATATAATGATGATAACATATAGGAGGATACTAATGTTTAGGCACTTCCAGATGAGCTGGAGATTCGAAATTTTTTTCTTAGGTAGGATTTTGTGCAAAACCGACTAGAAAAAACGAAAATCATGAAAAAGTTCAACAAAGCGGCCGCTGAAAATTCGCAATTGTTTAAACAAATTTTTGAGGTTTATGTTTTATCGAATGTGCTACGAAACTGAAATTTTTTTTTATAAGTAGAATTCTTAAAAAAACGAAATAGGGATTATAAAAATTGTGATATTTTTGTTTGGCATTTTAAAATTCTTAAAGTTTACACAAATAGGTAACTGTTTAGATACTACGGGTTGAGCTAGGAAGCTGAAATTTTCAAGTTATTTACAGAGTAGTGCGTTTGCACAAAGAAAAGTTTGAATATTTCAATGAATATAATGATGTTATCATCATTATATATAGACGTTCCTTACAGAGGAGGAGGAGGATATAACATACTAGTAAAAGGTGCTTGCATTCTGCAAGCATATCATCTCACCTTTAAAAAACATTGATTTTTCAGACAGATATTTCATCATTACATATATTTTTATAATTTAGATATTTCACCTCTGCAGCAAAATTCGTTTTTTCCTTATGTAAAAATAATAGATTAAAACAATCCCCAAACTTTGCAATTTTAAGAATTTTGTACTATCTCCATTATGAGGTACTATTGCTTTACATTTCTGCCAAATTTAAAAATGAAATAGTATTTTTCGAATTGTTTAAATTTTAAACATTTTTAATGGCCGCCGCAATATATTTATTGAAGAATTCAAATTATTATTTGCGCAAACGCACTACTGACAAACAAATTAAAATATCAAAATTTGTATAATTCTTATTTCGTCTTTTTAGAAATCCTACCTCTAAAAAAAAATTTCAGTTCCGTAGCACATTTGAAAATACAAAAACCATGAATATTTGTTTAAACAATTGCGAAGTTTTAGCGGCCGCATTGTTGCACTTTTTCAAGATTTTCGTTTTCTCTAGTCGGTTTTGCACAACGTCTTACCTAAGGAGGAGGATGAGGAGGAGGATACTAATGTTTATGCACTTCCAGATGAGCTGGAGATTCGAAATTTTTTCAAATTATTTACAGAACAGTGCATTTGCACAAATGAAAAGTTCAATCTCTCCATATATATATTGCGGCAACCGTTAAAAATCTTTAAATTTTAAACCATTGAAAAAATATTATTTCACTTCTAGAAGTACTACAACTTTAAAATTTGGCAGAAATGTGTATCATTAGTACCCCATAATGGAAAAAGTATAAAATTCTTAAAATTGCAAAGTTTTGGGATTGTTTTAATCTATCACTTTTACATAAGCGAAAAACGAAAATCGCTACGGAGGTGAAATCTTTAGAATTAATAGAATATTTGTAATGATGAAATATCTGTCTGGAAAATTGATGTTTTTTCAAAGTGAGATGAAATGCTTGCAGTATGCAAGCACCTTCTACTAGTATATTACATCCTCCTCTGTAAGAAACGTCGATATATAATGACCAGTTGTTGGTGCTTGCATTCTGCAAGCATATCATCTCAACTTAAAAAAAACATTCATTTTTCATATTTCAGCATTACAAATATTTTTTTAATTCTAAATATTATTTCGTTTTTCGTTTTTCCCTTATGTAAAAGTAATAGATTAAAACAATCCCAAAACTTTGCAATTTTAATAATTTTATACTTTCTCCATTATGGGGTACTAATGCTACACATTTTTGTCAAATTTTTAAGTTGTACTTCTAGAAGTGAAATAATATTTTTTCAATTGCTTAAAATTTAAACATTTTTAACGGCCGCCACAATATGTTTATGGAAAGATGCAAATATTTATTTTCTTTTTTGAAAAAGTGCAACAATGCGCCCACTAATAATTCGCAATTGTTTAAACAAATATTCAAGGTTTATGTATTTCCGAATGTGCCACGGAGCTGACATTATTTTTAGAGATAGGATTTCAGTTTATCTATGAAATTCTTATTGCGGTCGTTAAAAACTATTTAATTTTAAACAATTAGTTAAATGTTATTTCAGTTCTAACCGTTCTACAAATTTTAAATTAGGCAGAAATGTGCGGCATTATTAACTCAATGTGAAAAACTTATAATATTCCTAAAATTGAAAAAATTAGCTATTGTTTTACTCCATTATTGTTCCATAAGGAAAAAACGAAAATCGGTACTGAGGAGAAATCTTTTGAATTAAAGAAATATTTCCCATGATGAATAATCTCTCTGAAAAATTAATGCTCTTTCAAGGTGAGATGAAATGCTTGCAGTATCCAAGCACCTTATCATTATATCTAGACGTTTCTTACAGAGGAGGAGGAGGATATAGGAGGATTCTAATGTTTAGGCACTTCCAGATGAGTTGTAGATTCAAAATTTTTTTCTTAGATAGTATTTTGTGCAAAACCGACTAGAAAAAACGAAAATCTTGAAAAGTGCAACAATGCGGCTGCTAAAAATTCGTAATTGTTTAAACAAATTTTCAAGGTTTAAGTATTTCCGAATGTGCTACGGAGCTGAAATTTTTAAGTTATTTACAGTTTAGTCTATATAAACGAACAAATATTTTAATGTATCCATGAAATTGTTATTGCGGCCGTTAAAATTATTTAATTTAAAAAAATTAGATAAATGTTATTTCACTTCTAATTTTGCTATAAATTTAAAATTTGCAGAAATGTTTGGCATTATTAACCCAATGTAGAGAAAATATAATATTTCTAAAATTGCAAAAATTAGTGATTGTATTACTCCATTATTGTTCCATAGTGAAAAAACTAAAACCGGTCCAGAGGAGAAATCTGTAGGATTAAAGAAATATTTCTCATGATGAAATATCTCTTTGAAAAGTTAATGTTTTTTCAAGGTGAGATGAAATGCTTGCAGTACACAAGCACCTTCTACTAGTATGTATATATATATATATATATATATATATATATATATATATATATATATATATATATATATATATATATAGGTCTTTGTAGGATGGCCTTGGCGCAGTTTTGTGATATTAATTGAATCGAGATGTGGCGTTAACTTGTTTTTTCCTTAAAGCTAGTTTATTTACTCATATCGTATATGTAAAATATGATGTGTTATCGAATTCGAGTCGAATTGAATAACTCCGCTTACTTAGCCATAATGGATGAAAAGCAATATAAACAAAAATTTATCGTGATTGTAGAGGATATTTTGGTGAGCCGGGAGTTTTCGACCTTATTTTTAATGCGCCATTACGCTGAAAGGTTTTAGAAATTCGGTACTACTAGAAGCACATTTATCGAGCGAGACATGTTTGAATGTGGTTGGCAAGGTTTTCAAGGATTTTTATCCAGGATTTGAGCGGTTATTATTTCCTAATGTCGTGGTTTTGGAAGGAAAATCGAGATTAACGCATTGCACCGCTTAATATCTCTGTATTTTTCACTCGAAGCTCTAAATATAGGAATAGCACAGAAACGCATACGCTTTACGCTGCATTAGGCGCCTTTCAATCAGCAGCGGCTGAGTGGCGGCGGCAGCGGTATCTGGGTGCACCGGTCGCAGTTTTGCAAGGAGTGTCATTCCATCGATTGATGAAGAGGAATCGCGTGCTGTCTTGTCGTCCGCCCTCTATCTTCCTGCAAGCGCACTTGAAGCCGAACGCAATGGCTCGCGCATGAAAAATTCTTTTGTTTTCATGTACGCTCGCCTTTGTATGAGTTAGATTTTCTTTTCCTAAAGTTAATCATATTGGCAGTGTTCGTGACGGTCGTAAAAGCCGTGATTACAATAGCTGCCATTATTATTTTCTGAGGAACCAATCATTAAACTTTGTGACTTTCCTGGTTGTGAAATTTTAGATATGTCGGTGCTATATTTTCACTATAATTCCTCATGAAACATTTTCAGATTTTAAAAATTTTCAATACTACTGAAATACAGAACAAATTATTTGCAGTTGAAAGTGATTAATACTGAATTATGAATATACTTATTTATAACTAACTTTTTAAAAAGTATTTAGCACATATCAGGATTTGGATTTTTTTTCTACCATCAAAGTTAGAAGTAGAGCTATGAAAATTCGAATGAAAAATAAATAAAATGCTGCGGTAGTTTCTGCAATAATCGAACGTGTGTAATATAAAACAATTTGTTAATAAAATCAATGCCTGAAGTACGAGACTGATTGGCGGCTTATAGACTAGCATTGATTATCAAATAATCTGCATGGATTTCATACTTAGCTCAGATTCTCTTAATGTCTCTAATATAGATAGAAAATGATGTAATTTATAGGGAGCTCACAAATTTTAGGAACAATATTCGATTTCCACGAAATAAATGAAAACAAGTAGTGTCCATAGTTCCTATTAATCTTAATATAAATATTACTATGCGTGCTTTGATCGTTAAGTAAGCGCTTTCCAGGGAAAATGCAATCCCACAGTCATTTCTCAACTGGATGCTGCATGATGGGAGCTATGATCGTGCGGGCCCAAATTTACTCTCTCCGACCAAGTTTCACGGAACGGGTCGTACGGATGGTGAATAGGCCTCGCATGCTTTTCCCCATAGTGAAGGACGAAACACACACGACTTGGATCTGGCAGTAGCGTGCTCGCAGAATTACTTATCCCAAAGGTCTGATGCGCTCGATTAAAAAAAACACTTGATATTATTTTTCTGATGAGACGTAAATTCGACGTAGAGGGGAATGTGAGAGTATAAAGAGTAAAAGGAGGGAGAGAGATGATAAGCGAAGGACGAAGTAGGAAGGGAAAGCAGAAAAAGGTGGGGCAGCATCTCTCTGCGATGCAAACGCCCAACTCGGAAGGAGGGTGGTGGAGGCGAGATATAGGAGAAGAGAGAGAGTAGGAGAGGGAGGAGAGAGAGTAGGAGAGAGTAGAAGAGAGAAGAGAGAGATGAGGAGAAAGAGGAGGAAAGAGAGAGAGGAGGGGGAAAGAGAAAGAGGAGAGAGAAATAGAGGAGGAGAGAGGAGGAGAGAGGAGAAGAGAGGAGAGAGAAGAGAGAGATAGGAAGAGAGAGCGAGGAGAGAGAGGAGGAAAGATGGGAGAGAGATAGAGCGAGAGAGGAGGAGGGAGGAAGAGAGGGGAAGTGGGAAAGGGGGCGGTGAGCAGAAGCGAAGTCCCCTGCTCGAGATCCGCCGCCCTCCGCGTGCGACCTCTGCTGGAGGGGTGAAGGGGAGGGTGGAAGGCAAGAGTGAGAGAGAGAGAGAGACCGAGTTTCCTCTCAGCACTCCACGCCCATTCCACTCCGTTCATTTCCCCCGCGCCGCACCACACCCGTCATCCCTTCCTCTCTCCTTTCCTCTTCATCGCTCCCTCTTTTCCTCTATTCTGCTCTTTACGTTCCATCCCACACGCCCTTCACTTTCTCCTCCCCCTTTCCTCCCTCTCCTCTAACGTCCCTTACCGATCCTGTTTTCTCCATTTTCCACCTCTTTTATCCTTCTTTTACTCCTTTTATTCCGAATTCACTCCCCTCTTACCTATATTCCCCCCTTTGTCCCTCTCCAATCCATTCCCTCTCCACTTCTCAAATCTTTCCTCCCCTTCCCTTCTCCCCTCTTTCCCTTTTATCCCGCTCTATCTCTTCCCAGAACCCATTCTTCCAAAAAAATCCTTCCCTTCTCCTTTCTTCCCTCTCCTTCCCCTCCCTGCCTCTCCTCCTCCACTTCTTTCTCTTCCCATACCAATCCCGGACCCCTCCGGGTGCTCTGCGATAGTCCTCCTTATGAGCGTTATCACAATGGGTTGTGGCGGAGGGGGACCGGAGCTAAAACCTTCCCCCTTGGTTATAAATGGGTCGATACTCACCCTGCCCTCCTCCCCTTTCTTTCCCTCCCACCCTCTTTCTTCCTTCTCTCCCTCTTTCTTCCTTCCCTCCCTCTTTCTTCCCTCCCTGCCTCTTTCTTCCCTCCCTGCCTCTTTCTTCCCTCCCTCCTTCTTTCTTCTCTCCCTCTTCCTTCCCTCCCTCTTCCTTCCCTCCCTCTTCCTTCCCTCCCTCAATCTCCGATGAGAAAAAGGACAGCGAGTGAGGGTCGGATTCCGGAAAGTGAGCGAGAGAGAGAATGAGAGAGGAAGGAGTGGTGAGAGGAAGGAGAGGGGAGAGAAAGGAGAGTAGAGGAAGGAGAGGGAGGAGAGGAGAGAGAAAGAGAGAGAGAAAGATGTAAAGAGAGAATGGAGATGGCGAGTGGGAGGAAAGAAGCGTGGAGATAAGAAAAAGATGGTGGAATGGGACGCTGAGACGGCATTTGCGTGTCTGTGTTCCCGAGTGATAGATATGGGATATAGGAATAGAGGAACCAAGATGAACGTCGAGGAGAAATGATGAATAATAATGGAAAGGAGATAATTAGAGGAAAATCACTCGGAAAAAATTGGAGATAACTTCTCGCTCGCCCTCACTCTCCTTATTATCTCCCTCACTTCCTATCTCTCTTCTTTCCCCTCCGTCTCCGCTCCCTCGACTCCCGGGGAGATGGAAAAAGGGAGCGAGGATTGGATACCGGAAAGGGAGCTATGCGATGATGATTATGGCTGCGGAGAGGAAGAGGAGGCGGCGGGGGCGGAAGGGCGGGTGCAGAAAGGCGGGTGCAGAAGGGCGGGGGTGGAAGAGCGAGGGAAGTCATGGAAGAAGGAGAAGAGGGGGAAGAGGATGGTTGGAGGGTGGGAGAAGGGGAGGGAGGAAGGGAAGACAGGGAATAGCGCGAGGGAACGGATCCGAGAAAGGAATGGAGTGAGAAATTTGAGGAATGAAGAGAGCGTGGTGAGAGAGAGATCGTGAATTCAGAGCAGAGAAATGAGATGGAGAGAGAGAGAGAGTCTGAAAGGGATGGAATGGAGATGCCAAAATTAATATTAAAACCCGTCTGAAATATCGAGATGGTAGCTTAATTTTTTCCTCTCCCGAAATGCTTAAAATTTGAATCCTAGTGAAAGTTGCCAACGCGATAGAAACCGTACGAAAATAAGAAGCAAAAATTTGTTTTGAGACGTTTAATTTCACGTTACATTTAGGATCAATTGAATTTTCCAGCCATTACTCACAATGTACCATGACCTCTTACTCGGCGGTGTCGACATGCGGTTAACGCATAATTTTGAAATTAGGAAATTACGTGGAATATAGTGTATTGGAGTTTTGTTCAATCAATGCGGTGCTTTGCACTTCAGTAGAAAGCGTTGGGAATTAGTTTTATCGGTGATTCTTTCAGGAAGTAATGACAATGAGAGGAGAGAAGATGGAATAGGAAAATAAGTGGAAGGAGAGGATAAAAGGACGGATAGAAAGTGAGAAGTGAGTTGGATGGATGGAGAAACGCTAAAGAGAGGAGACAAAGAGGATATGTGAAAGGGATGAAGGGAAGAGAAATTTGGAGTTTTCGGCGGTGGTAGAGGCGGAGGGAGGTTACGTCCGGATGGGAGCTCGAGAGAAGGGTAAAGGGAGGGAGAGGGATGGAAGAGAGGAAGGAGGGGGAGATAAGAGGATGGGAAGAGGGAATAGGAAGTGGAAAAGAAAGGATTGGTGGAGAAGTGGAATAGGAGGAAGGAAATCACGAGAGGGTAACAGAAAGAACTTAAGAGGGATGAAAAGGAAATGTGAGATATAGGAAATGAAGATAGAAGTGTAAGAAGGGAGGGAGAAAGATCGGAGGGAGGGATTGAGAGTGGAAGGAGAGCAGAAGGAGAATGGGATGACAGGGCATAGGCGATAGAGGGGGAGGGCAGACATGGAGGGATAGGGGTAAAGAAGGGTAAGGGCGAAGAGTTGGAAGAAGAAGACAGGAGCAGATAAAAGTGTGTGTTGGGAAGAAAAAAATGGAGGCGGGCGGAGGAGAAGGATGAAGAAGTGGCAAGGAAATGATAAGGGTGCAGTAAATTGGAGGGGTTAAGAAGAATGTGGGGTTGGAGAGGACGGCGGGGGAAATTAAATGGCGGCGCGGGAAGAGGGAGTGGCGTGACGTGTAAAGGGGGAGGAAATGGGGCAGGGGGAGGGGGAGATAGAGGGGCTGAAACGTCGGGTGGGATTAAAAGGTTATAAATGAGAGTACGGTGAAAATAAAGTGGATTCATGGCAATCCATTCTCATAGATACGAGCAAATAAAAAATAAGCCATTTTGTTTTTATTCGGTCGTATCAATCATTAATTTTTGAATTACTCAAAATACTCTTATAAAATTTTACTTGGCTGGTATGCTTAGTCATAAATTGGAGTTGCTTTGCTCAAGTTACTGTTACGTATAACCTGGAAAATTCTTAAGTAAGCAGTTTAGTTATTGTGGCATATAAATCTTAAAATATAAACGAAAAAATATATCGTTTGTTTATAAAATAAACTTGAGAGATGTATTCGGAATCGAAAATAGAACTTCGATTTATTCATAGTAATGCAATGTTATAATTATAAAATTTTTAATTCTTTAAGGAAATTTTTTCCCGAATAAGTGAGGCGCTATTTGAGAATTCGATGGTGATTTCTAAGTGGGACTTTACCCAATAAATTACTGTTCCTCCTTGCAAAACCAATATGTTATAACTTTATTAAATACTTTTTTCGTTGTATATGATCTGTATTTAACCAGCCTGCAAGGCACTGATTGGGACATTTTTCCGTTTTCTGAACTGAGCGATGTTGTCTCTGAACTTTTTTGCTTTAAATAGGTCTCATCACATTTATAACAGAATCTCTTATCCTTCGAAATGTGTAATGTATGCTATATGTTAAAAAATATCCTAGCTACGAGAGCCTAGGCACATATAAAGCTAGGATTTTTATATTGTGTTTAGAAAATCTGTTTCTATTTTGTGAATTTTCATCGAGTTCGGTGTTGAATCCAGAACCAGCAGATCCGGCCTCCTATGGGAAACGTTTCCTTTTCTGAAAACGTTAACTATTGCTTCAATGTCCCGGTTATCGAGCTATATAATTACCGACTGAAAGATATCACATGATTGATATATTAAAATCCTGCATAAGAGGAATTATTACTGCATAAATCCTTGGTTGCAAGAAATTTTACAAAGTGACGTTGTTGTTTATAATGATACCTCTAATAAAATGGATCCTGTCGTTTCGTATTACGAGTTTCAATTTTAAAGCAATGAATCAACAATATACACCGCTCTCAGATACATATCCATTGTCCCACAGTAATATTTTTCTAGAGAAATATTCAGAAATTTTAGGCAGCATAGTGTTTTCATTTTTTTGCCTCTGATGAATCTAGCAAATTTCTATTAGAAGTATCCAATATCAAATGTCACAGAAATATACAAGCTTGATAATTATTAAAAAGGATGTATTTTTTAATTGGTTCGTCTAATTCTATAAATACAATTTATTTTAAAATCAGCCATTCAAGAAGCATTTCTCCACAATATTAACCACGCTACAATCGAGATGATTAAACTGTTTGAATGAAGAACTAACTTATTATCATACCTTGTTTATTTACATTCGATAATTTCCTAGAGTAAGATGTGATAAGTTTCAGCGTCAGTTGTAATTTTAATGTTTTTTATTTCGTTTTCTCTTTCCACCACCTATAGACGAATTACAATCTTAAGTACTAGATTCCTTTCATCTTTTTTATATATCGAATTATTCTTTTAAACTCGGTCATCTTTAAACGAATTGCTTCTTTAGATTAAAAATTAACGGTTTTGTCGAGCACATTGATTCACACATGGGTTTCAGTAAGCCGTTCATAATTTGAATCCACTCTTTCTTCCACTTAATCCTTGCGAACCTTTGACTTCTTCATATGATGCTGATGTAGGTTAAAATCGACTGATGTTTGTTGCTATGCGTCTGTTTTGCGATGGCGTAGTCGAATTTTTTGCTCAACCTCTCTTCTCGGCTAAACCTTTATTTCATCTCATCCGAAGGATACTTCCCTCCCTCGCCCACCGAGATCACCTCACCTCTTATCCAAGGCCTTACTCCGCTATCATTAATCATTTAACCGTCTCTCTTGCATCCCCATTCCACACTTCCTCTCCTTCTTCTCCTCGCCCCTCCTTCTTCCCTCTTTTCTTCCAGCTCAAGTTTTTGTGGCTGGCTTTTTTCCATTAACAACTCTTTTCAGTTTGTCTCCTTTGCGTTTCAAACGGTTTAATTTTCCAGTATTGATTTAATCCCACGTTATTTATCTCATGAACTTTTGAACGAAAAATTGTGGGTACGTTGGTGGCACCGTGCAGTTTTTCGATAAAACAGAAAAATATCGGAGGTGAAGTGAGTGAAAGAGGTGTTTGATGCGCCGGAGTCGAGCCGCTCACCTCTATTAATTCCCCGCGCTCTGTCGGTTTCCACGACAACAATGCTCGAGTTTTAATTAACACTTGCGACCCTGAAAGTCGCGGTAAATTTTTTTATTATTAGTTTCGTGCCTTTCAAATACTAAAACAGGCCACTAAATGAAATAGAAACTCATATTCGCCTAGATTGTATTTTCAACTACCGCAAATTAAATTATGACAGAATTTTTATTTCTGATGCGCTACAAGTAGGCCGTTATTAAAAAATAATTACGATAAAGTTAAACCTCCGAGTCTGTGGTTTAACTCCGAATCCTTAGGGGTGATATAGATATTCCCTAACGAATTGCTAAAGGTAACAATTTAGGTGATTTAATATAGACGTTTGATTTTTTACTTTAAAAATTAGTTCTTAAGAATTATCTGAAAATTTTGAAACGATAAAAATGAAAGTTTATAATTCTATTATCATCATCACAGGTTCCTATCTTTCAGTAGATTTTAGACTCCTCCAATCAAATCCGTCCCATGTAATTCTTTTCTCTACATCTTCTCATAATCATCCCCTTCCTAATAAATCAAATACTTCTTTTCTCCTTCAACCATTTCGCCTCTCTCCTAGCATGGCTTCATTCAACAGGCAGTTGACTCGATAAAACATAATGAACAATGTATCTAAATTGGGCGACTTTAAG
This sequence comes from Tanypteryx hageni, assembly GCA_028673005.1. Lineage (NCBI taxonomy): Eukaryota > Metazoa > Arthropoda > Insecta > Odonata > Petaluridae > Tanypteryx > Tanypteryx hageni. Next base: position 250,788,836 of record CM054112.1, read on the forward strand.
TACAATAAAATTAATCTCGATATGGTATCATATTTATTTACAACGGATTTAAAAGTTTTAAACTCATTTAAAATTTCTTCTGTAATTTTCTTCAATATTACTAGTATCGGTTATAATTTTCATGAATTAAATCACGCATGCACCTTTTCTTGGATCCATGCTGAACCCTAACGAAGCCTGCCTTCACTTTCGCAAATCCGCGACACAATTGTCGAACTCCTTTTCTGCTCGCTTCGGGGTGTTTTTTCCTTTTGGTTCGCGCATTCATCGATGGCAGAGATATCGAAGGCCTCGGTTTTTCTTCCGTCTTTAGCGAGGGAAGAGTTGTGGCCGCGAGACTGGAGAGTAGGAAGGAGAGGAGATGGAGGAGGTGGAAGAGGAGGAAAGGGAGAGAGGAGGGGAGAAAAGGATGGCAGGAGAATATAGGTACACTTCCCAATGGGCTCACCCTGGGAATTGCGAACGAGCCAGAGGGAGGCGGTAAGATGTGGAATTGGAAAAGAGGAAAAGGTGGAAGGATTCCGGTTTCGATTGGAATTGGGTTTGGCAGTAGGTTCGATGGGGAAGGTGGGAAATTCCCCTTCGATTTCGAGGCACGTTTCCCACCTCCCGTTTTCTCACGCCTCCATGGACAAGGAAACAAGAGCGCTCGCCACGATCTCACCTTCTCCCGCATCCTTGCCTCCATGTACATCTCCCAGCTTTTCTTTCCCGTCTCCCATTATCATCTACCTCCTACCTATTCACACTCCCTTGAATCTCTCCTCCGCTACATTTTTCTGTTCAACTCCCAATTCTCTCTCTCCCCCCCTTCTCTCTTTTCTTTTCCTCCTTTCTGTCTCTCAAATCTCCCGTGCTCACATCGGCCATTTCCCTTTTATCCTCGCCGCGTTTTCGCTTCTTCAGCCCATTTCTTCATCTTCTTCTCGTCTGTGTTTGCATTCCTATCTTCCCTCTTTGCCATCTTTACGCTCTTTTCCCTCTCCTCCTTTTGCTTCCATCCATACCGCTTCCTCTCTCTTTCTCTTCTTCATCACCTTTCTCAGCCCTTGCTCCTCTCCACCCTCACCCAGCCTCCACCACGGCTATCTCCTCGTCCTCCGTGACGAGTACCTAATCCTCCTCCCCTTCTCCAATCTCCCACTTCTTTCCCACGAGCAGCGCAGGGGCGGAGCAGTGAAGAAAATCAGCGGCTCTTGTCGATGCAAATGTCTCGACAGCGATTTTGGCGAGTACTCGTTTCTGCGATAAGGGTATTCAGTGGACAAGGGATACGAGATATGGAAGCGGAGATAGGAGGAGGAGGATGGGGTTGATGGTGGAAAGGAGATAAGAGTAAGAGAGAGAGAGGGAATGTCAGAAAGTGGCTCTCCAACGGCGTCCACGTCTTTCTTCCCCTTTCTTGGTTTCCTCCTCTCCTCTCCTTCCCTATCTCTCCCTCTTTTTTTAGCATCCTCCACATCATCGCCCGGTCCCATCCTGGAGAAATTCTTTATTTTCCCTCCTTTCCGCTGACGAACTCGATTCTCAGAGTGCCACTGCATTAAGTCAACGACACATGGGAGTGCCTACCGCGTCCGCCTCCGCCTATCCGCAAAACCGCCTTCCTGCCTCCGCGGTCCTATCCCCAACCCCTCGCTCCTTGGCCATTACTCCGTCGCCTCTCTCTCTATCTGTCAAAGCGCCCGGAGGTGGAGAGGATGCGAGCGAAGGAAAGAGGCGGACAGTGAGATGGTTCTAGAACGAGAGGGAATGATAGAATAGGTAGGGAGGAGGTGTGAGAGCGTGCAATCGCAGATTAAAGGGTGAAAGATTTTCGTGTCGGTGCTGGATGGAGGTCGGGGGTGCCCTTAACGGAATTAATGTCACCGGTGCGGGAGGAGTCTGAGTTAGGACGCTTTTGTGGTTTGGAGAAAGGTATAGGAGGGGGTTATAGTTGGTGATGTGAGGATGGACAGCTTTGGGAAAGATAGAAGGGAGGGGAGGGGAACGGGATGATGAAGGAGATGAAGAGGATTGAAGGGAGAGGTGAGAGGATGAAGAGGGTAGGGAGAAATGTGTTGCGAGAGGAAGAAAAAAGAGTTGGGTTTGGATTTTACGAGGGGTCAAGGATTTGAGATATAACCAGGAGAAGAGGAGTTGACGAGGACATAGAGAGATATGGTAGGAAAGAAGAGTGGGGAGAGAAAGGAGCCGTGAGAGGTGTGATTGGAAAAGGAAATATGTAAACGGAGTGGGAGATAGTAGGCGGGAAATGCTTGGGAAACGGGATGAATAGGAGAGAGGAAGTAAGCAGGGGGTGGGGAAGGCGAGTGGGAGTCGGGGTAAGGAGATTGGGAGTGAGATGGAGAGAAAGGAGAGAGAAATACGAATACGGTAAATGGGCGATATGGGAAGAAGTGTTAAGAGTAGTGCGAGGAGAGCGAGGTTGAGAAATGTGCTTTTCCGAGGCAACATAAATATGGAAAATAAGTTCATCTTCTCTCTCTCTTTCGCCGATTGTGCATAAATGTTGCAATTTTGTTTTTGAATGCGAAGTATGAGAATATAATTGTAAGTGTCGACATCAAAGAAAAGCACATTCATTGATATTTTTCAGCAGCAATCTCAAGCCACAATCTGAGCTCACATATTCAACTTATTGTGGTCCGCAATGTTGTCTAGTAAAATTTTATTATCTTTTATCCAAAGCTTAGAAATTTTAGCTCTAGAGAACTTTCTTTAAAAAGTAATTTATTTAGGGTGAGAGGTAGTGTAAAAATGAAAAATTAAAAGATTTCTTATAAAATGATACAGATTAAAAAAATATATTCCACAAAAATTTCGTGGAGAATGCTCTGTCATCAGTAAATTCTACAAAGTAGAGCCTGAATTTATTAATGAGATTTCTTGAGAGATATTTTTCATTCACAAGCATTGGCGAAATGTATTTGATAAATTTTGGAAGATCTCATTTTTACACTACATAAAGATTTCCCGTGAATAAAATTTTGGTTTATTTTTGCAATTCCAACGTCCTAAGCTGTAATTCTATAGGGAATATGGATTGATACAGTGAACTTTAACGTGCTCCTTCCATTGGTCTTGAATAATGCTAGAAACGGACTGATAAATAGATAAATACAGGTAGAAAATTAATATCCAGCTTATAGAATAACATTGAGTAAGCATTCATGTGATATATGACTATCTATATTAAAGGATTAGTTCATGAACCTCATCCATATAAACTATGAAAATGCGATTCGTTATAATGATTAATTTATTTTGACTGAATTAATTGAAAAATATTATCGACGATCCTCGAAAAATTGGGAAAATTTATCTTTGAGAGAGGAAATTGAGAGACGGGAGAAGGAAGTTAACCATTGTTAATTGTGAATTACAGCTTCATTTCTATTCGTTTTTAGTTGTACAGAATGAAATCGATAAATTTATACCATTGTTAATTGAGAATTACAGCTTTATTTCTGTTCGTTCTTAATTATACTGAATGAAAATCGATAAAAGTTAATTTACCCTATCAGTTCATTGAAACTTGTGCATAAATTCCATCTTTCCGTTCTCCATTGAAGGGGTTCCATAAACAGAAATAAGCAGAAATTTTTCTGATCGCACTCGACGGAATGCAATTTCAGTTTACTCTGCAAACTCAAGCGCTTCTCGCTTTTCTAATTATATTTTCGTTTAATAGAAAAGAACGTGCTTTGCTGGTAAAATATTTCGAGTTATATTTCATGCCAGGCAACCGCTGAATAATCAAGGCGTCCGCTAAATTAAATGATTTATGGCGACAAAAAATATTGCGCCGCAGAATAACCGAGGGCGGAATTTATTGTGGAGTTCATTATGGCGGATATTGCGACGCGCGTAGCTAACTTGAGATATACGATGGTGCCGTGGTGCACTCCACCCGGGTCGCTCTTCACCAGTCTGTTACGTCGTTAGCCCTTTGGCCATGACAGATCCATTTGTTGTTTACTCTCTTTCTCTCAACCTTTTCCCACCTTCTATCCTTTCTCCATACTTTCCCCATAACGATTCAGCGATCACTTTGAGAGAGGGCCGATTTTAATGACCGCTCGGACATCCGTACGGAATACACCGCAATTCTAATACCAAGGAGGTGTTTGATCGATGCTGACTTACTAATTGCATATTTTGCTCTTGTATCGGAGTAAACCGGAATGTCAGCGAGAGAATTAAATTGTTTCTTTATACGTATATATTTTTCCAAAATTAAAATGATCGACATTTCACCGTATTGGCCGCATCAATCTGTCTAAAAACACCTAATTTTCAGTTATTATAACTAGAAGATTTTCGAACCTACGGGTTGCTGGCTACTGCGGAGCTGTTCTGAAACAAGAAAATTACTCGGCTACGGTAGTTTAGTGGTAGAATATCCGCCCGGCAACTGGAATGCCCAGGTTCGATTCCCGGTCATAGGAGTTTTTTTCTCTTTTTTCCAATTTTCCCAACGCTGTAGCGTAGTAGATGTGAAAGTAAACAAGTAAACTAAACGTATTGTTATTTAAACATAATTACAGTAATTAAGTAATAAACTACAAAAATTAAAGGTACTAAATTCGTTTTGTTCTTTGGTAAGCTGAATCTTAAATGCTGCTTTGATTCTGCTTCTAAGGTTACATTTGTACTTATCATAGTTTTTCGAAATTATGGAAGCCGACATTAAACAGATATTGCCGAAGATGACTTTGAAAATCAGCTTTTGCCGCGTATATTGATTTCCGAATAACAATTTTGACAGTTTCAGCGTAATCTCAGTTTATTTATGGCGTAGTTACGCAAGAATATCTTCCTATACAAAAATTTAATTCTCCTCTCCCTTGATTAATATTTTTCACAAGGGGTTTTCCCCTATACAATCGATGATGTAACCAGCCTCACTTCTTAGAAGGAAGTCTCTACAAAAAAGATAATAGCAGGATTAAGGAAGTGCATTGTTTGCTTAAAGAGGGGAATAAGTAAAGAGGCATCCTACAGCTTTGAGAATGCTGCTCTATGAGCCGACTGCAAAATGATATGTATCGCATTTCCAGTAACGCGGAATTGAATTGTGAGCACAAAATCAAATATCCAAAATCAAATCATGCAAGTGCTGGAAACCGTTACGCGTAACGTAACGAAACAACGGAGTCATTTTGGATTAACTTAACGAAAAACGTTAATGAAATTTTTCCAATAGCTGTAACGAAAAAAAGTAACGAAAACGAAAAAATAAATTTTATTTTTTCGGTAACAGACGGTAAAGGTTTAGGTTCTAGTGGCATTCGTCCCAGGCGGCGTGTCTTGAGCAAGGGAAAGTGTCCTAAAATCCCTTTCCTCGGTTTTGCTTGTCCCCCGCTGCGCCAGTTTTGCCGCCTTGTCGCGAAAGAAATGCTATGCTGACCACTACCGATTGTCCTTTGGGTTTTCCTTTTAGCTTATAATTATAATCTTTCATCATCATCATAGGTAGTCTGTCCGTAGACAGGTCCGTGATTATTCTTGGTTAAACCTGGTTCTCCATATACTCCTATTTTCCGCTGTCCTCTTTATATCTTGATAACTCTCTTTCCCTTTCAAATCGTCTATCAGCTGAAACCTTTTCCTCTCTTTCCCTTTTCCCATCTAGTTTTCCTTCTAACACGTCTTTAATCATACTCTCTCTCCTCAGGTAATGTCCAACCCAGTTAGCTTTCCTCTTTCTGATAGTGATAATCTTTATGCAGTAGTAATAGGATTGCAGATCTGTCAATTATCCATCTAGACTTCTAAGCCAGAATCTTGATGGCTTTTTCCTAATTCGATACACGAGTTTCCCACATACGAATATGGGCCATGACTAAGCATGCTAGGACGCAGAAAGATTGGAAAAATTCGTAAAACATACTCTGCAAATCTTACATATATATTTATTTATGGATCATTCAGTTTTGTGAATTTTAGATTTATTTATTTTTTAATTTTTGGCGCAGAAAAAACGCGATTTCATTAAAACAAACTTATGTAAATTTTATTTTCAGTTTTTAGCGAAAGAATCAAGACACGTAGCTTTGGCAGAAAATGTCCTAAATGATCTTGAAATATTCATCAATTTTAATTTCTATATCCGACTTCATTAACATATTTATTTATCGTGCAAAATAAATCATTATTATCATTTCTGATTATTTTTTATTGGGAACAATTCTAATGTTTTCTTTCACTGTTGGTTAGTACTTCCAAGGCAACATAAATGTTTATAGGTATTTGAGATAATGAAAAGTAAATAATGATGTTGCGATTGATACCGAATATAATTGTGATTACACGACACTGTTTTCCGTAAGTACCTTCTAATATTGTGTACCGTCAGAGGCGGATTTACGCACAGGCGTATCAGGTGCCAGCTGGAGGCCTCGTCGAAAAGAGGTCCTCTTAAAAAAGTGGACCTCACTAAAGGTGTCGGCTTTAGGCATGGACGACTGGCAAGAGCGAATTGCACTGCTCTTTCATGCGGGTGCTATTCACACCGGCCCCGCAATTTTGATATACACCGCTCCTCGGGTATAACGCGGGTTTGCGGGATATGGATCCGACCCGCGTTATAAGACAACCGACGGCTACAATTATTCTCTAATTCAGTGATTCTCTAATAGACTAAAAATTCCTATAATTTTACACTATTGTGCACGATAAACGTAGCTGCGCATTTGGTATTTTTTATAAACCAAAAGGAAACCGATGTGTAATGGTGTGAATAGCTAATAAGAAGCTTTACGTGACACTAATTTGTTGTTTACGTCGTATATTTACGTCGAGAAAGACCGCAAACCCCAGCAGGTTACAGGGAAAGTGACTGGTGAAACAAATAAAGTTTAATACTTGTCCATTTTATCCAAGAAGGATCGTAGTCTTCCTTCTTCTGTAATCCATCCCCGTATTGTTCCCTCCGGAATACCCAACTCCCGTTTTATTTGTGCTTTCGAGACACCACTTTTCACTCGTTCTATTTCGCTCAGTTTCTCCTTAATGGTATAAGTCTTTCTTTTATTAATGTTTGCCATTGCCCATTAAAAAAATTAAATGTTATAAAGAACAATAGCTACGTCTGTAAAACTCGCTAAAATGTAAACATTCACAGAATCACGAAAACAGCTACAAAAAACACAACCGGAACAGATAAGTTCTCACGCTACGGATCGACTTTTTCCGTTTGCTCTGATAACCCTTACTCAAGCAAGCGACTCTCGATACTAACTGCAGTGACTAAAACCACTACGCATCTTGCGAAAAGTGCTGCTACTCTCTCACGTTGGGGAAAGCCCAATCCATTTCTTTTGTAGCATTGGCAAGATAAGAAAATCGTGTCACTGTGTAGTGGTTAGTGACCTTTAAGGAGATTAGCAAACCCTGCCTATCATTGAAAGGGCAAGGTAGGAGAGGAGACCATCGCATGACTAGAAAACTCAAAAAAGCCTTCATTGCTTTACCCAGTAAACATCCTTTTTCTTTCACCGAGGGTATAGTGCCTTGGGATTTCCGAGAAACCCCGCTTGCTGTATGTCTCGTTAACATTGGTTTATTTGAGTGGGAAAGTCTCCTGCAGTGCGAGGTTTGCAGCAGCAACGTCCATATTTTTCTCAAAATCTCATTCAAAGGCACGGGAAATAAGAAAGACCCGCGGTATAACAGACGGCGTTATAACCGGGTTGCGATGTACTATTTAAATTTAAGCGGTGGACGAATTAGTCTCACCGCTTCATTTGTTTTACCCTGTTTCTACACTTTGTTGACGGCAGTCTCGGCGTTGCTTATAAACTCTTCATTACACTTATACTTTGCTTCCACCTAGCCGACCACTTGGCCTAATGAATGTAAACAGCCTTCCTCGAGATCCATCTGAATCTATCTTACTCTTTTGGAAGACAAAGAGGCCAACTGTGCTCATAATGCGTGAGAAAGTTTACGTAAGAAGCCCGAGCTCAGCTTATGGTTTTGGCGAATTTATGACTGGCAAACCTGGTCTCTGCATATCATATTCTGCTCGGCTTTTCCCAAACATATTCCTTTCTATCATTTGCAGTTAATTAAGAAGGAGACAATAAAAAAGCTGTAATTGTTGATTTGCTTTTATAAATTTTGTCTCTCGCTTTCTTGTTCTTCCTTTTTTCTACCCCTGATTCAGACCTTTTCTTCATTTTCATTGAAACGTGTTATCTTGTAAATCCTTTGAAAAAATATGAAGATAGTTTTTAAACATATCAATGGTGGCCATTTTTCAAACTCGCAATTGATGACGACAATATTTAAGATTCCTATAATGAAACGATAAAGTTTGTACTATTAACCATGCGACGAAACAAGTAGAGAGGTAGTGTGGGTAGATCGATCTAATCCATTATAAAACGTCCAATTCCGTCAAAACCGTAAGCAGATACTATCCCTACTGAACAAAACAGGCAACAGTTGTGCTGATCTGTTAAAAGTCTTTAAAATAGTTTTTCAAGATAACCATTTTAGTAAAAGTACAGTGAAATCTGTGAAAATAGTGGCAAATCATTTTAAATAGTTTAGATCGCAATCCAGTTCGTAAAATGGTTCGGTTAAAAATGAGAGTTCAATCCATCGCTCGGTTTTATCAAACTGATCATTTAAAAATTCTTCATTTGTTCTTTTACTAATCAAAATGTTCATTTAATTTCAATTTGTAAATAGAGAAATTATAAATAACCTAATAGTCCAAATATACAGTTAATTTAAATATTTTTTTTCAGAAATAGGAACTGGTCATTTAGTACCTAGTGCCATTTTGTATAGGATTTGTAGAAAATATTATTAAAATTATTTATATTTTGGTAAATGTTTTCCAACCGTTACCATTAATACAACTTTTGCATATTTTAATAACGTATCAGTTTTATTTTTAAAGGATCACAAACACTGTCATCTTTGTATGTGTTTAACACGCATAATTTGTTAAAATTTTGCCCGTAGCTTCAGGTGCATACTTCTAACATCTATGTAGAAATCTGAGGGGAGGGGGTAAAGGGGTAGGGAGGGAGAGGGAGGGAGAGAGGGAGGGGGGAAAGGGGGAGGGAGGGAGAGGGAGAATGTGGAAACAGTGCAACGTAAATCGTATTCCTTAGCCTTATCCACAGCTCTCGCTTGTATGAGCAAAAACAAAACGGCCGTGGAAGCGATAGGCGAACACATTCGGCGGACTAACACGACATCGGAGGTGGCGGTGTAACGGCGTCGATTCGATAGCATACGTACGCTTCTCCCCGCTCAATCTGTTGGAGGGCATCCGTCCTGGGAACGTCCTCTCTCCGTCTGGCGACATAAGGGCGGATGGGAGAGTGGGGCGGGGGCCATGGGAGTGGCGTAGGAGACGGACGGCGGATGGGAGAGGTGATGAAGAATCGTATAGAGAGGGAGGGCAAAAGGGGCGAGGTGGAGGCTAAAGGGGCGAGGTAAGGGGTGGGAGAGGGCGGTCTGCTTCGCCGTCCCGCGGCCGAGGCGCTACGCCGCGTCCGCTTTCAAAGGGAGGAAGAAAGAGACCAACTCCTTGGGAGCCCGTGGGTCTTGTCGTCTGCCTCGCGACACTTGCTTTGTCTCACGCGGCCTTTGAGCGGTCGCAAAGCGGCGTGTTGTTTGACTCCGGAGCTCTCTGGTGGCCGCGCTTTTCCACCGATCCCTCCCTTTCCATCTCTCTCTCTCTATCTTCCTCGTTTTCCATCTGCAGCCCTTTCCCACCCATTTCTTCCTCTATTCTCCTTCCCTGGGAGACGCGACGTTTGGTGCTGCGGCGAGATTCTATTCGAACTAGCTCGTCACCCCTCTCTCTCTCTCTCCGTCTGCGGGATCTGAAGCGAGAATAAGGGACGATTGATGGAGCGAGGAAAGGGATCGCGCCGTTAGAGCGGTGCATGTCAAGAGTGCGACGACGAGGAGACGCCTTTCATGTGGCGTCGTTATGTGTCTGCGGCACACTTTGCCCTCGCCGCGGCGGATGCTGTGCGGATAAAGGATTCGATGGATTTAAGGGAGGGAGAGAGAGAGGGATATTGGACCTTTTCTAGTTTCTCTCGAGGCAGAGTGAAAGGAAGCAGTCGGTCTTCTTTTACGCAAGTGCACTCTTGCGACGATAATTATAAACATATAATATTTTATATGCTTAGTATGAAATACAATACCGACACAAAGTCATATACCATAGCGATTATGTGTTCCGATCTATAATTTGTACTTCAGTCACAAAGCCAAAAGATAAACCGAATTTAAATGTCGTTATTGCGCTAATGCTGCCACTCATTGATCCCGGATTTGAGCAGATTATTTTGAGTAGATTAGTTAAGATCGATTTTCATTCGTCTCATTGAAGGCTACCTATTATCATTTATGTATATATATAATTAACCTCCTCACTTTAGGCCAAAGAATATAATAGTTTAATTCCAGAACTCAAATATTATGATAAAATGTAAGTCATAAAAAATCCCTCCCCCAATTACCACCCTCTCCATCTGATTGGTCCCTCCCTTTCCTCTTTATTTCTTATTGTTAGTTATATATAATAGAGCATTGATGTCGAAATTTGGTTACATGAGGATGACTATAAATCACCTAAACCGGTCATGTTATAATAACAGTTTTGGAAATTGAAAAAGTTATATAATAATTTTTTATTTTTATAGAAATAGATTATTACATTTAGAAATTATTCAAGAAAATATTGATTGATCTTCCGTCTTACCACTTTGATCCTACGAATTCGGTTTAAAACTTTAAGCAATTTAGTTGAATTTTACAGGAAACTATCGATTTTGTCTTACTGCTGAAAAAATAAAGAATAAGCAATTTAAAAAAATACTTTCCTTAGGTAACTCCAATAGCAACAAAAAGCTTAAAAATAACCAGATGCGCGTTTTGGCAACAAAGCGGCCGTTTTTACACTACATAAATATTTCCCGTGAATAAAATTTTGGTTTATTTTTGCAATTCCAACGTCCTGCGTTGTAATTCTATAGGGAATATGGATTGATATGAATACGGTGAACTTCAATGTGTTCATTGCGTTTGGTCTTGAATAATGCTTGAAACGGACTGATAAAGATAAAAATAATGGTAGAAAATTAATATCCAGCTAATTGGGTAAGCATTCATGTGATAAATGACTATCTATATTAGTTCATGAACCTCATCCATATAAACTATGAAAATGCGATTCGTTTTAATGATTAATTTATTTTGTCTGAATTAATTGAAAAATATTATCTACAATCCTCAAAAAATGGGGAAAATCTATCTTTGGGAGAGAAAATTGAGAGACGGGAGAATGAAATTAACCGTTGTTAATTGAGAATTACAGCTTTATTTCTATTCGTTTTTAGCTGTACAGAATGAAAATAAATAAAAGTTTATGTACTGTATCCGTTCATTGAAATCCATGCGTAAATTCCATCTTTTTGCTCTTTGTTGAAAGTGTTCCTTAAACAATAGTTTTTGCTAAGCAACGACTTTTCTGATCGCACTCGGTAGAATGCAATTTCAGTTCACTCTGCAAACTCAAGCACTTGGCACTTTTCTAAAATATATGTATCTTCGGTGAATTACCACTGCAGACGATTGTTTTTTAACTGAAATGCGCATCTGATTTTTTTAACATCTTTGTTGTTATTAGAGATACCTATGGCAAATATATTTTTAATAGCTTGTTCTCGAATTCAGTTGAACGTTAAAATATTGGAATCAATCGTCTTATAGAAAAAATTTACAAATTTTTAAATCCCAATACAGTCATTCATATTTTTATCATAAATGAAAAATATAGATTTTTATATTTATAATTAAATACCTATAACGTCCATTTTGAATTAAAACTGTGGCTACCTTTAAATAAGTTGGTGTAATGCACGCAAAAACGTATCACAAATTAAGCGCGTTTCTCTAAATAAATATAGCAGGTGAAATTTTAATTCCATTGAAAGTAACATACCTACTCTGTATACTAAGGAACATATATGCTAAAGGAATATTTTTCTGCTCAACAACTTATTCAATGAGTTTTCTTGGATGAATATTTAAGGAGTTAACGTAATAAAGTCATATTTTATCCCCAAGAAAACGGCGACTTTCATCTGCTGATTTAACCGGAGTCTTTCGTTTTCGTATTTTATTTTGGTATAAGACTTAAATTCGAAATTTCGTCGAAATATATCCAGCGCTAAAGCGCTTGACGTACAAACATGGACCGAGGAATGGAGACAATCCGTCGGCCGCTTTTTTTAAGAAACTGTCCTCTAAGAAAGTGCAACATTGTGCTTGGTTGGAAATTCAAGCGATCCGAAAAATTCTGTTAGGATCGAGGAATGAAACAAGTTTGTATAATAGTTATAGTAATGTGTTTTATTCCAATTTTATAAATTGTTAAATTTAAGAGAATACATTAGAATATATCGAAAATTGACATAAAATATTTCAATATTGATTTTATGCCTTTTTATCCGCTCAAGTATGAGGGAAGGTTGTATAATGGAACGAATCGTCGAAAGAGAATAGCTGATGGAGAGTTGAGGGTTAAGGGAGGAGTATTGGGGAAGGGAGAAGAGATGTACAGGCCGAGATGCTTTGATGAAAAACCCTTTCTCCTCCCTCTTATCCTCCCCACCTCTCTGCGACTCCGGAGCGGAGTAGTAGTCGCAGGTGGGAGGGTTTGGCCGGATCGGTGCGGTGCGATTCTCTGATGGAACGAGCGAGGGGAGTAGTCTGACGCGAGGGTGCCCGTGGGGGAGGGAGGTTTGGGGATGGAGGTGGTGGGGGAGAAGGAGGTGGTGGGTGGAGGGAAGTGGTGTGGGGAGGGAGGTGGTGTGGGGATGGAGTGGGGGGGGAGGAGGTGGTGGGGAGAAGGGAGTAGGGGGAAGAAGGTGGGGAGAGGGAATGGGGGAAGGAAGTGGTGTGGGAGAGGGAGTGGGGGAGGGAGTGGCAGGAAGGAGGTGGTAGGAGGGAGGGAGGGGTAGGGGGAAGGAGGTGGTGGGGGAGAGGGAGTGGGGGGAAGGAGGTGGTGGGGAAGAGGGAGCGGGGGGAAGGAGGGGGGGGGAGGGAGTGGGGAAAGGAGGTGGTAGGGGAGAGGGAATGGGGATAATGAGGTGGTGGGGGAAGGGAGTGAGGGGAAGGAGATGGTAGGGGGGAGGGAGTGGGAGGAAGGAGGTGGTGGGCGGAGGTAGGAGAAGGATGGTGGAAGAGGGAGTAAACTGAAGGCAAGAATTGTTGTCGGAGAGAAATTCGATGCGAGAGAAAGGTCGATAGTTCCCTTGATATTCCGTCGCTGGAGAGAATGAGCTGGGGCCGAGCTTACGACCAAAGGGGTCTTTGCGGGCGCGGGGGGACAGCGGTGGACGGGTATGGGAGAGGGAGGGAGGGGAGTAGGAGGGCGTGGTTGTGCGACGGCGGAGCGAGTGTTTTGCAGGGAGTAGGGAATATGGAGATGTGGAAACACGCGGCGGACGCTTTGCCCGGAGTTGTTCCCTATGGTTGACGAGAATTGGATGAGGTGACCCGAAGGGAATGTTGTGTGTGCGTGGGCGCACGCACGCGCAAACATGTTTGAATTTAAACTAAAAAAAAAACTTTGACCTCTTGAAAAACTTTCAATTCACTGAGATTTAACTGAATTAATATATGTAAATTTGATCACGAAAATTCGAATTCATGAATCCGAGGCAATGCACGGTTTTTTTAGAATACTTTGCATTTTGAATCTGTAGAACCGCGTTGTTTTTTCAAATTCCCGGTTCGAATGTGACGACTGTAGGTGTCTAAGAATCTCAAAAGCCGATTAACCCTATTTAGATAATATGGCGAATAAAATCATCATTCTTTGCCTTTAATTTTTAGCATCTGCCTGTCATCAATCTTCAACTGTTGATGAAAATTATGCATTGCCCTGATAAAAGAATTTATTGTAATAAGCGGCTAAGAAGCAGATGCTCATAAATATTACGAGAGTAAAATCAAAATTATTTTCCAAATTTAATTAAAAACGTTTTCGTCAAAACAGTAGTGCAGTTCATATTTGTGGTTACGCCATTATTCTTTTTGACGAGATGCGACGAATTGACGCTTGAGCTAAGGCAGCTGGTAGTAAACATGTTGGCCAACTTGAGGAAGCCTGAAGATCGAATGTATTAGGTATTAGGTACTTTCTGTTTTTAGTTTGATTTTCAAGGCGCTAAGAAAACTGAAATAATAGAATTGATAGAAAATGGGAAAATTAGGCGGTTGACCAGTTGCATTGGTATAAAGTGGACGCATAAGTGACGAATATGAAGATCTATCTAACGTGCAATGACTCCTGCAGCAAACGTGAAATATATCGCCCGTTCCTCACGCCTTCATTGGATTCTACGCCATTGGTTTTGTATCCACTGAAGACCCTTTTCATTCTTCTTTGCATTTTATTCGCGTTTTTATGCTCGTGTGTGAGGAATAACAAAGTGTTTAGAGGGATGTGAGAGACCCAGTGGGTCCGGGAAGGGGTGATGGAGATGAGATCCAAAAAGTTTTCAGAACGAACCGTCTTTTGCCCTCCTTTAGTCTGCAAAGAAGATACCACCCCTGCATGCTATCTTCACTCGCTCAAGAAGAAACAAAGACCGAAAGCTTTGAAAACTTTGTACGCGCAGCAGCTCTTTTTGCGAGAGGATCGCTCCCATCTCTTTCAATACTTGCCTGACTTGATGTTTATATAAGATTTTCACCAGCACCTATGTATAAATATTTATAAAAAACAAACTCAAAGATGTGTCAAGATATAGATTTGCATATCTTTGTACTTCAATGTAACCTCCAATCTGAAATACTTACAAATAATTTGGGAAACACTCGATTAAAATGTAGCAAATGAGACTGACCGGTAAAAATTTAGGAGAAAGTAGAAAATTGAGAGGTTGTCTTAGGAAAGTCATGGGTTAAATTTTAATTCCTCATGATTGAATCGAATAAATGAAGAGTTACCACGATTCCACAAAAGTACGTTCATTGTCGCTCTATGCGAGGCAAGGGAAAATATCTGCACGCAAAGGGCTCTAAGAGAGGAAAGAGAGATGAAATTCAAAAGGGAGAAATGAGAAAAGAATGATTTGGGAGGTGAGGAGTTGGGAGAACATGTCGGAGAGAGAGAGATAAGAAGAGGGGTATAGGGAAAAAGAGTGAGCGAGAGAGGACGAATCAGGGACAACAGAAGCCGTGATGGGAACAGCGGAGCAAGTGTAGAAATTTAGGGGAGGGCGATGAAGAAATGAATAGGATAGCATGGCGCCCTTTGCATTTAAAATCTCCTCTCATCCTACGAAACAAACCCCCCTTCTCCATCTCCTTTTCCCATTCGTTGTTCAACTCATGTTGTCCGCGTACTTTCCTGCACAGCAGTCTATTGTATGGTTTCCTTTTTTCGCCCATTGTTTTGCAAATAGTATTAAAATTGGTCAGAACTGAATGAAAAATAGTTTTCGGTTTCGCAGATAGCTCAAATAGGTTGGTAATGAATATAAAGCGAATGTTATACGTAGATTTTTTTACAGGTTTCATAGAAACGAGTTATGCTTCTATGAATGGTTATTATTTTAATTGCGCACAACCTTCCTGGAATTGTTTCTGAGGTTTCTATTCAGCGATTTACTTCCCCCTTTTCTGCCGTTTGATGTCACTAGACTACTGCCGCCTTCTCTAACTTTAAATACGCTTCTCTTCTTGTTCCTTCCATCTATCTTCCCTCTTCCTCTTTCCCTATCTTCATCTCTTTTTCCCTTGTTCCCTCCTTTCTTTAACCCATCTTCACCTTTTTTGTTTTTATTCTTTTTCTCTGGCGCTGTTTTTTATTAAGCCGCTTTTTTCAATGTCTCTCTCCTGCCTCTTCCCTTTGCTTCCTCATCCTTCACCGTCTCCCTCTTTTCTCCATCCATTCTTTATCTACCCCATTCTTTCTCTTACCGTTTTCCTTTGCCCAGCACCTCCCCTCTTTCCTTATACACTTTTTTCTTGCCTCTCTTTATTCCTTTCTCTAAGGTTCTATCATCTTTCTTTGGCTCTCCCCCTCACCTATTCCCCCCTTCCTCACTTTTTCTCTATCTCTCTGTTCTCTTTATATCTGTCTAAACAAACTTCTTTGCGGTCGACGTGAGAGTGGGTGCACATCTCCGTCGCCCTATTCCCTTAACCTCCCCCCCTATCCCCGGGGGCCTTGTCTCGTTGCTGCTCAACAGTCGAACGGAGGGTGGATGAGATGAAGGCGGTGCTTGTGGACCGGCGTTACAGCCGATGGGCTAAATTGTTGGGAACCAGCTCATAAGATACCCGTCGAGTGTCCGTATGCATGACGGGCTTAGCACAATGGCCGAGAGAAGGGGAGAAAAACATTTCTCAGGCGGTTTTCATATCGGAGAAGGCTTTTTCCGAGCGGAGTTTTCGACTTAATCATTCCGCCGTATGGAGGAACAAATTTTTGGCACGGATATAAAATTATGGATATAGAAAATGTTTTGTAACCTTACCTAGTATTTTTCTGACGAACAATATTCTTTACAACCTGCTGAATTTTAAAGAAAGCTGTTCAAACTAATTACAGTAATTAATTACCGTTATAGTTTTGAAGAAAAATGAAAATTGTATTTTCGGCTTCAACAAGTTAATCTCATTTTTATTCTGCTACCTAATTGATTTTTTCTTACCTGGCCCTACTTTTCTTTACTTATTGTAATTTCTGTTTTTCTCAAGGTATCCAAAGGCTCACTTTTTCAACTTCTCCGATTAAATAAGGATATGTGTAATAAGAGTACTATCATTTTACTTAAGTCCTAATGTATCTCAGAATGTGGATCCTCAGTCAAATACACGATGTTTAGGCTAAAACTTAGTTTTGACAGCAATAGTTTTGAGTTCAAGTTGTCTTTACAGAAAAACGAATCTTTGGCAACAAATATTTTTGCTATCTCTTTTGGTGAGTCTTTTAATTACTATCAGTAATAGGAAACTTATTGAATTTTGTGACCAAAACATCTATGAAGGTTAAAAAACAAAAATAGATGTCTTATGAACATTAAGAAATAATACAATACTCTTGTACAGCATTAACCATAATTATTGTTTTCCAATTTATTAATTGATAGTAGCTCAATAACTTTGGCTAAGATTAATAAAGTTAACTGCCAGCAGTTGGCTCCCAGTCACTGTTGTCACCCTGACGATGCCCACCTTGTGGGCGAAATGCATTGGGTTTTGTAACCCTCTAATTGTTTGGCTAAAGGAATATTTCACCTTTATTATTAAAATTTATTGCTTAAAGAGATGTAGAATTTTAAATCTTATAACTTCTATGCAATTGTTAAACGGTATTAATAGAAACGTTTACAAGGATAAATCAATATTAGTGTTACTTACTTGCATTTTAATGCCTATCTGTCACATATTTAATTTTTGGTTGAGATCTTCGTAAATCGTATTTCTCGAAACTGCTACTAACCATGTTAATTATTTTCACACTCTAATTCATTTTTAATCACCTGATATATCCCGGTGATATCAAACTATTAATTGGAAATTGGACTGTTTCTTGTATCCTAACATTGTCCTTTTAATGAACTGAGTTATAGACAACTTATGTATATCATTCGTCGCATTGCGCGATTGAGGAACCAAACAAGTTCTGTGTTAAAAGTCAATGGGCGCTTTAACTTTGTTCTGTGTTACAGAGCTGACATTTAGACAATAATAGCAAATTTATAACACCATTCATTTTAAGTAATTAATTAAGGATATAATATGACTGAGAAAAATATACCGAGTAATTATATATTTGGAATTAAAAGACTGGAGTATACTTAATTTTAATGCTGCTATAAAAATTCACCACTTAAGCATCTTTCCTGATTTTTAAGTTGGAAACGAATTTACTCCAATCAGTTTTGAATTATTGGTTTAAAAAATTAAATTTGTCAGATTTTGTGAGTAATATTTACGGATTCCATTATATCAGGATAATTAGCACCATCCATTACAAGTTTTAATTTAATTTCTTGAAAACCATCCAACTTTTGCGCAATTCAATAATCTCTCTCAAGACTAATGACCGAAGGAAAAATACAAAAAATATTTTAAACGTTTTCCATCCTTGAATCCTTTGGCAGGAAAACGAGGCAGAAATCATCTCTCCGCAATCATTGTTCACGGTTTCGCATTTTCGAGTATGTGGAAGTCGCAATAAAAATTAGTAGCAACAAGAACGGGCGCAAAGAAACCCCTTATTTGGACGCTGGCACAATCTTCCGCATGGACAGTTTTCAGACAGCAGTGGTATTGGAGCGGCCATGGGGGAAAGACGAAGGTCGGCATCCGAGAGGAAGAAGAATTGGAAATGATAAGTGGCCAGTGGGTTTGTCTGTCTCGCTCCGTAGAGGGAGAGGGAGAGTGGAGAGGAGGAGAGGGTGATGGGAGTGGGCGGGTCATCTGTGAAAAAGGGGTCTTTCAAAGCAGTCCCTTCTGGGAGGGTTCTTTCCGAAAGCGGTCGGAACGGAGCAAGTGTAGGAGGAAGTAGGAGCGAAGGCAGAATAGCAGGGTAGTGGAACGGGAAAGGGGAAATGGAAAAATGGCACATTTATAAATGGAGGCGGATCAAGATGCAACCTCTCTTATATATGAGATGCCTATGTATATATATTTCAAAGTGATTTTATTGCATTTTAATAAGCATGTACACTGAACAAATCAATGTGGCGCCGTATTACTTTAAGAATTACCTAAGTAAAGAGAAAAATGTGTTACCAACCTGCAAATTTCAAGCAGTTCACCATCATCAATTATTGATTCATAAATATACTTTTAATAATCCTACATATTAATTTGTATTGTATGTGCGTGAGTGTGTCACACCGGTGTGGAAGTAATAGATTTGGAATAAGTGAGAATCTGAAGCTTGGCAGGAATGTAGATATAAGTGTGAAAACATCAGGCAAAATCTGAATACTTCAAAATGTGGAATATTTACACATTTAATAATTTTTAAAATAAACATTTTTCGATAAGAAATACCTTGTGTCGTCATTTCTATCCATCTCATTGCTTTATTAAAGCAGTTAGAATTAAGATACGATTATGAGACTTGGATTACAACCGTACAACCGAAAGAACGAAGTGTATTTTTTTGAAAAGAAGATCCTAATCCATGTCGAATTAGCTTAAAAACTTTTCTTTATATTAATAATGAAAAATTCTGATAAAATGGAAACAAATCTAATGATTTTAAATAGGGAATGAGATGGGGAGAGGTAGAGAGATGCCTACTTTCCGCATAATATTTATTTAATACTTATATTGGATTTAATAGCTTTCAAATCACCGCGGATATGTGCTCTTTGTTTTCCCAAATTTCATAATTTGGCGTTATATAATATAGCAAATACATTCGAACGGAAAACTAAATTGATCACGCGTATTTGTGTGGCAAAAATAACGCATGTATGCATTAGACCAGGGTTTTACAAACTTTGTAAAGATTTGGAACGCATACATTTCAATATATGTTGTCCCGGAACCCTAAAAAATTGGTGGTAAGAGAAATGGCTGTTAAATAAATTTTACGCCCATAATAATTTTTATTTAAATAATTAATGTGTTTTAAAGTATAGTTATTTTAAATTCGCAAAAGTAATTCACAGTTTATAAACCAATAAAAATTAAAGCCCTTATTAATATGAAAATTTTAATATTTTACCAAAAAGAATTCCGGTGACTTGGATGTAATTGCTTTTCCTTGGAAAGTCGTTCGATTTATCGAGAAATTGTTGTTAATTGCGAGCGCAGTTCGTCTTTTGCATCGAGCGTATTCTTCCATTTATTTTTTGCTGCCCACAGAGATGTTTTTTGAACAAGACATGATATTTCAAAGCACGAACGGTATTCTGTTAAAAGCGCAATCCAGAAATTCGTAATTTCCATTTTATCAGATTTAGTTTTTAATGTGAAGTCAGTTACAATATCAAATAGTTGCTCTTATACGTTTAGCGATAAATCAGAAACATATCCGAATGCAACCAAAGGATATTGAAACCAATCGAATGTATTTGCTGGAGGCAGAATATGTTTTCTAACTGTTGTACGGAGGTCAAACAAATGTCGAATCAAAAACTTTCTTCGATAAAAGCATTATTTATGATTCCGAAATCCTAGATACTCGGAAACCACTGCAGAATTAAAAAAAAAACCAACTCACCTCAAATTTTCTCGCGGAACCATATTAAGGTTTTTACGGAACCCTTAGGTCTCGCGGAACACGGTTTGGGCAACCCTGCATTAGACTATATCGAATCTGAGTCCAACGATAGTGGTTGCAATGGCATGCAAAATGTAAGGATTGCAGTACTATTAGTTTTATTTCTCATACAGCTCAAGTTCTAACCAGAATAATAACCAAAAGAATTGAAGGTAAAATAGAAAAGGAGCTGCAAGATAATCAGTTTGGTTTCAGAAGAGGAAGAGGAACTAGAGATGCTATAGGATGTATGAGGATGATGGTAAAAAGAGCGCTAGAAGTCAATAAAGATATGTATTTTTGTTTTGTAGATTGGGAGAAATCTTTTGACAGAGTGAAATGAGATAAAATGTTGGGTATTTTAAATAAAATAGAAATAGATTGGAAAGATAAAAGACTGCTTAAAAACCTTTACTTTGATCAAAAGATTAGAGTCAGAGTTGAAGGAGAAGAAACAGAAAGTACCTCAGCAGAAACAATAACAGAAGAAGCATTGATGGAAGAGAAAGGATTTAAGATAGGAGGTGAAAGTATTACCACCATTAAATATGCAGATGATCAGGGATTAATAGCATAAGACGAGAAAGAACTTCAGGGGATGACAGACAGACTAGTGGAGGTTGGCCAACATTATGGAATGAAGATCAATGCAGAAAAAACGAAAGTCATGGTGGTTTCAAAGGAACATAAAGAATTAAATATAATGGTAAATGGCCAACAATTGGAACAATTAAGTAGTCTCAAATATCTGGGCAGTATTTTAGCGCAGCATGGAAGTAGCACACAGGACATCAGAAATAGGATTGCAATGGCAATAGCTGCATTTAACGAGAAGATGAAGATCTTAAAAGCAAGAAAATAAATTTCGAAACAAGAAAGAAATTAGCCAAATGCTTCATATGGAGCATAGGTCTTGATGGTGCAGAGACGTGGACGGTAAGGAGAAAGGAGGGAAAATATTTAGAAAATTTTGAAATGTGGGTATGGCGGAGGATGATGAAAGTGAAATGGACAGAGAGGAAGAGAAACGAAAAACTATTCGAAAAGGTGGGAGAAGAAAGGATGCTAATAAAAACAATCAGGAAAAGAAAAGCAAATTGGATAGGGCACATATTGAGAAGACAGTGTTTACAAAAGACGATCTTAGAAGGCGAAATTTTCTGAAGAAGAGGAAGAGGGAGAAAAAGAAAAGGAATGTTAGAGAATATAAAGCAGGAATATAGTACTTATAGAGGTATAAATGAGGCTTCTAAGGGGAGAGAGAGATATGGAGACAGCGATTCAGCTAAAACCTGTCTTCGGACAGTAGCATGATGATGATGATGAGTAATAAATGAGTAATAAAAACTGCAAAAACGCTATTTTTTACGTAAAATTCCAAGAAATACGATCGATAAGTAAATTCTACGATACAAATTAGAATCTCCATTTTGTCCTTGGAGAATAGTACAAATCCCGCACCGATATTATAATTATGAGAGAAAATTACCTTGCACAATGGTTTTTAGATTCTTATGTAATTAAATGGGAAGGATAGTTCCTGGAATCGAACCCGGGACTCAACATTCGCAACAAAACTATCCTATGGAGCTCGACTCCAGTAGCAGGAGATTTCCACCAAGTGTCATGAAAATCGGTCTATTTGTGCAAAACTAATAGGAGGGACAGGCACAACGACGCAACTATAAGCCAGGGTTTCCCAAACTTTTTAAAGCCGCGGAACCCTTATATGAAAACATCTTTTTTCGCAAAACCCTAGCAAGAGGTGATAAATCAATTACAACAAGTAGGGGTGTACAGTGGTTTCCCGTGTTACAGAATTACTTTTCGTCAAATTTACCGTAATATAATCACATAGGTTCTAATGTATTTGCTTTGAAATTAGAAAATTATTTTTCCTTATATTGTGATAACCGTGCATTTTAGATCCATTCTAAACATATTCATTTCGTTTTCCCATTCTATACTCGCCCTACAAACGAAATTTCTTTTAAATCCTTTCAGCCAATACCTTCCAAATTTATAGTTACAGAAAAATTCTAACCTGGATATTGTGGTAGCCCTGTTTAATCTACCCGGTTGAAATATGATATTTTGGTTATTTATTTATATGAATATTATACACACCACATTTGGTTAAAATCCATACTGTCAGTCCTATATAAATACGTGTTAAAGGAATATTAAACTTTTTACTGTGGTAGCCCTGCCATTTAGCTCGGCTTTAAACATCTTGATTTCATTAGGATATGTTGAACAAATCTTAAACAAAATTTTGTTGAAATCCGTCCAGCCAATTCCTCCAAATCCGTTATTACTTAAATGGTTTAATTTGTAATTGTAGAACCACTGTTTGGCTGATTCGGTCCAAATATGCTATTATAGTTTAGTATATATGTGTACATTATAAATGCTAAATTTCGTTTAAAATGATTAAGACGATTCAACACAAATACGTGTAAAATAATTTTTTTATTACTTGGATTGTGGCAGCCTTGATTTCCATATATACAGTAAACATATTTATTTTGTTTTTCTATTTGGTGCACCTTCTTAATGTAAAATTGCACTGAAATCGTTTATGGAAATTCCATCCAAATTAACAATTACCGAAAAGTTAAACTTTGCTATTGTGGCACCCCTGCTGAGTCGATCTCGTCTAAACACGTCACTTTGGTTATTAATTTATGTGAGTATTCTATATTCCAAATTTGGTTGAAATCAGTACAGCGAATTCTTCCCTGATATATGCGTACGGACATCACGAAGATAATAGTGCTTTTCAGCCATGACGAAAAGCACTAATAAAATAGATTTATATTAAATGTATTTTTAAATACATGTTTTATTCTATATTGTAGAATCCCTCAAGATATTTATGTTCGATTTACAATTAAAAAAATAGCAATGGTAAGGATTGCATATTTAAAAAAATATATTGATACATTTCAATAAATAATAAATCGAAATTTTTAATATTCAATAATTAAAAAATACAAAGCTTTTTAAAAATTCATTTACTGTTTTCAAAAGTTATTTTAATAACCATTGAAACAAATTAATAATTATTACTAATTACTAATAACAAATTAATACTAATTATTTTTACATAGAAACTTTTTAAATGAGTTTCCTACTGATTATTTAGATGGAATGAAATTTAACTCACACTGTATTAAACGTTTATTATAAATTCAACAAAACATATATACTTAAAATTAAAAGTAAAATCTACCTTTTCAGTTTTCATCTTTTCAGGAAACAATATCAATTGGATATATAAATAAATATGTACACATTTTGCCTGTTGTACTTCACAAGAAAAAGTAATCTCGGAAATCGATAAAAATTAACTACTTTAATATTTTTAAGAATTATTCTATTATTTTACCAACACATTATTCATTGACTCGGATGGGACTGAATATCCGGATAAATTGAGGTTAACTGTAAACGCAAATCATCCTCCGCATCCAACCCATTCATCCATTTTGATTTAGCTGCGGCATAAAGAGAGAATGATCTCCCACAGAGATAAGTAGTTGCAAAAGGCATGAGAAATTTAAAAGCGCGAATGGAAATTTCAGGATTTTCTTTTACAAAATGTATAATTTCCATTTCTTTTAACTTAGTTTTTAACGTGAAATCAGATGAGATATCAATAGCTGTTTCTTTTTTCAATGATAATTCTGACGTAGATACAGATGATGTAACAAAAGGATTGTGAAGCCAATGCAATGCTGCTGCCTGGGGTGGAAAATAACCTCTGATTGTCGTACGCAGTTCAGACAAGTGTTGACATATAGAGTTTTTGATACATTCGTCGAGGGAAATATTATTGGTCAAAATGAAGATATTGAGACTCGGAAAACACTCAAGGCTTCCTTTTCCCGCACACTCACTCCAAAATTTGAGTTTGAAAGTAAGTGGTTTCATTTTACTGAGAACTTTTAAAATGTTCGCATTAATACCTGGTAGTGAAATGTTAATTTCATTTAGGTAAATAAAATATCTGCCAAATCCAAACTCTGTCATTTAATTTTTCTGCCACTTCAAATGGATTTCAGGATACAAAATGCTTTATCTCATCTCTTAATTTATAGAATCGAGCTAACACTTTTCCACGCGATAGCCATCGCACTTCTATATGAAGAAGTAATGTTTTATGTAAACTTCCCATTTTTTCGCACAACAAAGTGAGTATCCGATAATTAAATGACCTTGCTTTTATAAAATTTACTATTCTGACAACCTCATTCAATATATCCTTCAGTTCATGTGGCATGCGTTTCACTGCAAGTGCATGATGATGAGGACAGCAATGGTTATGCATTAAATGGGGAGGTAAATTTTTAGCCTGGTTTCCAAAGGAAACAAAGTCTTATGAAATGGTGTGTGTGTGTGTCGCCTACTAGCAACTTTTGAACCAATGGACCGACTTTTATGAAACTTGCTATGAGCCTCGTGCTGCCAGAGCCCACTTCCGGGCTATATTTTATTTGGCTAAGATGGAAGTCCCGGGTTCGATTCCAGGAACGAGATGTTATATATATATATATATATATATATATATATATATATATATATATATATATATATATATATATATATCTCTCTCTGTAGCTGAAGAAGGAGTAGTTCCGAAAGCTTTACGTTTGTGATGTTTCTGTGTTTTTGTGTTATTTTACGTGTGTCGCTTCGACATCCCCGGGGCCTCGCCAACCTGAAGTCGTCTGATTGGTGAGTGCTCACTGGGTTTCCTCATCCCAACACCTTGTTGACATCTATATATATATATATATATATATATATATATATACATACATATATATATATATATACATACACATACACACACACACATATAATATATATATATATATATATATATATATATATATATATATATATATATATATATATAATGGGAAGCTAGACAAGCGTCTATCACAGCAACGAGATTAAACCAACTATTGTCATTGTGGGTGGTGCAAGAGAAGTCTCTTTATTGTAATGTGAATTTGTATTGATACTAGCATTCCTACGTTTTTTTAAAGGAAATTTCAGCTAATAAATGTAGGTTTTTATTTATCGTAATTATTATTGATAATAAGTTTTTATTTATCTTAAAACTTTTTCTCTTTATTTATTTAAGATTATTCTGAAAACTGTTTTCCCTATGCAAAAGCCATTTAAAACCTCGGTGAATTGTGATTTTGCGATTACTTAGAATTAAGTCTGGCAAATTAAGGTATAATTATTATTATATTAAAGGATGTTAATTTGAACAAATTTAAATAAAACATTTTAAAGTTTTGTGTTGTAGCTTTGCAATTATTCAGCTAACTATGCTTATACAGTGGTTTTATATGGATGATTGATCCGATGTTAGGAAAAGAACAATTTATTATTTTTGACATTTAAGTTAGGTGACTAAAATATGAAATAATCAAGTTTCACATCTAATAATATCTAAAGCTGACTTATTCTGAACTAGCAGTATATTTTCGTTAATTTTAAGCAATATGAATGGATAAGTCAGTATTTTCATTAATGCAACAATAGATACTATCAAACTTCTTACTACTCATGCACCAAACATTTTTACGTTTGTCACTGGGTTATCTACTTCTGTCTGCCATTCTCACAACTGTAAAAATATTCAAGTTTAAATAGAGAGACCCCCACATCACTCAAGAGCTGAAACTGGAAACTTTTTACGCCCATGCAAGCAGAAAGGTTAAAATAATTATATTATAGAGTTTATTTATATTAAAGTATTAACTATATAAAAGTTTACATAGAGCTTCCTGTCGAGTAGACCACACTCCTCATTATTTTCCATAAATCTAGCCAGGTTTTCAAAATGGGTGAAATCGTCCTCCTAAGTTTGTGACAGAAGAAGGTTCA
This sequence comes from Tanypteryx hageni, assembly GCA_028673005.1. Lineage (NCBI taxonomy): Eukaryota > Metazoa > Arthropoda > Insecta > Odonata > Petaluridae > Tanypteryx > Tanypteryx hageni. Next base: position 250,815,036 of record CM054112.1, read on the forward strand.
GTTTTGACTTGAATTCTTGAATATGCTGCGCCTGCTCACGTATTACTTTTCCCTTTCCCTGGAGCTTTACGTTCAGTTCATTCAGGTGAGCCATGATATCGTACAGAAAATTTATATCACACTGCCGTGAAGGGCTCTCAATGTCAGAAAACTTTTCGATCTGACGTTTCTCAACAAGAAAATCTTGAATTTGAGGAAGCAAATAAGTAAATCGTTCCAGTACTTTTCCTTTGCTCAGCCATCTCACATTCACAAATTAAGTTACATCTTCGAAATCACATTCACCGCATTCTTTCAAAGCCTCAACAAACTGTCGATGGATGAGGGAACTTCCACTTCGGATGTAACTCACGATTTTCACAACCATATCCATCACATTTTTCATCATGTTGGTTCCGGTCATTTGAGCAGACAAATTCTCCTGGTGCAGAATGCGATGGAAGGAGGGCAACATGGGTTTCACGCGATTCTTATTCAAATGCTGCTTCAACAGAGAAACAAATCCCGATTTACCTCCAATCATCGCGGGTGCATTATCCGTTGTAACAGAAGCTAGTTAATTCAGATCCAGGTTACATTTTTTTGAAGCTTCTAAAAAATTTTCAAGTATATCAGTTCCACACGTTCAGCCTCGTAGTCCACAAAGTACAAGGATTTCTTCACGAATTTTAAGATCGGGGAGCACAAACCGAATCCAAAAGATTAACTGCATCGTGTCAGTAAGGTCGGTTGACTCGTCCAGCGCCAGGGAAAAACACCAAGTCTTTCAATTGTTCAAGCAGTTGCTCTTCTACGTTTTTCGATAATTCCAGCACTCTGCAAACAACCTTCCTGCGGCTTAGCTGCAAATTCTGCACTTTTTACAGGATGTCATTCTTCACCTTAGAATCGTAATTCTCCAACAGAGTTTCCATAACCGTGATCATTATTTCCTTTACCATCTCAGCATCGGAAAATGGTTTCTTCTTCCTAGCCAAAATCCAGGCAGCTTTATAGCTAGCTAACGTCACCAGCTCATTCGAGGAAAGAAACTGCTTCAGGTTGCTCTTCTGATCATGAAATTGTTATTTCAGACGGGCAATTTCACTGACACGACTACGGTCATCAACTGGACATTTATTGTCGAATTCACTGTGAATATTGCGAAAGTGCTTCTTCAAATTGTCTGCCTTATTCTCACTAAAACCTTTTTTGCACAGAAGGCACACTTTTTGTTTACTTGCATCACTACAAATTTCAGCTCCCAGCTTTCTTGAAATTTTCGCATCACATTCTCCCATTCTCTTGTCTTTTACTTTTTAGCACTAAGTTCCGAATCAATGAGTTCGTCTGCTTTACTCACCTCAGCATTATCATCTGCTGTTGGTTCACATCGTTTTTGAATAACCCATTATCTATCTCTAGGGGAGAAAATGGAAAAAAATTAACAATTAATAACAGTTTTTGTGAGTGACTGAAGCAGGGAGAAATGTGAAAATCGCATACTCGAAACAGACGCAAACGCACGCTTAAAAAAATGTCAAATTGTAGACACCACCCGTTCAAGTTTGGGTCTAGACTCAAGCTGAAGGCAGATATGAAACGGAGTGTGGGGAAAGGGAGTGGAGGGGAGTATTGGCTGGCAGCATTGTGTCAAGGGTCATTTAGAAGGCGGAATAGGAAATGTCAAGCTGCAACCAGCACACGCAGTCAGGAAATAGTTTTTTTACATTTTATTGTTGTAGCCAAAATATGGCAAACTCAAATTCGCCACACTTACATGGCCAATTCGTCACTTGCCCACCCCAATATTAGCGTATAAACTGTAACATTTATTAAATTCGTTCATTTAAAAAATACATGCAAAATATAATTCCAGAAAGAGATTTTGACATTATTTTTATATTTAAACCTGATAATGCTCTATTAATTTGTTTTTCGATGTTTGTCTCTCATTGATAAACTATGAACTGCAAACGGTATTTATCGCATGAGAATTCCTTGGAATGACTAACACATACTGAATCATTTCCTGTCAATATAAGTAATCAATTAGGAGCATCAACTTTGGGATACCAGCTTGCATTAGTTCTGATTTGGACTTCTTGTTTATACGTGCTACATCACCTGCCATTTTCCCAACTACTGCCTTAACTCCGTCAGTGTAAATACTGGAACAGTAATCCCAGGAAATTTCACGTTGTTTTATAGAAGTGTCGACCATTTTAAATATTTATTTTCCTGTGATGTTGGTCGGAGGAGGCTTGCAAATAAAAATATCGTATTTAATAGAAGATTAATGTACATAGTGCAAAAAAACAAGCAAAATCGATAACCCTGCTACATCACTGGATTCATCCATTTGAAGTGAAAAACCTGCTGCACTCAGTTTTAGTCGGTTTATTAGTTACTTTTTACAATAGGCTGACATGTTCTTGATTCGTCTTGAGACGGTGTTGTTCGAAAAGAGAATACAATGAATTTTGTTGCTGTATTTATCACCATTTATAGACTCGACCAATTCTTTTGCACACAGTTTTATTACTTTTCCACGATTGTATGAGCTTCGCCAGTTTTTGCTGTGTGATAACTGACACGATACGAAGTCTGAGTGTATTTTAATTTTCTAGACAAAATATTTTACGAGATCCCCTTTTTTTCTTCTGAATTTCGGTCAATTTTCTTGTAAAATACTCAGCACTTTTATCTTTCAAGGGCGGGCGCTTTGTCAAAAGATGTCTTTGTAATTATTCAGTATTTTGACTGCTATTACTCAATACTTCTATACATTCAACACAGATTACATTTGGCTCCTCATTATTACCTGTCCATGTGAAAACATACTTGATAAAACTTTCATGGCACTTCTGTTTTTTTTCCTGTCCTTACTCTCAGGTTTTCACGAACCTGTCATCAGGTCGTCGCATTGGTATTTATACATAGGAAATAGAAGTAGATGGGACAGCAGTAGCAGTATAATTGTTTGTTTTTTTCTTGTTTTCACCTTTTTCACCAATTATCACTTTAAATGTAACAGTTTTAAGCCATATTTTGGGGCAGCTGTGGTTAATTATTAGCATAATGAAAAAAGACGAAAATTAGGAAACTCTTTAGCAGCAGACTTAGGTTTTACTATATCTTCAAAGTCAACTTTCCTTACTTAAAAAGTAATTAGCAAACATTATAACAAAAATGGTATTAGTCGTTTTTGAGTAATTCCGCTCAAGGTCGGACAGGCAGATGAGTGATGCACCAAATACATATACGTCGTTTTATAAAAAAGCGCTAAAATGCATTTTATAGAGATTAAGCTATTTCTAAAAAGGAGTGGACACCTACACGACCTCATGTACATTTTATTTTATAAATACAGATGTAAAGAGTTGACGAAAAAGTAATAACCTGCAGAAAGTGGTGAAATTTGATTTACACGGCAAAAACGAAAGGGCAAAAGATCGTTTGTCGTTCATTATAAGGTGAGATTGATGGTGACTAACATTCTTCTAAAAATAGCAAATGAGATGACATTCCTGGGTAAAAAAGTACTTCAAGAATATTCCATTACTGTAGTGAGAAGAAGAGGAATACATTTTTTGATGAAAAAGACAAACCTTCTGCAGTAATCACCATATATGTTAATGTTACTCCGCATGGAAAAATATTCCCACACAATGTGAATTAGAAATCAACAGCCTTCCATGATTATAGAGCATGAATGCTGAATACATTATATGGGTGGGAACTGTGTGTGTGTTCCCCCCTAACATCTTCTTCATGAATTAACCGATTTCAACTAAATTTAGTATATAAAATAGGTACATATATTAATGACCAAAATGACATACTTGGGCCGGATCGACTAAGCAGGGGAGCCACAATCGCAAAGTTAAACTTTTCTGTAATTATGAATTTGTTAAGAATTGGCAAAACCGATTAAAACGAAATTTTGCATGAAGTAGGCGTACAACATAAAATAACAAAATCAAAATGTTTAGTATACATATAGAACGTAGGGCTGCCACAATACAAGGAATAAAAAAATTCTTTTTACACGTATTTGTGTTGAACTGTTTACATTAACTTTAACCAAATTTAATACTTATAATATAGACATATACACAGGCAGAATAATAAATATTATTCTAGCATAGGTTGCTGTTCATTGTAAGAATGTGATATTACAACTTTTATTATCTCTCCAAGAAAATTTCAATTTCGCTCAGATAAACAATTCACCATTTTTCAGTTTTTCTTCTTAAATTAGCTTAGGTGAATCTATTTGGTTAATTCCGGTCGAGGTGAACGTATACTTTCAAAAGATGAGAAACTGTTATGCTGGAAAGCGCATAAGTTGAAGACTACAATTTTACAAACGTGAAATCTTAATTTCGCCTAGTCTAGAATTATAAACGACATTGCTCGTATTGTATACTAAACATTTTCATAATAATACTGAGATTTTTTACTCATATTTGAGAGTATCGTACGACTATGAGATAGAAAACTTGAAGAGTATGTGTGTGTTTGGTTAAAGATGACAAAATTATATATATTAGGGTGGTGTTTATGATGAGGGAAATAACAAACGTTGTATTTTGAATAAGGGCACCAGCTTATCTTGTTCCAATATTTAAAAAATAATATTCCCAAAATTTGGCAAATTTTAGATGAAATTTATAGGTTGCTACCAAAGTTTGAAACATTAAGTTTTCTTTATTTTAAACAAAATGCTATACAGTACAGAGCATATAAAATTTAGAGTTGGTAATGTCCATGCTGTATTGTCACATGATGAACATAACAATACTGACACAGTGGTATATTAATTGTTTGTGGCAAGTGTTCCCTTCGCAAAGACTGCATATCTCCTCCGATGATCGCTAACAACCTGCAGAAGAAATTGCTTTTGCTGTTCACCCTTAGTGTGTAATCGATTGTATTCCTCGATTAGGGCAACTCCGCGTTCTGCCGTATCGTTAATGCAATTGATGGACCTGATGTACTTTTCTGTGGCTATGTAGTTCCCAACAGAAGCTCAGAGTTCGGGATCCAATTCTGTGAATTTCGATTCAAGACCAAGTATGTCGGAAAACCTCAAAGTGTTGGCTGACACAAAATAGTCCAAATTTTTCTTGAAGATGCTATCCAGATCGACAGTCACTATTTTCGAGTGGTCCTTATTACCATCATTTTGGAGAGCTTGAATCAATTTGACTTTTGTATCTATTGATACTTTTTTATCAAAGAAAGCAAGGGCAACCAGCTCTTCGCTGAGGTACCACAGATGACGAGCAAGCTTCTTCTGAGCAGCGTTGGCAACTATTGAGTTTGTAGTCTTGTACTGTTGGACGTTCTTCAACAGCATCAGGTCATTTAAGGGCGCAGCAGTTGGAAGTGCAGCTTGAAACCACGCCTTCAAATATAATCTAACAACAAAATTTTCTATGTCCCTTATCCCAGCTTCCTCTTTTGTCTTCAATGGAAACTGTCCTTTGAACATCCACAGTTTGATAGCATAAATGTCTTTGGCCTTTCAACGAGCCTTAAGTATTGCACCAGGAGCAAGAAATCTAATTCCACGAGAAGGTTCACTTCCAAGGAAGGTGATAGAGATTTCCAGGAGTTTCTGTAATCATCACGAGGTTGCTGTTGGTTCAGTTGGTCTGTAGCAAAAGTGATTATTTCGTCTTTAATATCGGCAACAGCACTGGCAGTGAACTCATCATCAAGTGCAATTCTGTATTCGGACTTATCCAGTGACACCCAATGAGCTTGAAATCGCTTGAAGATTAGTATTTCTGGGCTCGCTGATGGACTTACGATGAAGGAGAAGACAGCTTCCAGTACCAGCTCCAATATGTGGTGCCTGCAGTAAATGTAGCGAAGGTTCTTGTCTAATTTCTGTTCATTCCAAAGACATGCTCCATTTTTTCTTCCAGTATTTGACGCAGTAGTGTCAAAACACATTCCTTTCACTTTCTCTGCTAGATTCCACAGTTCCAAAGTTTCAACATCAACCTTGACTATTTCCAATCCAGTTCCAGCCGCAATTTTTGAAACACGGAGCAGTTATTCTACTCCATCACCTGTGACTAAAATAGGAAGATGATCATCTACTTCCTTGCCAGTAAGATCTGGCAGAAGCTTGTCATCCCAATGCACAACTAGCGGAACTGTTGGATTAAATTGAGAGATTATTTGTTTAGCTGTTGCTTCCCTTTGCTGAATGCGACTTACAGGAATTGAGGAACGATTTAAAATTATTAATGAAGGTTCTATAACGTTCTGGACAGTTGTAGATTGTTCCAAAAGACCTGATATGGACTATTACATAACACAAAGTGTGCTCCTGCAAGTGGATTTACGCAGGATTTCTGAGGGTTACATCTAAAAGGTTACATCTATTGCAGTATTGCGTAACATTGACCAATGGGTGCTGCATCACAATTTTCAATACTAAGTATCTACAATTCACAATTCAATTCAAATAAGTTTAAAATTTAAACTAATTTAAAAATGAGTGCACCTATGTTTAGCATTATGATATATTGCGATTTTTCAGATGTTGGTAGCGACCCCTAAATATTATTCAAAACTAACCTAATTTTACCAAAATTTTTTTTTTATAATGGAACAGATTCAAGTTCTAGTTCTAGTTCTAGTTATTCCAAAACTTAAAAATAAGAACCACACTAATATATATATATATATATATATATATATATATATATATATATATATATATATATATATATATATACCTTTATATAGATGGATGTTTATGCATATATAAGTATGTATAGAGATGCATCCAATGCAGATGGAAAGAAGAATATGTTCATTGAAATTCATTGTAAACCAGATGCCTGGCAAGAGCGAGTGTTATATAGCCCATCATGTAACTGCCTTTTAGAGTGAAAGCCCACTACACACGCACTCACATACAGAATGGAGAAGGGAAGTCTAGTGCTGGCATTAGCCTGCTCTTGACAAGACGTCACTCCAGCCACTCCACATCGCTTCACACATTAGCGATTGAAAGAGAAAAACAATGGAAGTGTCGGTCGTGATTGAGTGCATTGAAAAGCTTGAATGTTAATACATATGTGACTCTTATGTCTTTTATTGTATAAGATTTAAAATAATATAATAAAGGATATTTGAAAAATTCTAAAATATTTATACATTAATTTATAGTCTGACACATTTTCTAAAGGCTTTCCTCCAATACTGATGTTCAGATTGTCGTCTTTGCCCGATATTTGAATGACCTTGGATTTTTATGTAATTATTTCCATGCCGTATTTTCTACCTGTTATTACTAGTCTATTTATCATTTTCTGGAGTTTCTCTTCCTTTCTTTCTACAAGTACTTGATCATCCGCGTATTTTACTCTTCTTATAATCCTTCCTCCAATTTTGAAATCTCCTGTTCCTCCTAACGCTTCTTGCATTAGCCTGTCTCCATATATGTTAAATAGTATCGGCGATAGGTGGCAGCCCTGTCTTATTCCTCTACCGATATTTACTCCACAGTCTCCAACCTGACCTTTACAACTTGATTCACATATAGATTCCTGATCCGACTCCTGGCTTTCTAGTCTACACATATATCCTTTAATATTCTCCTTTATTTACCGTTAGAGTAAGTGTGTTTCTTTTAAAAACGGGTTTTGATTTTGCTATTCTAGTCCTAATTTCATCATTACATTTTGATTCTCACGTTATGATACTTCCAAGGTATTTATATTTTGAAATTTTTATTATGTCTTTCCACCAATACTTATGCACAAGTTTTCTTCTTTATTTGATATTCGGATTACCTTGTATTTTTCTATTTTATTTCCATTTTATATTTTTACTTGTTATTACAAGTCTATTTATAATTTCTTGTTAGAAATATTTGATAATTCGCGTATACTACTGTTTTTATAATACTTCCTCCATTCTCGAAATCTCTTGTCTTTTAGCGATTCTTGCACTAGTCTTACTCCCTATGTATCGAATAGGATCAGCGATAGGCAACAGCCTTGTGTCACTCCTCTTTTCATATTTACTCCGCTGATGTTAACATTCTCCTACCTGACCTTAACAATTTGTATCCTGTATAGGTTCTTGATTATTCTCCTGTCTTTGTAATCTACATCTATAATCCATTACCCAATTTACTCTGTGAGAGACCTTCTGCCAGGCGATGAGATATAGGGAGCAATCTTGGCTGTATTTTTTTGTCCTTTATGATATGTTCTCACTACACCGGTAGCATCTCTGGTTCCTCGTCCTTACCTGAAATCGAACTGATCCTCTCCTATAGTTTCTTTGGTTATCTTTTCTAGCCGTTTATTTGAAATCCTCGTGATAATGTTTGAAGTGTGTGATAATAGACTTATCGTTCTGCATTCTTTACACCTTTGGCATCTTCTTTAGAAGGATCATTGTTATTTGAAGAAATATAATTATAAACTGATCCAGAAAACTATATAAAACAATAGATGTCATAAAAATGAAATAATATCTCTCGATTGGCAAGAGACACCCGGTGACAATGATGTTAGAAAATTGCTCGTTTACCCAGACAAGTAAGTTAATTCTTAAACGATTAGATGAATTCTACGCGAAGCTGTATGAAGATCCACCAATGAGGAAGTCAATGATGAAGGAGATATGCCGACTGAAGACGTTCCAGATATTCTTCCAGAAGTAGTGAGACATGCTATCAAAAGCATTTGGAATTGATGGAATCACAGCAGAAATATTCAAACAACAGGTAACTATAACGACAAGATCTTTTCCAAGATTTTCACGTCTTGCTTAAAGAAGAGGAATATACCCAAGTCGTGGAACCACGCAAGCGTCATCCTTTTGCACAAGAAAGGTTGCAAGGAAACTTGACTGACTATTCAAAAAGAATCTCACTATGCACGTTCAAAAGCATCTTGATTTTGCCCAACCCTGAGAGTAACTTGGCTTTCGCAGTGGATATAATACGATGGACCAAATTCAAGTTGTCAGAGAGATAATCAATCGGACAAATTAGTACGAGTTGCTCCTCTGTATGTGCTTCATCGACAAGAAAAAAGTGCCTTTAGGTCAGAAAAGTTAGTGAGGCAAGGAGATACAATGTCTCATAAATTATTCACAGAAGCTCTAGAGGAAATATTCAAAATGGTATACTGGAAATAAAAGGGTATAATGGTAAATTGAGAATATCTGAATCACTAGCGATTCGCTGATGACATCATACTGTTCGCAGGAAGCCCAGAAGAACGCCATGTTGGAACTTAAAACAAAAGACGATCGTAATGCGCAATGTTAGGTTGGTATCTTGGAAGGCGGTAAATTTGAATCGAGATAAAATTTTGCAGTTGGTATTTTGGATGGAGGCGGATTTGAATCAAGTTAAAATTTTGCAGTTGGTATCTTGAAAGGTGGTAAATACGAATCTAGTTAAAATTAAGCAGTTGGTATTTTGGATGCCGGCGGATTCGAATCGAATTAAACTTTCTGGGTTGGTATTTTGGATGGCGGTGGATTTGAGTACGATAAAATGAAGCGAAATATTGAGCAGGTTGATCAAGTTTTTTTATTTCCAATAAAAGACAGTCATTATTACTTTATAAATACACACAACAAAAATAACAATCTTTTTTCAAAGGAGGTGGTCCATCGATATTAATTTCTCCTTTATTGCAGTGTTCCAGGCATGGCTGATATCGTTCCGTCTTATTCCAATCTTCTAATTCTTGTAATTCGGGAAATGTGGCGGCTATCTGATGGATGTCACGTGGATGACACAATTCAATATAATATATAGGTATAAATTTCAGATCCTCCAATATCATCGTCTTCCGACCACGTTCATGATAGGCCCGAATGGCCGACCCAACTTTATGTATAATTGCGAGTTGTTTTAAGTCCATAACTGAAAGTTAATTATTTTCAAATCAATGATTGCTTAGATTTATAATATATTAATAATTATAAATATAAATGAAATTACCTTTGGAGAGCGATCTTATGCGTGGAACATTCTGGATGCGTCTTTCTTCGAGAAACTCACTTATGCACGCGTCCGTCCTCTGCCGAGTCTCAAAACCGAATGAAACCTTCAATGTGCAAGATTGCAAAAATGCTGAGGCTGCACTGCCGCGAGACTCTGCGTAGCGATCTTGAGTCAGCGAACCGGACGTGATCACTGCAATATGCCGAGTTCGTGCATACACCTGATGTGATCTGGAGAGTGGGAGTTAACGCAAATGTATCACGTCAACATTTTCCCAACTTGCGGTATATTTAAATCGAGTTAAAATTTGGTGCTCGGCGGTGATTTTAAATACGTCAAAATGAAACAAATATTTTGGTCGTAACTCGTCTTACTTACATGATTTAACACGTCGTAGCTTGTCGAAGGTCGAATGGAAGGATGAGATGAAATAAAAATACTTTTTTAAAAATCAATATTCCTTTATTTCCATTTAAAAAATGCCTTAATGAAATTTATTTCTTTTTATTAAAGGACAGGTTATCACAAATCGATCATGCTCCTTTTTAGGATAATCTCTTTTTTCCCACTCGTATACATTTACACCGCATTTACTACAAATAGTCATGTCCATATATCCAGAATAAATAAATCCAACAGAAGTCATTTTATATACATCGAAAATAAATTGATTTTTAGGAAAGAAATTGAATGATATATCAGATTCATTTTTTAGGTCCACATTTTGCCGAAACCAGTTCTCATTCCATCATTTCTATGTTTACGCAGCATACACCTTTTACCCGATGAGGGTAATTGTGAAATCGGAGGGCAGTCAAAAACGAGTAAATCGATGACTTTATGTCCTATTATATTGGATAAGAATTTACATTTTTCTAAACCTTTTACGAAAAAAAGATGATAACCTAATGCATATTTCAACAGTACATTTTCGAAATTTTCATGGGTGATGTCACCTTCTTCTACCTCCATTCCGTGAAGTATTTGGAAGCCATGAAGTTTCTTTTTTACAAATTAATTCACGTGATGATGAAAAAATCCATGATTGGCTATAATCATTGTCAATATCGCAAATAGCCAATTCTTTGACTAGGAATTCATTCTTTTGATTGTGAAAGGCTTGAAAATCCACTATACATTTTCTTAATTGAAAAATCTCTAATGGTGTTTGGTTTACGGGAGTATTAGCTCCATCGCTAGGGACCGACTCCATCATTCACACACTCACAGAATAGCAGTTTACGGGAGTTTTAATTCCGCGCCAGTGACTGCAGTCTTTTCACATATGCTGTAATAAAAATTCTCCGATTGAGCAATGTATAGGAATTTCCAAATTTAATCTTTCAAAATCGATTTTGCTACCTGTTGGTTTAGCCATATTGGTAACGTTATGCAGACCGATTACGCACCCAACATTCATGAAACTTTCGTAATACTCTTTTACGTTTGAAGATTCTTTAATTAAAGTATTTAATGTTAAATTCAAAGGTTTAGATTGCACCAATAGCTTATTCCACTCCTCCTCATTCAAGGTGACCGATTGACGGTCACCTTTGATTATTAAATGTTTAACTCCGAAATACTTTACAAATCGTAATGGCAGCTTTTCAATGATTGGTTTGCTATCAGAATTAAAATAGTTAGAAATTATATCTTTTTGTTCGAATAAATTAAGCCATCGATTATTACTCAGAATGACTGCCCCTTTACCGATTTGAGTAAATTGCACACACAATTCAAAAGTTTCACAATGATTAAACCCAACACTAACTCTTTTTACTTTCTTATTATTCAGATAGTACACAGTTTCCAATAAGAGTTGATTGATTTCACAAATATACTTCTTCCGCGATGACTTTGGGGGTGATGCGGGATCTGCTTGCAGACTGGATGGCGGTGGTGGCGATGACGATGGTGGTGATGATTGCAGATTGGATAACTCCGGTCTTGGAACACTTCTCCTCCGTTTCGGTAGAACTCCTGAACTGCTCAAACTCTCCATAGCGAAAGATTGTGTGGAGTTTATATATTTCAATATAACCTACTATAACTGATGGAGGGGTGATGGGGGTGAAGGGGGAGGTGCGAAAGTGGAAGGGGAGCCTCAGAAGTCTTAAATCCTCGGCGATTGGTTGCTTATCTTAGATTGCATCATGCGTTGGAGTTGATTTATCTTCGAGCAACAGCTTTGTGATTGGGGATCACAACGTCTTCTTTGTCTCGCTTTCCAAAATTCAAAGAAAAAGAGCTTTGCGACTTGACAGTCGTTGAGATGGGGGTGGGTAAATTGGGAAATGAAATAGGTCAAGGTTTTCCTGATTGATTTGCAGAGAGTGTAAAGAGAGCAAAACTCTCCACAAAGGTCAGAGTGATAACTTTGGAGTCGAAATGAATTTTCGGTGTAGGAAAACGGTTGAAGGAAAGAGATGATTTCGTAAATGAGAGGTGGATAACCGTATGAGTCGAAATATTCGGTGTAATAATTGTCTATCACGTGAACTGCAACCCAATGACTTCCAGGTTTATTAGATGGATCAACGTTTATCATGTAAATTCCAGGATTTGGCTGATGAGGTAAATGATCTGCAGGAAAAACTCCATGTCAAATCTCATTTAAGATTTTTTTTTGGTTAAAAAATGTTCGGGTTTTGTGGAAAGTTATTCTAGTAATAGATATTTTGAAAAAAATTAGGCATCGGCTTTTTTTTAGAATATTTCTTCGTAATACTTGATCGAAAAAATGTTTTCCCAAACTAATTTTGTCAAAAATACGATTTAAAAAACAATATTTCTCTGATTATATAAATAATCATAAGTGAGATTTGATAAATTAATTATTTTATAGATTACTGAATTTTATTAATTTTCGTTATACTCAAATTTATTTGGCAAATATATTTTTTTTTGTTAAAAAATATTTAGCGTTTGTGGAAAGTTATTCTAGTAATAGATATTTTGAAAAAAAATTAAGCATCGGATTTTTTTAGAAAATTTCTTCGTAATGCATGATCGAAAAAATGTTTCCCAAGCTAATTTTGAAAAAAATACGTTTTTAAAACAATATTTCTTTAAATTCCTCACTACAAAAATATTTATTTAAAGATCGCCTTCAAAGACTTCTTTCTAGCACTTCCTAGTGGCAAAAAATACGAAGGTCTGCGAAAGGTGGTGGGTGGGGGTGGAGGCACGCGCGATGCGACACAGCCCAAAGGGCAAATAATTCTTCGCAAGATGTGCTTCATCTTAACGCAAATATAACCCGATCTTTTGTAAGATTATATGATTAGTCGAATCCATTACTGAAAGGAAATGAAAATCGAACCGATAATTATTTCACCTAATAATAAAATCAAAATTATATCCTATGAAGACAGAACTCACATTTCGAAATGGATTTAGTTTATTAATATTATTTATTACTAACATATGAATGCTGTTGATATCCACGAGCGTAATGAATAACGAAGAGATGTACAATTTCGACTTTCTTAATATAACAACAGCGAGATTCTCTACGGTGAGATGTTATAATGTCGCGATCTGGTTACGAGGATTGCGCGGCCGGATGTCTTCAAAGTGCAAGGTGGCATTCTTTCAGAGAGCGAGTGCAGGCTTTTCCTTCTTAGTTCCCCAGCGGAAAAGAAAGATAAGCATACGCGTGGAGACATTCTATTTAAATCTCGCGATGATTTATTACGTACCTTATTAAATCCAATTGGGATACGGGAATTCTTTCATTTCAACGACGTCGTTGGATAGAATAGAACACTCTCCACTTAGAAGATTCGGATAAAAGAAAAGAATGATATCGTATCATGTTAAGGTGAATATTTTATTACCCGTATTATAATTTTTGGATATAATATCGATTATAAACGGAATTTAAACATTCTAAATAAATCTAAATAAAGTTGAAACTGATTTGATAGATGGTAAATATATACAAAATTTTAACAAAAATCATTTTATTGGAAAACAGTGAATAACTAAAAATTTGCATCTCAGTACAAGCTATAACTTTCGTTTGAACGATTTGGATATAAATAATACCTTACGCAATATATAAAAGATTTTTCAGTTATTTTTTCGAAATAGCCTCTCTTCAAATATTTATTCACAGATCGCCTTCAAAGGCTTCTTCCCAGTTTCTCTTTAAATTTGGAATTTTACTGTTTCCCCAGGACAAGGAGTTGACCCCGTCGTCACAAAGATAACGTTTGTCGTCAGAAGCACTCAAGGCAACTTTATTCATTTCCATCGAATAAAGTTCATGCTTTTTACTTTTAATCACATTCATTTTGCGAAATACAACAGAATTATTCCTTAAACAATTTACATAGTCTTCGAATTTTATACCTTTATTCATAACTGCTTTGGTTATTCCTTTTGCTTTTTTCTTTTCCTTCGAATCTCTAACTTTAAATGCGTACAATTTGCTCCGCAGTCCTACAAAATGAGTCATTATCTTTCCGTTACACTCGTCTTTAAATTTTCCAATCATCTTTTTATTTTTATCAGAGAAGCAAAGACGGTCCTTTGGAAAGTTGGATGTGTCGTGAAAGTCCAAGTCAGTTAACATATCTTTGTAAAAGTCATCAGTCCTTACTTCATAAATGGAGCTGTCAGTGTCCATGTAACATAGGTTTAACCCGTCACCGAATTTAGGCTTCATCCTCCGATAGTGAAAGTCATACATCAATGTTTTACTTAATTCTAAAACTGATAATCCTATATAAATAGGTTTATCCATTTTAATTTTAGATTTTCTCAAGTGAACGATGACTAAATTTTCCTTAATGATCGTTCGGTCGAGGAATGTTGATTTGGATATTAATTTATCCAATCGTTTTTCATTGGAAACCAATTCCAAATTTATCCTCTTCCGAGCGTTCTCCATAGTTTTACCAAAAACGGAATTATTCATTAAAAATCCTTTTCAAAATCATTTTCTGCAATTTTCCTACGTTCAGTGTTTAAATCGATATATGATTTCAACCACGGAGATTGGTTAAATTCAATGACTCGGTGAATTGTCTTGAGTCTTAGTCCAAGAGAAAGAGCCTGTTTTAGGTTAACGTAGTGAATAACATACTTTGTTTTATCGTCTAGAGTTTTCAACAATTTGGCATGCTTACCACCTGGAGGAATTTTATTTTCAGGACATAACGGTAGATCGTTGTGCTCGTGGTGGAGATCACTCGGATATTCTAAATCGACTTCTAAAATGTAACCTTTCAAATGATCATCTAAAATAGAAGTTACGTTAAAATTTTGAATTTCCTCCCGATCAAGCCAACGAAACCCACTATGGGGCAGGTAATTTATTACTCATTGCCCAGCCGTAGAGGTTGTTAGCATCTAAATAAGCAATATATCGAGATTCAATGTCTGGATTAAAATTATCTAGATACTTGTTATTGGCCTCAGAATACCTTTTCATGCATTGACTGATTCTACTACGAATACCCTTCTCTACCATCAAAATCATGTCATAGTCACTCATCAGTTCAAGGTTAATTTAGTGTATTTCAACATGGCGTCGAAAGCATGACCTGGTGCGGTGAAGTACCATGTTGGGTCTAATTTGTACGTTTTCAAATATACTTCCCTAAATTTTTCAAAAACATCAGCTAACAACAAAACGTCAGTCTTCAGGTAAAGATCGCTATATTCACCTAAAGTCGAGCAATTAAAATCGTTCCAAATTTTCTTTGCATAGTCATAGTCCTCGTCTTTGATGTGTTCCTGAGTCAACTGACTATAAAATTCCTGTTTGGGTGGTAAGCACATATCGTTCAATTTGTCCCAGCAGTCTACGTATTCATAAGGGAAAACACCTTTACGAGTGACCAAGCCCAGTTTTTTTCCAAAATACTTTGCAGTTTGCTCGAACTTATCTTGGGGGAGATTTTCAACTAATTTTGAGAGGGAAGAAGCCATAAAACGAAATGTATCGAGGAACCTGATGGAAAAGTTTTCACTCACCTTCTTTGAAAAGGAAATATATTTTTCCTCCGAATTGGGGATGCAATGTATTTCCTTTTCGTCCTAGCCTAAATGAGGAATGATCAGGTGGGAGTCGTAACCGGATAAGTTGTGGATGAAAACGGGGAGAAAATTTGGCATTTTGAAATTAATTTAAATTGCAATTTGAATGAGCAGGTCCTCGATACATTCCTGTGAGATGACAGTGATTTCTCACGCGATCATCACCTAATTCCTCCCCACAAATGTGACAAACTGTCGCCGTTTTGAATGCCTCCTGTTACTCCGGGGTCATCGCAACCATAGGAGTCACGTTTTTGTACACTCTGCATATGAGCTCTGCGACCTCTTTTAAATTTTTAACGAATACCTCGGCGGCATCCGCACCACGATAGAGAACGAGATCGAAAATCTCTCCCGAGGAGGATACCAAAACAAAACAAAAAGTCATAACCTCATGTTTTTTGGTGATTATCGAGTAGGAATGATCAAGAGGGCTACTGCAACTGGCAAATTTTGGTAGGATGCATTCGAAATCAGCGTACACCACGAACGGGACACGCATGGTGTGCCCGAAATTTTTGAATTTTAACCACCTGTCTTCATCTTCATCTGTGGGGAGCAGGATTTTTGAGGGAGCATTGGTGTTGCAATCCCGTTTATGTTCCACGAGCTTTTCTTCATCGTAATAATGAGTGAAACATCTTTTGCCCATGTAAATTTTATCATGTTTCTTAGTCATCTGGCAGTGAACTAATCTTTCAAAATTTCTTATGTAACAATAATGGCTCTTGGGGCCTTCCGTAAAAACAAAAGGTCCCGGAGGTCATCGAGTTCCTCATCCACAACTTTGATAGGGTACACGTTATTTCTTTCATCAATACCGAAAACATTAACCGAAATATTGTTGATTTTTTCAAATTTTGGAATTTGTGAGAGCTCTACAGGGTACTCAATGCAATTCCAATCGTACCCTTTTCGAAATTCCTCGTTGTTGTATTTGGACACGCGTTGGGGATTTTTCTGAACATTTTTTGCCCAAATCGCGTACTTAAAACAAAAGGAATCGCTATTGTTGACATTTACTACCGAAAGTGTGTTTTTTATTTTTGGTGGCAACTCAATAAAAGAAGACCCTCTCAAAGGTGTGTACTTATTGATCCTCAATTCCAACCCAAGAATCTCGGATAGCGACCAACCGGAACCTTTTGCCTGCTGCTCAGACTTTTCCTTCAAAATTTTTCCAAAAAGTTTATTCAAAATTTCATCAATATCATTAGCCTGAAGGACTTGAACATTTTTCGTTTTGAACACTCACTCACTCGATTCATTCTCCTTTTTAAACGTAGCTTTTAAAATTATATTAATTTTCAGAGCTGTATTTGCCAACTGCTCGCTAATTTTACCTATCAAAATTTCCCTAATACCGTCTAAAAACGTGATAATGTCTATATTCACCCCATCTCCACTCACCCAAAATGTCTTTAGACGATTCCTCGCTGCCGATTCTATTTCTACAACTCGGTTTCCACCTCTCTGTATCACGTGTCGCATATGAACGTCACTCATTTCATGTGCTACGCGATAACGTGGGTTAAAATATACGAAACACACCTCGCAAAGTGTTTCCCATCCCAACCGTTTCAAAAAAAATGAAAGAAATAAAGAAACCAAGAATTTATATATATGCAGGTTAGGAAAAAGGAGGTTAAATTGATATACGTAGTATCTGAAAAAATAAAAATATCAATTTCAATACTCGTACAATTACATTCCCCATTCCTATATATCAATTACATAATCTCACAAGTCTTATACAAAATAATTTAACATTACAATAAAAACAATAATATGTAGAATCTTCTACAACTTCAAGATGACAATTATATTTGTATAGAATACTGAAATGTTATACTTTTCAATGACATTGAAAGAAGAGAACTGGGATGTTTCTATATGAAATACATTGATTGTAACTATATTTTACCATGGAAATATTATCACTAATTTTTTTTCGTAAAGAAATAATCACTATCACTTATATCAATGCTATTATTAAAATCGTCGATTATAAAATCTTGAGAGGTTACATTTAGCCCTCATCGAACACATTTTTCAAGGATGTGATGATTTTCAGAACTTATGAAATAAGTTCTATTTTAAAAGAAATTTTCCACAACGATTAAGTATTTTGAATAAAAATATGCTTACCAGATGGCGTAGAAATATTTCACACAATTTGCTGATTTGAAATCGATGGTGAAGATATTCTTTGGAAACGATTTTGTTTGTGAATACTGCTGCAGCAAAATATATGACGCGAGGTCCGATGCTGAGAAAACATCACATCAAGTCGAAGACTCGAAGCGTTATGGCGTGGTACTCTTTCTTCAAATCGAAAGTTGAGAAAGTGTTGACGTGATACTTATGCGTTAACCCCCACTCTCCAGATCACATCCGGTGTATACACGAACTCGGCATTTTGCAGTGATCACGTCCGGTTCGCTGACTCAAGATCGCTACGCAGAGTCTCGCGGCAGTGCAGCCTCAGCATTTTTGCAATCTTGCACATTGAAGGTTTCATTCGGTTTTGAGACTCGGCAGAGGACGGACGCGTGCATAAGTGAGTTTCTCGAAGAAAGACGCATCCAGAATATTCCACGCATAAGATCGCTCTCCAAAGGTAATTTCATTTATATTTATAATTATTAATATATTATAAATCTAAGCAATCATTGATTTGAAAATAATTAACTTTCAGTTATGGACTTAAAACAACTCGCAATTATACATAAAGTTGGGTCGGCCATTCGGGCCTATCATGAACGTGGTCGGAAGACGATGATATTGGAGGATCTGAAATTTATACCTATATATTATATTGAATTGTGTCATCCACGTGACATCCATCAGATAGCCGCCACATTTCCCGAATTACAAGAATTAGAAGATTGGAATAAGACGGAACGATATCAGCCATGCCTGGAACACTGCAATAAAGGAGAAATTAATATCGATGGACCACCTCCTTTGAAAAAAGATTGTTATTTTTGTTGTGTGTATTTATAAAGTAATAATGACTGTCTTTTATTGGAAATAAAAAAACTTGATCAACCTGCTCAATATTTCGCTTCATTTTAACGTACTCAAATCCACCGCCATCCAAAATACCAACCCAGAAAGTTTAATTCGATTCGAATCCGCCGGCATCCAAAATACCAACTACTTAATTTTAACTAGATTCGTATTTACCACCTTTCAAGATACCAACTGCAAAATTTTAACTTGATTCAAATCCGCCTCCATATAAAATACCAACTGCAAAATTTTATCTCGATTCAAATTTACCGCCTTCCAAGATACCAACCTAACATTGCGCATTACGATCGTCTTTTGTTTTAAGTTCCAACATTCTCCGAGCGGTGGCGCCACTGCTTTTCAATCATCTTTTGTTATGACGTCACATTCAAAATGGCGGACTGTGCTGAAACTCCCCTTCCTTTTCTACTCTCCGTAGAAGAACTGAGGAACTGGAGCAGGTCGGGGCGGTCTGAGAGGTATAATACGTCTCGGTAATTTGTGAAGTACTCTGGACCAATCCTCCATCTCATTACACTATTAGCAGAAAGGGGGTCAAATCTTATTTAAAATCAAGTTGTATAATGGAGGGAAAATTTTCTCATCGAAAAGAAAGGCTAATACAAAAACAAATTAATTTATTGTTTTCAGCAGACTCGCCCTTGGCCTTACCTAATTGCACCGGAAGATTATATGGCCAGTCCGCCCCTGGGAACAGGTAAGCCGAGACGCTGGATTGTAAATAAATCTCAATAAAAAAAGGTCATAAACAATTTCTTCGCAAATCCCGATATGATATCTCTCAACGGAACAGAGCTTATAGAAGTACATGACAAATTATGTACGTGTACTTGGGACAACGCATCACTACCGTCGGACCAGTTCTTGGAAAAATCAACAGGAAAGTAATGATAGCATGCAGTGCTTTCAGCAGGTATGCAAACATCTTCAAATCAAATATCCTAGTCTTTCTGAAAAGGAGATTGTATGACTAATCGTCTCTGCCTGTTTTGATCTGTGGATTTGAAACATGGACAATGGACGCCAGAATAGTCCAGTGGCTACAACCAGCACAGATAAGCATGGAGAGATGTATACTGGAGATCACCTGAGGAAACCGCAAAAGATACAACTAAGTAAGAAAGAAGATGGGAGTCTTTGAGGTAATTAAAAAATAAAGGTGTTTAAGTGGCAGTGGGCGGATCATATTGCTAGAAGGAATTATCGGAGTTGGACGTCATCGAATGGATCCCAAGAAACATCATGAGCCAGAAAAGAAGACCAAAAGACGGGATGAAGAGATTGTGAAGTTCTTAGGGCCTAATTTGGATGAGGGAGGCAGTTGATAGGGAAAACTGGAAGTCTGGGGGAGGCTTTCATCCGCCAATATGTTGAAAAAGATTAAGTATATATATATATATATATATATATATATATATATATATATATATATATATATATAACAACTTACGGAAAAGGAAAGGTAAAATGAATATATGGATGTCAACAAGGTGTTGGGATGAGGAAACCCAGTGAGCACTCACTAATCAGACGACTTCAGGTTGGCGAGGCCCCGGGGATGTCGAAGCGACACACGTAAAATAACACAAAAACACAGAAACATCACAAACGTAAAGCTTTCGGAACTACTCCTTCTTCAGCTACAGAGAGAAAGCTTTACATTTGTGATGTTTCTGTGTTTTTGTGTTATTTTACGTGTGTCGCTTCGACATCCCCGGGGCCTCGCCAACCTGAAGTCGTCTGATTGGTGAGTGCTCACTGGGTTTCCTCATCCCAACACCTTGTTGACATCATATATATATATATATATATATATACATGTTTTCGTATTTCAATTTTCGTGACTCAGATCGCCTTACATGAGCAATAAGAATAACCATCATTAAGACAATACCCTATACATTAAATTTATGGAAAAATTAGGATATTTTCTGTTATGATTATGGCTTCATCATCCATGCCTTTAACGCGTATTTGGATAAAAAATATCTAGAAATATGCATGGCGCCATTATATTTAACAATTTAAAAGAGTTAAAATTATTCGAAAAACTACGAAACACAACATTAAAATACTTTTCACGTTTTACCGTCACTGCTATCAGAATTGCTTCTTCTATTGTGATCCCTTATAGCCCTGGAGAAAAACAGACCTATTCGCTCCTTCCTACAGTCGATAGCCCAAATTTAATCGTCATGTTTGCGCTTTCAGTAGTACGTGAGAATTGCAATTATCTATTATACCCTCAATCACAGTGCGTGATGCAATTAGTGTTTTGGATACAGAAAAATCTTACATATTATCGGAAGAAAATATTGGTGATGATGGGTGAAGTGTTCTCGGGTGGCGAGCCATGTCGTATCGAATATCTCCGCGGAGATAGCCACCCGAGAACGCTTCACCCATCAAATACTCCGGGAAAGCACCAAGTATTTCTCCATTGGTGATGATGTTTTCATAATATGCATGATATTGAAAATTAGAATAAGTTAACTTATATGCTTATGGGAATAAACTTGATGTTAATTCAATTAAATAAAAATGAAAAACATAATTGTGCAACTCGAGTTATCTATAACTCGAATAATCGTTGCTTTACTTTGAGATTCGAGTTATAGAAGTTCCACCGTATATATAAATATTTAAAAATATATTTCCATAACTTCAATTTTCTATTTCCCGAATAATTATTACTTTTCTTTAAGATTCGAGTTATGGAATTTCAAC
Source organism: Tanypteryx hageni (assembly GCA_028673005.1). Classification (NCBI taxonomy): domain Eukaryota; kingdom Metazoa; phylum Arthropoda; class Insecta; order Odonata; family Petaluridae; genus Tanypteryx; species Tanypteryx hageni. The sequence goes on from CM054112.1 coordinate 250,836,829, forward strand.
TCTAATTCATTATGACGTTATTCATTGCCATTAAAAGCATTAAACCACTGCAGTTGTAACGTATAATATCAGATCCCTTTAAAAGCACTGAGGTCGTTGCCATAGCATTCAAAGGTTTCCATTGTTGAAAAGAAGAAAAATTTACACTTTTTCCGATTAAAAGCAATTATTGACGCTAATTCGGTAGGTATTTGAAAATTTCCTACAAAAATTATGAACTCCGTTTTTATAAACAGACAACTGTTCTTTTCTCGAATTCGTATTCCAATTTAAAGTAATTTAAAAATACATTTTTAGAATGCCTTGCACTGAATCCCATGCTTTTCTTATGTGGTATTGAAATGGAACATTGGGGTTATAAAGACCACTTAAATATTGACTTTTTTGTCTCTTTCGGTTTTTTTCGTCTGTTGTGTCACTCAACCTACCTACATATAAAATTTCAGATTTCTATCCCTTCCAGAAGTACTTTCGAGTTTTGTGTCAGTGAGTGAGTGAGGCCCAAATAGTTATACTATTATAGATATACATATACATGCATACAAACGATATCTCTGAGAAACAGTGAGGATAGAAGAGAAAACGAAATTTATATCCATCGCAAAAGCAAATGGATTATGCTCATTTTTTGACTGTGCAATTAACGGCCAGTGTTAATGACATTTTCATCTTTCGGGCCCTTATGTTATCAATCTAATTAAGGGACCAATGGACAGAGAAGCGAACGCAATGAAAGCAATGTAAAGTGTATAACAGTAAATTTCATCATTATACCATTGTATCCTACAAATGTCATATTTTTTGGCCTTTTGATTGAGTCGCAATTATATTACAAAAACAGGAACGGACGAATGCATACGGGATAAAAAATGCGCTTTTTTTAGATAAAAAATAAGATGAATCGATCTAACTTCTTATATAGGTGTCGAAATACCTAACACAGATTTGAAAATATTATAAATGTGAGGAATGCATCAAGAGAGAGAGTCTCTGGAGAAAATGCCTACGTGCAAGTAAAGGGGGAGATGATTAAATGTAAGTAGGAATCGAATAGCGAAGTGAATGGTATCGGGGACTGATTGCCTGAGAGGCCAGAAATCGAATGAGCAAAAGAGAAGAGGAATCCTTCTTTATGGTGTAACTGTTGGAACAATGAGTTTACAAAGCACCTGGTTGCGGTTAGGGTTGAAGAAGGATCTTGAGGGTTAAGGCGGTTACTGGCTAAAATGTAGAACAAGAGGAATCATAAGGAAGATATATTGGGTCGTAGGCTAAGGGAAAGGTGAGCGAAAGAAATGGGAAACTTCAGTGAATCTAAGATGGTGGAGTAGAATTAATAATGAGAAAAGGAGTTCAGGAGGGCTGCAACAATTGGGTGGAAAGCAGGATCCTTAGAAACAAAGATATTGAAAGTTGAGCAAACATTTAAATAATATATCCTCCAAATCTCGCCTGACTGACCAGAGAACTGTAGAATTTTTCTATTTCAGCTTTATGCGTTTAAATTTTATCGTTAAATATTAGGATTCCGCATATTGGTAGAGTTATATTTGAATTCTTTGGTTCTCACTATTTCATAATTAAATAAGAGTAACAATATTTTCACTTACATTATAAACTTGTTTTTGAAAAAGTTTTCAGAAATATTCGATAAAAAAGGAAACATTTTTGAAAAAGCTTCTAACGGAAAAATAATTGTGAGAGTTGACATCCGCCATTTATCACGAAAAAGAATTTTGACTTATTTTGATAAAAGCTTGTTATTCGCAAAAAAGCAGTACTTTTGGGAGCACATTCTGTAGAAAGGTTTTTATTGATACTTGCGAAGAGAGAGAGAGAGAGAAACGCAGACGAGGAGTCTGAGAGGTGATTGCTGCTTTGAAGGTGAGGCGGAATGGGAGTGGAAACGTAGGAACGGAAGCGGGAGGAGGAGGAGGCCACTGCAAGGATGGAGGAGGTGCGGTAGCAGACAGGACGTCTCTGCATTTTTAGGAGGAGGAAGAACGGAATTCCGATCGATTGACATTAGTTGCCACTTGGCGCCATATCCCGCTGTCATTCGAGTGGTTTTGAAGGGCAGAAGGGCGCCACCAAAGTGATGGATTAGAATTGGTAGGGGGGAGAGTTTCAAAGGACGATTCCTTCCCGTACCACTCCTCCTGCAACCCCCTTCTTCCCTCCCCTCCCTTCCTCCTTTTTTATTTCCTTGTTTTTCTTTTTTCGTCCACTTCGATCTTATACCCTCTTGCGAACCTTTTCCCCCTATCTTTACGCTACTGCTTCACGATTCCCTTTCTCTTTTGCGCTCATAATCATTTTATATTCTTCCTCATTCATTCTCTATTCTTTCTCCTTTTCTTTCTTAGATTCTTCCCCCTTTTCACATTTTTGCTACCCTTATATCTGTTTCCTTCGCCTTCTTTCTCGATTTCCCTTTCTCCTAGCCACTCTGTCGCTAACTTCTCTCTCCCTTCCTCCTAGTTCCTCCTTTCCTTCCTCCTTTTCCCTCATTATCTCCTTTTCCGTGCGATCCGCTTTAATGGGCCATTTGCCTTTCGGCGTAGAAACTGCGCGCGTGGCACATAAAAGTCTTTGCGGGCAATTGGAGCGCATCCTATGAGAGTGAGAAGAGGCACCAAAGGCTTGAGTTAGCGCACCCCTACGGAGGGCTTTGACAGGTCATTCTGAGGAACTGCATCAATCTTGGAAAATAAAAGCGCGTGTTTTATGAGGAAATATTATTTGTTATCATTCAAAATTCCTCTTTGAATTAAACTTTTATAATGTTTGCTGGAATGAATATACGATATTGTATTCCCCTACCTTCCCCACCTTCATCCGTACAGTTTTTTCAGTGAAAATTGTGCTTCCTATTCCTTTCCGAAAACTATTGTGCTCTTAGTCCGTTTATCACTTTTCACGCTTCTTGCCTATATTATTTTCGACTTTAACTCTTATTTGTTTTTTTCATTATGTATTAAAATGCAGTACTTGAGAGATCCTCTCGTTTTGTTTCCTTTTCTTTAACTCTTGCCATTCCTCTCTTTTTTGCCCTCATTTCTCTCATCTTAAACTAAAACATTCTTCTGTATCTTTCTCTTCTTTCTGTCAGTACTTCTTGAATTTTCTATCTCCCTCTCAATTCACTGCATTCGCTATTATTTTTTATTTCGATTTCTTTTCTCTTTTCCTAAGTCTTCTATTCCTTCTCTCTCTTTGTCCATCTCCTTTTTTTCCTCTTCTCTTAGATCAAAGAGTGTGCTGGGGCCATTTCTCGCCCAGGGACGCAATCAATCATTCGGAACGCGAGATAAGGTCGGGGATAGGAGAGAGGGCAGGTGATGTGGATGGATATGGATGGAAGGGGAGGGAGTGGAGATGGAGGGGGAGGGAGTGGAGGGAGAGAGAGTGGAGGGGGAGGAAGTGGAGGGGGAGGGAGAGAGAGTGGAGGGAGAGGGAGTGGAGGGGGCTGGAGTTCAGGGGGAGGGAGTGGAGGGGGAGGTAGTGGTGAGGGAGGGATTGGAGGGGGAGGTGGAAAGAATGAGCGAGAATTCGGAGATGATGGAGGAGAGGTTAGGGGGAGGAAACAGAGTGGAATGGGCGCAGGTTGGTGCGAGGGAAGTTTGGTGTGGACGGGGTTAGGGATGACGTAATCGAAGGAAGAAAACAAGTGCGGCTTCGGAACAAATCGCTCTGAACTACCATGGAAACGAGAAAATATGAATGAGTGAAAGGTGGTTGTAACGCTCAATAGAACTTCATGTCATAGGAACAATGGGAGACGGATGGGATTTTATTTTGTTTAAGTTATTAGCAGGGGCATGGGTTTAATTGGATTTGTTGATTGGCAGGTGAAAAGTGGATTGGCGGGGAGTGAAAGAGAGAGAGAGTGGTAATTTGATATGATCACACGGATTGGAGAGGAGGAGAAGAGGAGGGGGGAGAAGGACGATTTAGGACCGAGGGTGGGGCGATGGAGGGGTGGGGGAAGGGGGAGGAAGGCTCTGGGGCAGTTGGAGAACGGCAGAGTGAAGTTAGGACTTATGGAGAGGGGGCAGGAATTAAACGAACGAGGCGAACAGGGACGGGGGTCAGTAGTTGAATTTAAAAGTTGAACTCGCACTTGTTGGATGCAAATATTCGTAGTAAAGTTTGATGGAGTGCAAGAATTTATGGAGGAAACTGTTCCAAAATTTAAATTGCATATTAGAATCAGCCTCTCTCGCAATAATTAAAAGATGCACGGCTGTCTAAAAACCGTACGAACTTTTATAAATGCGTTTTATATATTTATTTCGTAACGTGGTATTTACGATTATTTAAATAAAATTTACTTGTATACATTTAAAAATTACTAAGGTTAAAATTATTTACTCTTTTCTAGGTTGGATTATCGAACTACTGGTACTAGTTAAACAAGAACTATTAGAATTATGAATATTCAAAGAATATCAGTTCTTTCAAAAAATTAATAATTCACTAGTATGAAATTAAGCATTTAACAAACTACTCTAATAAAATTTTTGCTCGATCGAACTAGACGTTACTGGTACGTAGTCTTATACTTCTTAAATGATCCATAGTACATATAGTAATGTGGATCTTAATCTTAATTAACAGTCTCAGTATTTACCTCGCTTAGATTTTTTCCCTCCTTTTTTGATATTGGCAAGATATGCATTGAATATGAACTGTTTAAGCGAGTTTTGGGAGGGATGTTCTCAATTTAAATTTAAATTTAGAATTTTTTTAGCCTACTTTCCAAAAAAAGGAAAGTAGTCTTATGAGATCGCCTCGGTGGTAATGTGTTTGTGTCCCTAACATCTTCTTTATAAACAAACTAAAATTGGTACATAGAATCTTCACATAAAATAATGACAAAAATGACATATTTGGATCAGATCGACTTAGCAGGGGTGCCACAATGGTGAAGTTAACCTTTTCGGTAAATTTGAATTTGGCATAATCGATTTCAACGAAATTTTGTATGAATTAGGCGTGCAACATAAAATTACTAATCAAGATGTTTAGTATAGATATAGAAAGCAGAGCTGCCGGAATACAAGGAATAAAAAAATTCATTTTACACGTATTTGTGTTGAACTGTCCACGTCAATTTTAACCAAATTTAATATTTACATTATACACATATATACAAAGCTAAATTAGCATATTTATACCGAATCAGCCAAACAGGGGTACCACAATTACAAATTAAACTCTTTCAGTAATTAAGGATTTTGAAGGAATTGGCTGAACGGATTTCTATTAAATTTTGTATATAAGATTTGTACAGCATACCACAATTCAATCAAGAAGGGCAAGGCTACCATAGTAAAAAATAAAATAATTTTTGTTTTACGCGTACTTCTAGAGAACTGATCGCATGGATTTGAACGAAATATTGCACATATAATCTTCACATAAATAAATAACCAATATATTATATTACAACCAGGTCGACTGAACATGGCTACTACAATATCAAGGTTAGAATTTTTCTGTTACTATGAATTTCTAAGGTATTGGCTGAATGGATTTAAAAGAAATTTTGTGTTCAGGGCGACTATAGAATGGCAAAATGAAATGAACGTGTTGAGAACGGATCTAAAATGCAGGGATACCACAGTATATGGAAACATTTTCTGATTTCAAAGCAAATACATTACTATACGATTATACTACTGCGAATTTGACGAAAAGCATTTCTATACAACGGTAAATCTGTGTAAACCTATACTTGTTATATATTAATATTGTATTGAAAGGAAAGTAGGCGGATTAGTTATTTCCAGAACTACTTGTTATGCCCTTGTTTACACAAGATCATAAAATAAATGCCAGTTTAAATGAATCTTTTTCCCTAACTCCCATTTATTCATAATGTTATGTTTTTTAAATTTAAAATTTTTAAATATCCACATTGTGATGCTAAAACAGTTATTATTGTCTATAGGTTTTACATTTATAATGCTTCATCCTAAATAAGTTATCATCGAGGATTCGCCGAGCTTCAATAATTTCAGTTAACTGGATGATAATAAATGATTGTGTATCACGGACTAATATGTTAATGGCTTGACTTAGTAAAGGAGGAGAGGTATCGAACTGCGCCTTAGGTATATAAATACTTAGGAGTAGAGCATTTTTAAAAATTTGCTTTCTTGGTTAAATTACTTGAAATACCTTGCTTGACTTATCGTCAAGCAAAGTCTTCATTTATCCTCATCGTGGCAATGTTATTGAAAAGCTATCTTAAATTAGTTTCTATAAATATGTAATTTTGTTGACTATAATCTCTGGATTTTACACCTTGAATTTATTGATTTATAACCTTTGTATCACTATTCCGTTTCAAATAATATTCGCAAACTCAAACTCAACTATAAACAAGTGAGGGAAGAATTGCAGAACAAATTACATAGGGCGCTTTTTTCACCGACTGTTATCTTTCCATTGGAGTAATAAGTCGCGTATGTGATGCATTTCTGGTTGCCTACATTTGTGGCAGCATGTCCTTTTCAGCGGTTTTTTCCGATTACTCCACAGCAGCCGATTCTAGATTCACCAAATTTATGCAATATATAGCAATTTATACTGGAATTTTGACGTTTGGAACTTACGTTATTTGTGAGTTATTTTGTACACTGACGGATTAATCGAACTCATGAGCTATTTAAGAAAGCGTTAAAAAGCGAACAATTAAATGAATTTTATGAGAGAATATCTTCATTAATATGCAGAAAAATGTTGGCCTATACATATGTGGAGAGAAGAGGATGTGGGAGGGAATAGGGCTTTAGGAATGGAATCGCTCAGTCTCTGGATTATTTACGAAGACCACTCGAGTGCGAGAGAGCTCCATTTACCTACTCTCTCGATTCGTGGGATATGTCGAGTAGCTGCTCTGCTCGCGGTACCCCCGTGTTGCGAACAAAAGAACAGCTAAGGCCGCACAAACCAATCCGAGCTCTTATTTCCCGGATCACTCCTTCTGATTTTCATGGCCGTCCACTTGTCAACCGGACGGAGAGATTAAAAGAGAGAACTGAATTTAAAAGATAAAATTTTACAATGCAGTATCTTAGGAAAATTACAAATGTCATCTCTAAATCTGGAAACAATTGTCGGTGCTTCTTGGAGGCGAATATTCTGTGTGTTTCTTTCATAATTAGGTTAATTGGAGAGATATAATTTTTTAAGAAAGAGCAAATTCAAGTTTAATAAAGAATTTGGTACTGTTTTTCTATGCATAACCGATCGAAGGAATTCTCATAGAATTAGTTTTGACTTAATTTGCAGTAATTTGACTTGAAACTATGCATGATTTTTCCTCGATGTTGGAGTTGAAGATTCAGCTTAATGCTAAGATTTTAACCCTTTCGCTGCTATGGACTTTTAGCTTCTGCGTCAGCCGTGTGCGCCGAGTTCAGTGACCTTGAAGCACACCTGTGCTGAATACTTTCTCTAGGATCTCCGCATCTACGTTCTTTCGTTCGTATTTTAGTCTCTTTATATTTTAAAAGTTATTTTGTCAATCATTTACATTCATATTGATTATTAACCATCTCGAAAAAATATTTTCATCTTTTTTGAGCAGCGAACGGAAAAGCTTGAAACGCATATATGCGTCATTAGCAGTCAAGGCACCTCCCTGCCCGCCCGCATATATGCGTCGATAGCAGCGAAAGGGTAAAGTTTCACTTATTGTCATACAATTACATTAAATCCATTTTCATGCGAATTAGAATTTTTCGGGAGTAATTTAATGTCATGCATTGAAAATAATTTCATGAATCTTTACGATTTTTCGCCATTAATTATTCTGGAATGCTTTTATGGAGTTACTTTTAATAGAATTGCTAGCATTAGAATCCGCTCGTTTGTCTGCTTTACATTGTCTTAGATTGAAATCCATATTTCTACTTCATTTGCTTTATCTCCAGTCACAGACGATAACATAGTAAATAATTTGTATCGTTGATTCTGAATTATCTTCTAAAAATAAAAAATGGCACGTTTAAATATCATGCGAATTAATCGTACTTTAAATATTTATGAATAAAAATTTGTCAATGTTATGAATTTACTAGTTTTAATCTATAAATTATGAAATCGACGTATAAAGCCTTTATGCAACTTCATCTTAAATTGAACGAAAAGATAAATTAGTAAAAGTTTATTACTCTTAAAGTGGAACATTTCACTAAGTCACCTCTTCGTTTTATTTAAAATAAATTGTTTTTCCAGACGAAGATCATCGAATAAAATAGAATTGAGAAAAACTTTGTTTATGTGTAAGATAAGACGTGCTATTTATACAGTGGAGATAACTTTACTAGTTGTCATGCATGAATTCGTAACTTGAAAGGTAAACATTTCCCAGAGATTTGAGCGAAAGAGCAGATGACGCGTTGCATAAATGGAATCTTTCACCCTTTCCATTCGACTGATTTACAGCTTTTCGAGGATCAAGGCTTCGTGTACATTCTATGTTTGGACATATCCTAAGGCTCTCTATCTCCCGTGTTTATTGTTTTTTTCTGTCCTCTATATCGGCGGAGAATTTTTCAAACCGTGGGTGCGATGGCGCGGAGAACGGTCGCGCGCCATATGCCAGCACACGCAGTTGCAACCGGTGACGCAATGTCCACAAAATGATCCCTCGTACTCCCCTCCACCAATCTCCCTCCCTCTCTCAATCAAAGTAGCACGGAGTTGCAAGGGGTCCAACTACACCTCCTACTCCTCCATTTATCCTTTCGATGCCGAAACCCCTCGCGCCAACTCTCCCCATCACCGGAGGCCCACTTCTCTGTCCTCCGGTTTGCCCTCAATCGTACACGCGGAGGCCTCTCGACCTCCCTCTCGCTCACAAACCTGACTTCACCCTCCGCCAGGTGTACCTTCCGGCTCCTTTTTTTCCTTATCACCGGTGATGAATGGCCCTTCACGCGTGGAACCTATGGGGGCAGCTGCGGTGGTTGGAGGAGAGGGGAAGCGGGGCGAATCGGAGGATAGGCAGGGTGGAATGGGGAAAATGGATGTCAGAGATATGGGAGAGGGGCGGCTAGATCACAGGGGAGATGAGGAGGAGGAGCGAGAGAGAGAGATAGAGGGAGAAGGTTGATGGTGAGGAGCGATGCGGAAAAGAGAGGAGGGTCGTAGAAAGTGTACCGGAGGAAATGGCTAAGTAGGGTGAGACGGGGAGGAGTTCGAGGGTCAGGAGTTGATAGAGATCGAGGGATAAGGAGGGGGAAGATAGGGATCGGTCGAGGGAGTGGAAGGGAACGGGGACGTGGATTTAATCGAGATAGAGAGTCGAAGGATTAAGGATATTGCGAGATTTGGAGTGAAAGTAGGGCCAGAATGGGCTTCTATTTTGCGGTGATGCTATTGTGCTTTTGCCGTTACCGTAGAACGCGTAACTTTGTAATTGTGTGTTCGGAGGTTACCCGATGTGAAAGTGAAAATAAAACCACGCTCAGATGTTTGTACATCTCGAATGTCCTTATGTCCTTTAGCGATGTTATCACGTCCATGTTTGAAGTCACTGATCTACGTTCTTCTTTTTATATATTTGGCATAAATTTATTTTTCGAGTTCTTTGTCCATGTTTTATGATTTGCTCAATCACATCTTCCGTTTTGACTTTCTTATTTTCAAAACCATTTTCCATGAACGGGTATCGTATTATTATAAATAAGAGATTCATATTCTAAGCGGGGAAATTACTATTGATTACTTTCGTCTAGAAAATTCTCGTCGTCAGTATGATAGCACCGTGACTAATTTATATTAGCGTAAATGTTACGTATTATCAGTTTAAACTGCCGAAAAATATTTCATCATATAAGCTCAACTCTCCTTTTTAAGCGCGGTTTTTAATTTGCCAGTGTAACTTGTGCATGAGTAAATTTAAATTTGTTTGAAAAGGAAAAGGCGCCCGATGACAAAATGAAAAAATCTACAAAGATTTTGGTCAAAAAATGGTCACCGATGACTGTCTTATACATATTTTCAGCAATAACGTACTTAATGATAAGTCAGAGTTTCCGCCATTTGCGCAACTTTATATCCGTATAAGCACATTGAGGGTATTCAAAACCTTATCAATTATATTTTAAAGCTGTATTAACTATGTTTTATGTATTGAAAACAACTTTTTATTTCATATGTTGCCCGATAAAACTCCGTATCAACATTTGAACCATTTTTACATCACTTTGTGACGTGAACCTTCATCTCTAAATACGAGTTGTCGTATTGAGCAAGGTCTCTATGAACGTGCTCTACTGTACTTACATTGACATGAGCATATCTATATATATCCTTACGTCAGAAGATAAAAGGAGGGTGACTACCTCTCCCGTTTAAAACATTTATTCTCTTCAACAGCATCCTCTCCCCCTTCCTCTCCTAGTCTGTTTCCCCCCTCTCTTCCCCCAGCCCTCTACACGTCCATGTCCCCCATTCCTCACATCCTTCGCCCTTTCCTCGATATCCGTGTTTTCCCTTCCCCCTATCCGTGCCTCACTTGTCCGGTTCCAACGAACCGCCATCATCCCCTTCCCCGCACCCCGAGAACCTCCCTCCATATCGCCCTTATAAACCCTTTCCTTCTCTCTCTCTCTCGTTTTCGGGATTCCCTGGCGTCCCACACTCATCTCCGCGGCAATCCGTAATTCACTCCTTCTCACACCGCGGCCTCCGCCAATCTGCGCTCGTTTAATTGAACCAAAGAAATGTATGTTGACGGATGCATTAGCGCTTGGACCAAGAGAAAAAGGATGCAAACGTGTGTGTATATGTGTGTATGTGTGTGTGTGCGCGCGCGAACGAATGAGTGTGGGGTGATCGATGAGAAGGGGTTGGAAAGTCAGCCGTGGATGATGTGGGGCTCTGGACGCTCTTGGCCGACGGACAGTTGGAGAGTAGCGTGGAGGAGGAGAAGGAAAAGTGGTGAGGTGGGAAGTTGAAGGGTGGGGATTCTATTGAAGGGTTTAAACGGACCCGGCGATTCCCTTGGACTTTATGCAGCCCGAAAATATATTGGGAATTGAGCGTTGGCTCTGAAATGGGGCGAGACTGAGCAATCGGAAAGGAAGTTTGGCGATAGATCGGGAGAGAAAGGAGAGACGGAGTGATGGCGTGTTAGGATAGAGTGAGTGAGAGAGAGAGATGTTGGAGAGTGTAGTTGGATTAATGGAGTGAGGGCGGGCTCAAAAAGAGTGGCTTGGCTGGAGGAAGTGGACTTTTGGAGAGTGATGCTGGGCTGAAGGGATGGCAGGAGGATTGGAATGGGCCAGTCGTTTATTATCGGTGTTGGCGATGCAAGTTTAACACTACCTATCGCCAGCTCGAGAATCAAAGCGGATAATTAAAAAAAATCCCTTTAAATTTGCAATTCAGCCGGTCCTCTGCAATATATGTAGTAGATTGATTCAGCCTCGGCAACCATTTCCGTCCTGGAGTGAGGGCGAGTACTTTCAAATCTGCCAGACCCAATGTTGGCTGCTCATACGGTTACCAGGTCTGTAACAATTCCAAAAATAGGGATTAACCATTTCATTTTTGCATCATCGAAGCTCGCTGCTATTATTCGTGCATTTCTGGCATCTAGAACATTTATAAACAAGTGCTACGCCTTTAAATTAGCTCTAACAAAAGTCAATGAACCGAAAAATGAGAAAAATGTCACTTGAGTGGTAGCGGTTGTTAACTAAACCAAGAAAATGAGTATAAATTAGTTAAAACTATATTTTTACCAAAAAAATATGCATTTGATTCGAGACAAAATGTATCGTTGTCCATTCAATGACTTAAAATAACGGCGTAGTACACAAAATTGCATTACTTTGAGATTAAAACATTGGCTATCAAAATTTTTCCATCGAATGAAGAGTAATATTAGTCCTCTCACTTATGTGAAAAGAAATTTTGGCTATCGTAAATCACAGTGCACTAGACCAGCGGTATTCAAACGGTGTATTGCGACAAAGTGATGTGTCATCGAAAAATTTTAATGACGAGTTGTAAAAATAAATCCTTTTAATCAGAGTTTTTGTCTTTCTCTTGAACCATTTTTATTATTACGCGCTACTCCTCTTTAGCTCGACAGATTGTAGTGTGCAGTGTGTCTCGCACGTGAGCTTCGACTGCAATGTATGTCGCGATGGAATAATGGTTGAGAACCACTGTTCTAGACCACCTCTTTTTAAATTAAGTTCTTTTGTTCAGAATTTCTATTGTCCTAAAAGTTACATTCGCAGAGGTGTTATTTAACCTTCTGAAAGATCGGTTTATTTGAAGAACGGCTTTCTGCAAAAGAAATTTTTTTTTCAGCATTATGACTTGGTTTCTTATCTGACAGTCAAGTTTGCGAATTTTAGCTGACTGTCAGACATTTGATGCCAATCTCTCTTGAAAGGAAAGGCAAAAATTCATGAATTTACATACCTTTACATGTTTTTCGATCATAAACGAAATAATGACGAAATGATGTTTTTTCTCCGTAATTGAAAGTCTCCGCAGACGTGAGGCGTGTTGGGAAAAAGGGGTTCTTGCAGAAAGTAATGTTTGCTTTCAGATGGGTTTAAAGGATAAATGGTAGAGATAATAGGGTAAAAAGGAGAGAGAAGGAATAAGGGATTGTTAGGAGAAGTAGGAGGGGAGCGGAGGGATAAAGGGAAAGCAAGTTCGGTGGGATTTATGGGAAGCGAGTGAAAGGGTTTTTAGGGTTATGGCGAGGTTAGAGATGACAGAGGGGTTTGACGAGAAAGGAGAAAGAATGATTGCAGCGATGGAAGAGGGGAGTAAGCGGAAGAGGATGTGACGGGTGGGGGACATGTGGGGGGAGGGAAGAGAGAGAGGCGGGAGAAGGCGGAGTGCAGAGGGAGGGGTGGGGACGTTGTTGACACGGATCATTGGCTCCACGGAGATTGGATCTCGGGTTCCAAGTTATCAGATTGCTCGATTCTGAAAGAGCTCTCCCCCGCGCGCCCCCTTATCGCCCTTCAGGTGTAAGCTTTCCTATCGTACGATGCTCTTATGCGCCTCAATGCAAATAATCATCCTTCCAATCTTTATCTCATGGCGTTATTTTTCCATTTAAATTTAATATTTTAATGGAATATAGTTTGGTATTCACGTCGCAGTAGGTTTAAATACGAGAAATGGAATAAGGGACTTTTTTGAAACGGCGCTGGTACTTCCATAGAATCAAATAGTGAGAGGATAAGTTTATAGAGATAAAGGATAAATATCGCATTTCTATTGACATTATTTCGGTTTGTGAGATTAGAATTGTTAGCTTATGAATCCGGTGGCTTTTTCACCAAGTATTAAAAAAATATATATCTAAGTTGCAACCTTATTTCAGTTAGTGTCTTAATCTTATTTTTTGGCAACAATTAGCATTAAATGAAAATATAAGAAAGCGTTAAGAAAGCATTGGAAAGAATATTTTCGGTTCGAATTTGCTGCGAATAAATCAATCTTTAGACATTTCAAGTCCAAAAATACCTAAAATAAGTTATTTTTTCGCAAATGAAAAATGGATATCGATCGATGCTCGTTTTTTGTAATTGAATTTTTTTAAGTCCGACAGCCAGTTATTAATGGCCAAGTCGTATCGGGTATTCCGAGTGGATACGTTCCGTATCTCTTGTACTTCCACCATTATTTTTCCACGGCTCACACGCTGCATTTTAATGGTGGGAGAAAAAATACTCCGCATCTTTCTCTTACTCGTTCCGATTTCAAATTCCGACAATATCCGCACGGGACAGCATCTCTCTCTTTCTCTCTGCCTCTTACCCCTCCCTCGCTCTCTCCCTGCGGTCGGTTCCACCAGCCAACGTGGAAACTTCCACAATTTTCCATTAGACAACAACGTATTTCTCCTTGTTTTGAGGTATGAATTTTATTCTCGCGGCATGGTTTAAATCATCCGTCATGTCAGGATTAGTTCCGTATTCAGACGGAAAAGTGTGGGAGAAAAATGGCGGAGTAATGACATCAGTGCGGGAAGAGAAGGGCGTTGTAGCGCAGTAGGAGGCAACGGGGGAGGGGAGCGGCGTAAAAAAGGATCGGAGGTGGGAGGGAGTACGCCTAGCGGAATCGTGGAGAGAAAATGAAGGAAAGGGCGCTGATGAAAGTAAAGAGAGTAAGGCATTAAAAGTTGAGACGGGGGTGGGGAGGGAAGTGAGACGAAAGAGGAGGTGATGGCTAGGGGGAGGAAGATGAGTCGTGTGGGTGATGAAACGAATGAAGGAGGAGGACTGATTCTTCTTCCAGGTGGTGGAAGAAGAGGAGTTAACTGGAGATGGAGCGAGGGGCGAGAAGTGGTTATGGCGGAGGGAAGAGAGGATCGTGGGAGATAGAAGATAGATTCGCATGGGGGAGCTGGGTTGGTGATGGGTGTGGTTACGCACGGGGAAGGAGGGAGGGTTTTATGGGTGAGATGGTTGGTGGTGCGGAATTAAGAGGGATTCTTTCGTCGTCATGAGATGGCGGACGGCAGCCATTGTGCTCTTCGCTTTAATGCATGCCGTTCTTATTATTTTGATGACGCAAGATTTCAGATGTAAGGTTGATTAATTTATATGCACACATTGGAAAATGCTTTTAAAACGAGAAAGTATTACCTCGAAAATTCTTTTCGATCCTTAAAAATATTAATCATTACCTTCTTTTGTTTTTAAGCAGCAGTAATTTTTATGAAACGTTAAAAATAATCTAAAAATTCCAAAGGCGTTGGGAGTGGAATAAGGGAAAAGAAGAGGATTCCGTCACAAGTCACAAATTATTATTAAATGGATAAGATGTTATTTATTATTTCGATTAAAAATAAAAAAGTATGAAAGTATTAAGGCACAAAATTAAGACATAAATATAAAATATTTTAATAATAATAGAATATATAACGCAAAATTCTGGTTAATTGTAAACTATGAACACAATATAAAAACGAAGTAAATTTTTTTAAGACTTAAGTTTCCAGAAGAGAAACACGGCATAGAAGGGACGGAGGCGCTGAACACAGAGAAAGAGAGGGAGAAAATAAGAGCCTGGAAACTTTTAAATGAATATTTATAAGAAGCTGGCCAGGACTGTTACTAACTTTTCCAGCGGTTGTTATGAAGACTGAGACGAAGCCGAGCGAAATGGGGGAAAGAGGAGAGTGGCGAGATGGAGAGATAGGAGAGAGAGAGAGAGAGAGAGGGAGAGGGATATGGGGAGGGAGAGGGATATGGGGAGGGAGAGGGTAGGGGGAGAGGGAGGATAGAAGGGAGACGGTGAGAGAGAGGCTGATGAAGGGATAGGAAAAAGAGGATTAAGGAGGGTAGGCGAGGCAAAGAACGAGGTAGAGAGGGAGGTGGAGGGTATGTGGTAAGGACGGCGTTTGAGCGTGGGGTGGTCTAGCTACAGAAAGGGAGTGGGTGATGATTTGCAATGGAAAGAGGGAAGAGGAGGGGGGGCGAGCGTAAGGAGTTAGCGGAAGCTAAGGATTAAGCAGATGGCGGTGCGGAGAGAATGAGAAAGAAAGGGTGGGAGGGGAGGATAGAAGAGATTGGGTGGGGTGGAAGAGCGTTGGGCGTTCCATAGGGAATGGTATGGAACGCGAGGCCCGGATGAGTTTAATCTCCATTTGGCAAAGTCATTCAGCGCGCCCGATCCGAGCGAGCTTTCGCAGATTCCGTGCCTAAGCTTCCGAAGCGATTTAACAAGCGTAGAGGGGAGGGATGGAGGAGGGAGTAGTAGAGGGAGGAAGTTAGTGGGAGCGATGTGAAGAGCAGGTAGGAATGGGAGTGGAGTTGGAGGAAATAAGAAGAGAGAGAGAGAGGGAGGATTTTGAAAAATGGAGAAAACGATGGCAGGAAGAGGGCAGTGGCAGAATGTAGGATGAAAAGGGGAGGAGAGATAGCAGAAAAAAGAATAGGGAACAATGCTAAAGAGGAAGCATATAGAAAACAGAACGAATATTTCAGTGAGAAAGGGAGGAGGATAAAGGAAAGGATGTAAGGATGGAGGTTAAGGAACAATAGAGATAAGAGGAAAGGCGTATGAAGAATAAAAAATGTGGCAGAAGAAAGAACGTTAAGGAATAGGAGACTTGGGAGCTTATGGTACATGACACGGATGGAAGAGAAGGAGACGAATATAGAAGAATTGAGAAAGAAGTGGCAAGAAAGTGATTGGAAAGAAGAAGCCAATACTGCGTTTGAATATCAATGAGGCTTATCGATAAGAGAAATGGAGAAGTAAATTACGTATTGACGCAGAGGACGGAGCTTATGTTGAAGGCAAGGCAAATGGAGATATTTATTATTACTTAATAAACGTTACTTTGAGAAGAACATTTAAAATATTTGAAATCTTTTTCAATGTATATTTGTTTTGGCAAGTAATTGGCGTTCAGTTACTTAACAAACACTTGGCAATTTAATCCCTTTTCTTTTTTATCGTCCCTCCTCCGGAAGAACACGGATTCCTAATGGCTCTTTTCCTTTTCTTCGAATGTGGACCGTCCCTCTTCCTCTCCCTCTCTCTCACAAAACACACAAAAAACCCTCTTTTTTACTCTTTCTCTTTCTACTGGTTGGGAAGTCTCTCGTCGTAATGCAAATGTTGCAATGAAGGGCAGTCCACGAAAAGTGTCATCGCGGAACTGAAGACGTTCTATGAGAAAAGGAGCGGGAGGGAGAGGAGGAGGGAGAAGAGGAGTGGGAGGGAGGAGTGAGAGGAGGGATTGGGAGGGAGAGGGGAAGTGGGAGGGAAAGGTTCTTGTTGTTTTTAAACGCCCTCGCAATTTCGAAAGAGGCGGGGGTGAGAGATCCAGTGAGAGATGAGCCAACCAAAATGTTCAGGCTGATGAGATTTATAAATCTTAAAGCTACGGATCCACATTCTCCTCGCGCTTCAAGCAATGAAATGTGAAATGTCAATTTTTGAGGCAATAAAATCGCCTCATTTTTTCAAATTTAATATCTAGAGTAGCATTTCTTGATTAAAGATACATATTTTAGAATTATATGTATACGCAGGAAAAGTTAATGAGATCTTGATTAAGAAAACGGTCATATCTATTACACGTTACCGGAGTTTCTAAATATCAGCGTATGGGAGTTGAGTATTAAGAATAATATAATTTTATTTTAAATTTTTATTTATGCTGTTGTAAAGTTGGTTGAATTTTTGACCTTCATTGTCCTCCGTTTCTTCCTTCCTATAATAGCTCCATAATGAAACAAATGAAATTCAATAATTTTTTGTTGACTAATATTAAAACGAGAAAAATATTTTTCCTGTTAGATTACCGTAAATTAACAAGGCGGAAAGAATAGAATATGGATTATAATTTATAATGTTTAATAAGGCAGTTAATAAAGTAGAGAATGGTAGGAAACAGATTAAAGGACGGCTTTTCGAAAGAAAGAAAAACGATACTACCGGATGTTAAAACATGTATAAAACGTTAGAAGAAATTTGACAAAAAATTGCAGTCTGTAGAGATGTTAACTTTTGATTTGTCATATCTAAATATTTGGACATTCTTAACAATTTTGATTTGCTTAAAATTAAATACTTTTTGATTTATCATTATACTGAATACGGTTATGATATATCTCTCATTTTTTTTAGATTTTGAAATCTATTACAAATCAGTAAAGCAGTGACTCTTTTTAACCAAACCATCTTATGCATATCAAATAAGAATTGATTGATTGGTTGATTGATGTGTTTATATCTTGTAGAAGTGTTGTGATAAAATAATACTTTTGTGTCGATTCATATTTATAAGATATGTGCACGTTTTTTTGCAAACGAGAATTATTTACAAAATGTAATGACATAATGACATTATTCCTATCCCGTTACATTGTTTTGTTAAGGTTTTCCATAAAATGTGTTACAATGTGGTCGGTGTCTTAGTCCTGAAAATGTATTATTGCGTGATTGCACTATATCTCTCTCGGCTCACTGGAAGTCTTATAAAAAGGAAATTTTCCGATGAATTTGATGCCGCGTGAGTTTTTTAGATAGAGTTATAGCCTGATGTGTGCGCAAATTAGGTGTGTATCTTCGCAGTGGAAGGTAATATATTTGTAGAAGTTAAGAGGAAGCGAGACAGACAAATAAAGCAATGGCTTTGAGGTCGCGAGGGGCTGTTTAAGGCTTCCAACGAAATCACTGGGAGGGATTTTTATGGACTCTTTTGTTCCCTTACGCGTCCGTTATCATTGTATTTATCATTCTCTCGGCGTCTCCTATGCCTCCTTCTTTTTTCTCCCTTCTCTCGATGCAGATTCTCCGACTTTCGTTTGCGCAACCAATATCACGTACCTCTAGGACGTCTGCAGAGGTGTGTGATAGCTAATGATTACAATATATCCAATTAACGGCTTTTCTTTTCCGTTCGAACAAAAGGTTTACCTAAACGGCGTCTTTTAAAACGATCTTTTCTCACCTTGATTGTGTTTTAAGTGCAATATCCCCTGATTGGGGACTATACAGGTATTATCACATCCATTTTAAATTTTCATAAGAATTGTTTGCCTCAACTTCTCATGAAGGAAACCAATGTAAAATACAAGAAAATTCCACTAAATAACTCACTACCAGCCTGCGGTATAGTAATAAAGCTAAAGTTATAATCGTCTCGAACTCCTTTAAGACGCGATGCTTAAGTTTTAGAACATTGGAATATGAAATAAATTGGATTCCACTGTAAAATTAAAGCAGAACAGTTATATTATTTAAGAAACAAAATTTTCGATGCAAATAAAATGTACTGTTTAAGGCTGCAGACGAGACACGCCGTGTAAAAATAATATATTTCTACACATTTTGGTGGAGTGAAAAAATCGAGAGGCCGCAAATGTTTTGTGAGTTGGGAAATGAAAGGGAAAAATAAAATAACTGATGGCATAGGACTTAACACAAATTGGAAAGAGTCGTTAAAACAGTGGCGCAGACAGAAATCTAGTTTGGCATGGGTATGAGGGCAAATATAATACTTGGACACATTATTATCTGAGCATTTGTTTGTTGAATCATCTGCACGAACCTTCGTCTAATGATAGAAGCTAATGAATAAAATTATTGATTATAATTTTAACATCTTATCGTTAGATTCACCTTATTTTCAGAAAACGCTTGAATACTTGTAAGCTTTTGTTTTGATTACCTCCGATCTTGCAGAGTGGAGAAGGGAAAGAGGGGAAACAACTGGTTTTCACTCCTCCTAGCTGAACCACTGCGTGCGAAAATAATAGAGATTATGAAAAATTTAGTTATGCGTGCACATATTGAAATACAAGTACATTCGTTTAAAAACAGTGTATGAATTAAAAAACAACACAAATGTGTAAGAAGATGCGTATAAGATGTAAAATAATGAATACAAAATGATAAAGTAAAGCGTTCAGGAAAAAAATTATATTTTACGGTAATGCACGCCAAACAAAGTCGATCATTAGGTAATGGATAAAGGAATGGTAACAGGACGATTGGTGTGCAGAAAGCGGTTGACGAATAGGAAACTGATGAATATAAAATATTAGTAGAAGTGATTTGCGTGCCAAAATTGGATTTATAAATGCTAAAGAGAAGAGAGAAGACATATCAGGAGGATTTAAGACAAACCTTAGAAAATATTGGTAGACAAGTAACTATTTAGGCCAACTGGAAAGTTACAAAAGCATATATCATAGCCAGCAATGCTAAAATGACAGGTAAGAATACCTCAAGGAAAATAAAGAAGCCGTTGGTTATAGAAGAGATGATGGTGAGAAGAGAAGGTGGAAGCACGTTAATCCATAATATGGAAGAAGAATATATCTAGAATTAAACAATAAGATTAAAAGATAAATCACAAAAGCGAAAGAGTGTGCTGGAAAGAACAAATTGAAGAAATAGAGGAATTGCATGGGAGGAGCAGAACAGATTTTCTGTATGGAAATGTAAAAGGGATAACGGGAAACAATTAAAGACAAAACGGCTAACTATTGATTGAGCCGGAGGATGTGAGAAATAGATGGATCGAGTACATTGAGGAATTATGTAGAAGAGATATGAATCTAGAAAATATTGAGATCGAGAGGGAGGAAGAAATAGATTTGGAATATTGGATAATGAATTCTAAAAGGCTCTTAAGGATATGTAGTGGAATACAGTAGTAGGGGTTGATGATCTACATGTATAAATGGAATGGGTATAATCTTATTCAAGATAGATGCAGTAAAAAAGAGATCAGAGCAAGAATAGCAAGAGTAAAGGAGACTTTTTTGAGACAACGAGAGTTGTTGACAGAAGTTATGTTTAAAGATTTTTAAAAATATGTTGATAAAAGCTTTGATATGGAATGTAGCATTATATGGGTATGAGAAATGCACTAAGAGAAAATATGTCGCGCAGATTGGAGGCGTTTTAGATGTGGGTATGGCATTGACCGGAGAAAATTAGTTGGGCTTAGAGAAAAACAAATTAAAAAGTTGAATCAAGATAGGGAGAGATAGGAAGTTATAAGGGAAAACCAGAAGGAATGGATGTGCCAAATTTTGAGAGTCGAAGGACTACTGAAAGATGTCATAGAATGGAGAATACTATGAAATAGGCAATGTGGCGGGTAGTGCAGGGATATTTGATGTCTTAAAAAAGGGAATGGACATGAAAAGATGAGGAGAAAGGAATGGGATGGATAAACCGGAAATCTATCGAAAGGTAGAAAACATTTGGTGATGACAAAGTAAATACTTCAGCGCTATAGTTGCGCTTATCAAACACTAAGGTAATAATGAGATGTAACTTACATTGACACTCGGCAACCTGAACCATATTTTATAACAATGAAGTAAAATTCGATGGATTATGTTGACGGTTTGTAACAATTGTACCAAAAAATCCATACAAATAATACTAGAAATAAACATCAGCATGCATTCCCACAGTAAATGGCCATATAAATGTTGCTTGGCTTGAACTTTTATTATAGTGGGCATGCGGAAACGTACAAAGATATTTCAAAAAAGAAAAAATTTGGGAAGAAGAGAGGTAGAGAATCGTTTTAAAATGAAAGAGTTAATCATATTGGTGGGAAATTTGAAAACTGTCTGCTTAAAGGGGTGAATTTTACAGGCTATCCGTGGAACCGCAGTGAAAGTGACTGAGGAGACCAGACCCGCTTTGACATTTCGGTAGCCGACTGCGGGAACAGAACGAGTGAGCTTCTGGAACATTTAGAGTTAGTTGGTCACGGAAAGGAAATGCGAGAGCGGAAATTAACTCGCGGAGGAAGCGCGAGATTATGGTCCGGTGAGAATGGAATGATTTACAGATCATTCCGAAAGCCCAAGTGTAAGTCGATGAATTTAAATATTTATGGGCCCTTCTTGAAAGTGAGGGAGGTGAAGGAACGAGGGAGGAGGAGAACACCGGCAGAGACGGGTTGGCCGGGAAGGAGGGGGGGGGGGGGGAGATGGGATACGCCGCTTCGAATTAAAAGGGAGCTACAGAAGAAATTATGAATGGGTTTGCTATCGTTTAATGGAGTTCTTCTACAGCTAGGGGACGGTATAGACTTTAAACCAGAATGAAAGAAACGTTATCGTATACTCTTTTTATTTATTAATAGAGTCTAGTCTTCATTCTTTTGGGCCTAGAAATCAATTGAATTTCCTACTTTTTGGTTGCCAGCCAAAATGCAGTTGGCTCAGCGTTAGAATTGCGACAATGTAGGGCCCCTTAGCAGAGAATAGGGATTTATTCTGTGCCATTTGTAAAGGTTGCGCTACGTAAAGTACCTTAAAAATACGGATGGCTCACCGATAGAGAATGAGAACAATGGAACACAAGGTGTCCCCAATGTATGTAATCCCACTCTTGGATCTATAATGCTATAGTGCATCAGTTGAATTTTATTTAATTAAAAAGAAATAGCAAAGGGAATTACAAATTTTGACTAAAAACGGTGTTAAATATAATACGAGTGATCTTCGTTTTTTCGTTTCCTGCATATCAAACCGCACCAATTAATCTTAAAACCCTTTCCTTTTTATGTGTAAGTTATCCATCCTCTTTCTTTATTTGTGCATGAATTTATAGGTTCATTACAAAACTCATACATAATCTCTATGTCATACCCTTATTCAATTTACAGCATCTATGTATTTATTTCAGTATATTATTATGGATTCTATCAATAGTAGCTTGTTTGGGAAATTAGGTGAACATAAAGAAGTTAACTAACTCAGTCCTAAATTGATAAGATTTAACCGATCTTACAGTGTGTTGCTGTTTTAATCGACCGCTTGAAATATGTATCAAAATATTTTCCGTAAGAGCAACTTTTATTTGTGATCTCATTAATTAGAAAATTTCACAAACTTCCCATTCTTAATTGCTCCAAAAACATGACTAAATCGATTCTTAACTATTTATTTATTTTAATGGTTTCAATTCAGCGTGAATTTACGGCTTAATTTTATCGAGTGAATTCTATTTACAAAAATACATTTAATGTTATGTCACAGTGTTCTGCTTGAGATTTTTTTCTCTCGTGATATTATTACGAAACATCACGCTGCGCATATATATATATATATATATATATATATATATATATATATATATATATATATATATATATATCCGTCTTTGTTGAGTCGCAAACGGGTGCAGAATTACGTTCATTGTTGAGAAACGCGAGATGACAGATTGGACGTGCGGGGGAAGCACCGAGACTGGAGCAGAAAAATATATGGAGTATTTTAGTGGAGGGAGGGTGTTCCGTGAAAGGTTAGGCGAGAGAAGAGAGAGTTAGATTGATGATGGGATCGTAAATGGAGAGTGGGATGGAGAGAAAGGAGTTGGGGAGGGTACCATTTCATGCTGAAAATTGAAAAATATCGAAGAAAATGTTCGTAAAATATTTACTAGAATTAAAATAAAACATTTTCGACAGAGTTTTCCCTCTCTGTCTTTTTCGCTATATCATATTTCTCGATTTATTGTTTACTCTTACCAATCTTCTTGCTTTCTCCCTTTTCATTATCTCTCTCTCTTTTCTCCTAGCTCTCTTTAGCCAAGCCCATATTCTTCCACCGCCACCTTCAATTCTTACGGGGTCTCTCTTCCCCATCTTTACGCTCTCTCTCTCTCTTATTTTTCAACTCGCTCTCTCCTTCCATTCGCTCCCCATCTTTTCAAGTATTTAGTGCGGACGGGCGAGCACTTCTCATTTCACGGTGGTCTTCCAACTTCCCAATCCCTCCCTCGCCACGACCTTGCCCCTTCCATATCCTTCCTCTCTCCCTATCTTTCACTTTCTCTCTCTCTTCTCCCTTTCCTCTTCAGCCTTCATCTTCTTTCCCTTCTTTCCGACTCCCTTCGTATTCATTGGATGACTTCGCATGCGGTACGACCAAGATCCCATCGTGGGTGCCATTTCTACATTGTGGTTCGGTTTTCTTGCGTTCGTAACGATCACCATCCGCTGTGAACACTTTGCTCAGTATCCGAGGTTTTAATTCGATTATAATAATTATAATACTCAAGGGTCACAAAAATTCTATCCTGCATAAAGGGCCTGCATAAAAGGATGTGACTTTTAAAATTTAACGAAAGTGTTTTCCGATTAACGTTAACTAGTTGAGCACTATATATGTACTCTCATTTTCAGGAAGAACTGGCAAACGAACTCAATGACCTGTTTAAAAATAACAAAGAGACGAATGTTCGACTCTATGCATTGTCTTTTTTGGAAAAAGTTGCATTTAACAATACCTTCTCACATCCAATAGTTATCGTTCCGATTAAAAAAAACCGCATTTGTGCGTGCTTCAAAAAAGTGAATCTTCGATGCGGATATATGTTCTGAAGCAATGTTTTAGCCATTAGCCCACTCCAATACCTTGATTTCGTTGCTTTACGAATGTCTGCTGCTGCTGCCCTCTCTCTTTTCCCTCCTCCCACTCAATACCTACTCAATCCTCGGCCGTCCCTCGCTAATCTGCTTCCCTCTCTCCCGCTGCACTCCTCTTCCCTTCCATTCCTACGCTTTCTCTCTCTCTCTCTCTCTCATGAATGTTCCATGGGCGACTGTGCCGCGGGATCCACGCCACGACTCCTCCGCCTCTGATTTTATCATCTTCTACCTTTTGTGTTTATTTTCGGAAAACCCTTCCCTTCCCCCTCCCTCCCCAACTCTTCCCCCTCCCTCCCCAACTCTTCCTCCTCCCTCTCCTTCCCCCTCCCCTTCTTCCCCCTCTCTTTCTGTCCCCTCTCTTTCCTCTCCTCTTCCCTCCCTTTCGACCCCTTTTCCTCCTCCCTGGCCCTCACCTCGTGCATACTCCAAGTGCCACTTTTAATTAATTAGGTAGTCCTCCCCGGGGATCGCTTCAATATTCCCTTTGAATGCAAATAATTACGCTGAATATGACATGACTCCGTGTCGCGCCTCGCTACGAATCCAATCTGCCTGATATCCGCCCCATTCCTCCTGCTCAACCCATTTCCTACCTTAACTTATCCTCCCTCCAACATTCCCCTTCCTCTCCTTTCTCTTGCTTAATTTATTCTCTCATTAACCTATGCCATCCTAACCGTGTCCCCTCTTTACCGTCTTCCTTTATCTCTAACTCTTCCTCATCCCTTTCCTTCCTTTTCCATCTAATCTCATTCCGCCATTGCCTTTCTTCTTCCTTAACTTTTCCTTAACCTATCTTCCACCTAAACTTCTTAATTCCTCTTTCCCTTCTTCGTCCTAATCTCTCATCCTCATATCCCTTCGCCATCCCATCTCCTGCTGAACTTTACTGAGGTTTTCTTTCTCTGCTTCGCCAATTTCACCCCGAATCATCCTTTTTTTTCTCACCGTCCCGTCTTCTCTAGCCCATTTCGTGTCCACTATCTCGACCTCCGTGCCTCGTCTATCCCGTTCCACGCTCAACACCTCGCGCCAACCTCTTTTTTACTGCCGCCGCATACCCTATCCTTATCGTAAGCTTCTTGTTTATTCTCTAACGTGAGTCTTCCACGTATTTTTCTGATTGTATCTCGTTGCACCCGAAACTAAATTTAGTTCAGGGTTTTAACCTCGAGAGCAATGAAAATCAAAAGGTTTTATAGAAGGCGGGTGGCGTGCTGTTAGGGTTGCATAATATATAGGATGTTGCGGCATTTTTAGCGTTAAGCGGGTAAATTGTTTTTTTACCGCGAAGATGGGCGGATGGTCATTAGTCTTGTAAAGGGAACATAGGATAACAGAAAATCGGATGAAAAAGTAAATGGAAGGAGGTTGTCACTTATTTTATTCATATTTCTGCCACACAATTAAGTTATGTGTTTTCTTTCTGAAAAATGGTGAGGTCAGTATAGTGTGTGGGCTTGAAAATTGATTTTTTTGGCTCATAGGCTTAAGTAGCTTAAATATGCTCAAAAATAATTACTATCCTGTAAATTCCGTTTATAGTGTATAATTGAAAATTTTGTTTTCGTTTTACGAAAAATAGTCGAAAATCAGTCATTTACTAAACAGGCAGATATATGTTTTAAAATGTTCATATATTCTTATATATCTTTCGACCTTTTAGAATTTTTGGGAAAAGCTATTACGTTTACTTATTTAATTCTCGGATTACATTTCACAATTTACGACATGGTGTTATAAAAAGCTCTGCATATTTATTTTACTGACGCCTATAATTTATATTTTAGTGTTAAACTAACAAATAATTTTAATAAAAAATTAAAAAAACTTCAATGTTCATATGGTAATAGAAGGAGCGCAAATACAAATTTTGAACACAATAGTTTTGAATAATAAACTACTTAAACGTTTTTTATTAGGAAAAATACATAAATATAATTTTATAATTTTTAATAATATTTGTCTCTGCTTAAGAATAACTAAGTGAAGGAAATTTTAGTGACCGTGTCACAGTAAATTATAATATTAATTTTCGGGGTGATCTTTATGTCTCAAATCCTGATTTACGAAAAAATACTGCACATAGTAATTCGATAAAACTACCTCATTATTACCAAATTAGCCTTTTTTACCTTTAGCTAACGCCTTATAGTATGGGTATGAGTGAAATACACTCCATGTGGCCTGCGCAAGGAGAAATAACAAGGGGGAGAGATTTTAACGAAGCACGCCTGCGGAAGTACAGGCCAAAATGAAGCCAGTACGTATGGTTAGCAGAGACAAGGAGAGAAAGAGAGTGCAAAATATTTTAAAAGGGAAAAATTATTGAATGTCTGGAGAAAGGAAACAATTATAAGAAAAGGAGAGGCAGGACAACAAAATAGGGATCATTGGTTGGAATACCATACGTGGATCTGCTGAAAATTTGATGGAAATTACATTACCATATGTCTAAAAGGACTAAAAGCGATCACGAAATTAATTAATAAGATATACGACACGGGAGAATGGCCTCGGGATTTCCTAGAAATAAAAATGATCCCTATAAAGAAGAAGCCAAATCAATGCAGTGTTATGATTACAGAACGATAAGTCTTCTGTCACACACATCGAAGATCATCAAGAGGATTCTTAATAAAAAGCTGGAGAAAAAGGCAGAAGATATTCTAGGGGGAGATCAATTCGGTTTTAGAAAAGGACGAGAAACTAGAGAGGCTATAGGGGTAGTTAGAATCATATCAGAAAGGACAATAGAGTACAGTCGAGTTATCTGCGTATGTTTCGTAGACTGGCAGAGGGCATTTGATACAGTAAATTGTGTAATGATGACGAAGATATTAAAGGATAAATGTGTAGACTAGAAAGCAAGGAGTCTGATCAGGAATCTATATGTGAATCAAGTTGTAAAGGTCAGGTTGGAGACTGCGAAGCAAATATCCGTAGAGGAGTAAGACAGGGCTGCTGGCTGTTGCTGACCCTATTCAATATAAATGGAGAAAGGCTAATGCAAGAAGCGTTAGAAGGAACAGAAGATTTCAAAATTGGATGAAAGATTATAAGAACAGTAAAATACACGGATGATCAAGTACTTCTAGAAAGAAAGGAAGAGGAACTCAAGACAATGATAACTTGACTAGTAATAAAAGGTAGAAAATACGGCATGGAAATAAATACAGAAAAATCCAAGGTCATTCGAATATCGGGAAAAGAAGACAATCTGAACATTAGTATTGGAGGAAAGCCTTTAGAACAAGTTTGAGACTATAAATACCTTGGAAGCATCATAACATGGGAAGAAATATGTACGGATGAGATCAGAACTAGAAAGGGAAAAGCTTAAGCGGTTTTCAGGAGAAAGAAACAGCTACTTACGGGGAATATAAGGGATGATATCCGCAAGAAGTTCATAAAATTCTATGTATGGAATATAGCTTTGTACGGTGCAGAAACATGAACGTTAAGGAAGAATGACATCCAATACATGTAAAGCTTTAAAATGCTGACTTGGAGGAGAATGCTGAAGATAAAATGGGCAGATATGATGAAAAACGATGAAGTGCACGGATAGTAGGAGAGAAGCGAGTGATTATACAGACTATCATAAAGAGGAAGGCAAACTGTGTTGGACATTACCTGAGGAGAGAGAATATGATTAAAGACGTGTTCCAGCTGATAGACGATTTGAAAGGGAAAGAGAGTTATCAAGATATGAAGAGGACTGCGGAAAATAGGATTATATGAAGAACCATAATTAACCATGAATAATCACGGACCTGTCCACGGACAGATTACCGATGATGATGATGATGCATAAAATATTTTGTTAATCATTATTTGTCCATAATTGAGATTTTATGATGAACACAAATGTTTAAACTGACAAAATTTTACCAAACGATGTGGAAAAACCATAATATATACAAATGAGACCTATTTTACTACAGATCTGTTAAGAACATATTTGTTTTTATTTATTTATGGCAGGACTTCTTATGAGTTTTTATTTTGCATTCGTGGCCAAAGTGGCCGTGGATTGCATCCAAAAGAGGGAAAGGGAGATGGTGAAAAAAGAGTGGACGAGCGGCGCTGCGAAAAGAAGATATTATAGAGAATAGAGAGATAATAAAGAGGAAGAAAGAGGTACAGGAAGAGGAGAAAAGATGCTAAATCGAAAGGAAGAAAAATAAAAAAATCGTAAAAAGAAGCAGAAGAAAAGTGAAAAATGATGGAAGTTACAAGACAGCTCGGGGGAAAAATAGGTAGGGTATAAAGTGAAGATGTTAAGCGGAGAGAGGGGGTAGAAGTAGAGAAAAGAGAGGAAGAAAAGGGAGAGTTGGGGAGGATTAATTTCCTGGCACGCGGCCACACACTCCGATGCACGGCGTTTTTGCAGAACCGTATTTTTATTTATTTATCCGCGCTGCCCGTAAAATGCCCCTTCCTTTTCCCACCACTCCACTATTCCCCGTTCAACCGATCACACAAATGCCTTCTTGAGATATGCACGTGGTGTGGAAGGGCGATCGCCTTTTGTTTCGGGGCCACGCCACTGGTGGCCATATTGATAACAGACCGCCTAGTATGACCTGGGGAGAGAGTGGAATGGAGAGAGAGAGAGTGAGGGAGAGAGGGAGAAAGAGAGAGAGAGGGAGTGAGAGAGAGAAGGGAGGAGCTCCATTCGTATTAGGAAATGGGGAAGAATACGTTTCTCATTTAAGGACGGAGGAGCGAGAGGGAGAGCGAGGTGCCGGAGACACTAGGGAGGGAGGGGGAGAGACGGTAGAAAACTGCACAATCGAATTAAGGCTAAGCAACGATTTAACTTTCATGAAATGAATACTTACGGTGAAGTTTCCGGAGAAAAATAATGAAAGCATTCTGCGCCGGCGCCACTCGTTCGTTGCGTGGAAACGCTATCTTCCATATCCATCTCTTCCGCTTTATACATCTCTGCCTCTAATTTCTCCTCTACTGCTTTAGTGGATGCCAGAAGTGATGCAACGGGTGTTCATTATCTCATGTATTAAATTATGTTCCATCGCTAGTTTATTTTGAAAACCGCTTCCATTAAAAACGAAAAGTCCTCGAAAATGTGAATTTATCGTCGATTCATATCTGCGCGAAGTTGGAGAAGTGCGCTGTTGGAAGATTTGCGGGAGAAAGGACGATTACTGCTTCCTGAAAGCTGTCTCAGATAAAAATAACGACTCCGGTTGAAGCAGAGATACTTGGTGGGGATACAGATATCTCGGATTTTCCATTCTTTCATGCAGGAATAAAATTTTTCCATTTGCTCATTGGTTTTGATGTATAACAAAACCAGCACCTTATATTTCTCAGACGCGACAAGGAATTCGTTATTACGGTTAGAAAAATGTTAGATCTGAAAAATTATACGTTCTTAATAAAATGTATACCAACGCAAATTTAATCGTTTTTACAGCATTATAAACAAACCGAAATGTAATTATTCTTTAATAAATACCTTCAATAAATTTTGGTGAATAATGAAAAGAAAATGAATTAAATATTCAAGCTTAGCTTGAAGTTATTATCCTCTTTAAAAATCGTCATGAATCTACAAACCACATTTCTGTTGAAATGATGATATCGAAATATTCTTTATGTGCAGCCCTCGAAACGCTTTCTAGAATATAAAATAAGGTAAACGCATCAAACGAATAAAGTGCATATAAGTCCGCCCATTTGGTGAATATCATTTCCAGAGATGGATCACCGTATCGCGCTCGATCATAGGCGAAAATCCGAATGCATGGAATTATTTTTTGCTTGCCTGTTTCACTCTCGGATACAACGCGAAAGTGCTTCGTCGCTTTCAATCGTAATAGCGGAAATGAGAACGGTTTGATCGTTGGCGATAAGTGGAGGAGAGGCTGGGGAAGGAGTGAGAGAGAGGGAGAGAGGGGAAGTAAGTAGAAAGCGGAGGAAATAAAGGAGAGCGGGAGTGAGCAGGACGGCGTGATCTTTTAGTGGGCCCTCAAGAAAATGAAATTTCGAACCCCCTTTTTAACTCTTAAAGAAAAGTGGCCGAATTTCGAATTTTATGCGAGGTTATGTTGCTTAAAGGTTCTTTAAACTTAGGATTAACTTACTTAAATGCAAAAAATACCTAGTTAAAAGAATTTTTTGTTGAAGTTAATATAATTTTTTGAAGGACGAAACATGCATGTGAGCAGCTAGCTATCAGCGGTTTCCAGTTACTATATATATATATATATATATATATATATATATATATATATATATATATATATATATATATATATATATATATATATATATATATATGTGTGTGTGTGTGTGTGTGTGTATCAAGTTCTATTTTATGGCCCCTTATTTTTGAGAATCTCAGTGTACATCATACCCCATCACTACGGTCCTGGTAGAGAAGGAGAGAGATGTAGAAAAAAAGAGAAGTTAGATGAGATAGCTTAGGAGTAAGGTGAGGATAAGATAGAAGGGGGAGATGAAGAAGGAGAGAGGGATGAATATCAGAGCACGAAAAGTAGGTGGAGAGAGGCGAGAAGGGAGAAACAGAAGGGAAGCGAAAGGAGGAATAAATCTTGGAAAAGAAAAACAGCGTGAGGGAGAAAATGAGATCGAAGTTAAGGATAAAACAGTGAAGAACAAGCTTAAGTAAGGGGGCGGGTGAGAGAGAGAGAGAGAGATATGGAAAGAAGGCACGAGTGATAAGGAGGGAAGAAAGGGAGAGTGAAGGCGAGAAAATGGGAAAGATTCTGAAAGGGAAGGGTGTGAGAGAGGGAGTCAGTGAAAGCAGGGCGGAGGGTGAAGAGAGAGAGAGAGAAGGAGAGCGGAAGTAGGAGAGGAAGAGTACGGCGTTGGTTGTCACACGTGAGTTACGCTAGTAGGGTTGTAAGGGAGGGGATTTCGCTGCTGGGGTCGAGGTCAGGTGTGGGGGGGGGGGGGGGAAGAAAGGGGGAGGAGGGTTTGAAGACGTGCTGGAGGGAGTATTTTAGGCGTGCGCGGCAGAGAGATAGATAGCGATGGAGTTGGGGAGGAAAAGAGAGAGGGAGTTAGGATTAGGGTTTGCTGGGAGTAGAGAGCTGGGTCACGATGCTAAGAAAGAGAGAGAAAACAGGTGGCGTGGAAGCAATGCAAGGAGAGGGAGGGACGTGTGCGTTGGGATGTGGAATGAGTGGTAGAAAAGTGATGGTGAGGAAGTGTTTGGACGGGATGGGTGTCGGAGACGTGAACTGAAGGCAAAAGGTTCGGAAATTTAAGCTGCAACGGGTAAATAATCTGTTGATAGCAAGGATATTCGTTTTGTGACCGAGAATTTCATTTGATTCAAACCTGTTTAAACGATTAAATACTCAAGTTGCGCTGCTTCATATCTGCTTAGAAATTGATTTTCTACTAGCTCAGATATCATAATTTCTTTACTAAATCATTCCATTTGCAAATAAATTTGCTTCTGTTTTTGGTTTTGGCAATATTACCAACACTCTAATCACACTTACGGAATTGGAACCGGTAAAAAAATTTTCATTGATTTTTTCCTTCCGATTCGTTAATTCCTATCTTTTCCCTATTACTATTTCGGTGATTGTTTCTCTATCGAGTGTATATTTACGCCTCTTACCATCTCTCCGAGATCCAATTTGCTCTATAATACTCTCCCTCTGTTACTATGTTGCGGTATAGCTTTCGCCAAACAAGTCCACTTATCCCTGCGTTCTCGGGGCGATTCTTCAAAAAAATGATATATTATATATATATATATATATATATATATATATATATATATATATATATATATATATATATCCCTCCCTGCTTTCCTCTTGTTTCCTTCTTCCCTCCTCAACACCCTTTATTGAGGTCCGATATATGAAACCGAATCGATTCCATTCACACCACGCATGCACTCCACGGCCATTCAATATCTGTTTCCAACCGTGCTGCGTTCCCTTTTCCTCTTCTCCCCATCTCTTTTCCATCCCCTCTTTCTTCCACCATTTTTGCCAAATCCTCACCTATTTCCTCCCATCCCTTCCCCTCCCTCCCCTTTCTACCCTTCCCTCCCCATCCTTCCCTCCCCATCCTTCCCCTCCCTCCCCCTCCCCGCATCCTATTCCCTCCACACTCTTTCCATTGCGTGTTCGAGAGAGGGTCGGGCCAAAGAGGAAATTTCCTACTTTCGGCCTCGGCGTAAATTAAAACTATTTCCTAAATTTTTACGCTCTCATATTCTATCCCTTCCTTTCTCATACTCTCATTTCATCCTCTTATCTCTCCTTATCTATCATTTTCTATCTTTTTCCTCTCCTTTTCGCTATCCCTGCCCTCCTAGTCCATTATTTTTACCTCATACTTATCTCCCTTCCGTTATCTATTAGTATAATCTTATCCTTTATATCTCCCGCTTTCTTTTTCATTCCATTTCCCGATATACCGATATCTCTCTTTACTTTAACGTTTCCATTTTCTCCTTTTTCCCCCTTACTCATCTTTTCTTTTTCATTCCCAGTAACCCCTTTCCGCTCCTCTCTCTCTCTTCCTAAATCTCATACTCCGCTCTCTTGCCTCACTATCTATCGCCCGATCCTATTTCCTCCTCATTCGAACCTGCGTCACTCTTCCAACTTCTTTCCATTTGATTCGCTACTCGTTGATCGCTGGATCCGATTCCTCAATACACACACTCTCTCTCTCTCTCTCCTCCACTCGTCTCATGCGTTCTTTTCCTCATCTCCCCTTTGGTTCCCCCTCTCTTCCTCTTCCACTTACATACCCTCCGTCTCTCTCTCTATTCCTCTTCCTCTCCCTTCCTCTTTGCTCGCCCGCCGCCCTCTCCTCTGTTCCAAGAGCCATCGATTCACGGGAGGTCTCAACCTGGAACACCCTCCATCCCTTCTCCCCCCTCTCTCTCTGCCCTAGTGACAATGGTTCCCCAGGCAAAAAGGAGCAGGAGGCGGAGGAGCGAAGAAAATTCAAAGGATGGCTGTGCCTATCGACCTATCGATCGTCGTGATCGATAAATCGAAAGGTTGATTGATGCGCAGGAGCCTGTCTGTAGCTCCGTGCACTGGGGCGATATACCTGTTCGCGTACATGGCTTCCCTTTTGAACCATTATGTGGAAGGGGGTCGAGGGGAGGGAAAGTAGAGGGTTGGGGGAAGGATGGATTTCGAATAGGCGTTTGCGGTGTAAAGAGAACTGCCGCTCTTCAGGCCGTGATTAGAGGATTACCCTCCTCCGGTCCGAGCGCCATTTATGCTTTTCTTGCGCGCTCAAAAGCGAGTTGAACAAATCCAAGAATGAACTGTTCAAAGAAGCATAAATCGATTGGGGATGACTCTCCAAAATTGAAATATCGGCGAAAAGAGAACATTTTATATATTTGACGTCGTTTCAGCTGTAATAATTTTTAATACGCTACTTAAAGAAAAGAACGGCTTTACCCTTTTTTGGTAATATTCGAGAGTTGTGATTCCCCTTATGTGTTTGAATTTTTTGTTTCATGCGCACTAACATTAAAGTGAAATGTCTTTTTGTCTCCTTTAATATTATATTAATAAATCACAAGTATTTTTGTACTAATTTTGCCTTATGTTTTTATCTCAATGTCTTTTATGATGATATTTGTAAATCAAACAATCAAGAGTATGCCGTTAGCTTTAGTCGTTACGCGTTCATTATGCGAGATTTATATTAGTGAGACCTAAAATACACAACTCTTTTATGAACGGTATAATTATCATTGTATTTCTTATATGCCTTCATCCATACAAGTAGTACTTCTGCTAATGAAAGGGTTTTATCCGAGCATTGGAATCCGTCTCAGCGGAGGTCGAAACTTTTATCCAGAAATATATCATGCATCGCTTCTTATCTCGATCACGGAGATTTCAAGGGTGTGGTCAACTCCGATCCAAAAGCTTGAACTCGGGAATGTTCTCACGAAACGTTTTCTCATTACGCCGCCATTCTCTGTTCCGTTTGCCACGGATTTGTCCTACGCAAGGGCCACATATTTTGAGAACAGATTACACCTTTGTCACGGTCGCTTCGCAAAAATCGATGTTTTCTGGTATGTTGCCTCGTAACCTGCTGTCTGTAGCGAATAAATTACTTTTTCCGTTTCTTGGTACATTTTCCATGGATCTCTTAGAAATCTATACCCCCATTCAGATGTATAGTCAAATATTGGAAAATCGCGTATAAAGTATTGGTGGTTATCAATGCTCTCAAGGCAATCACATTCATAAATTCGTATTTAAAATCTCCTTAGATTTGTTTCTGAAATGAAAAGGCTAAGCCTACATAATTACTTTTAATTAACAATTCCAAAATTTTGTAGGTTTGTTAAGTATAATTGTGCAGGTGAAGCTTTTATGAAGTAGATTACTTGGTCATTTTTTCTTCTCAGTGCTGTTGTGGATTTTGAAATTTCTTATCTTATATGTACTTCTTTTAACGCATCTCATAAAAACACGACGTAAAAAAACAGGCTTTCACAATGCATAATATTTCTGATGGAAGTATTAGTGCGTTCGTTTTAATTTCGTAGGGTTGTTTCAACACTTCACAGTCTGTATGTTCTCAAACCAAGTCTTTCCATTTAGATTTGTATTCCAATATTTACTTTTTATACGAAATGGCAAATTTCGATAAATCGAATGTATTTTATCATCTATAGTGGATGAAAATACTTTTTCGTTCTCTTTTTTTTTAAATTATCCCAAAAATATGAGTAGCCATGTTTATTTTTGACGGAATAAAATTTTCATGTCATTTAGTCAATTAATTTGCGACCATTTTCCGAAAGACAAATTATCATTTCAATAATTGAATGTTTTATTTTTCTATAACGTATTTTAGAAAGGCAGTCCTATCGACCCCTCATGCTTGTTTGCCTTCAGCTACGGAAACATTTCGAAATACGCCTTCCGCTAAACTTGGGCAATTCTCGTACGACATTTCTATAAAAATTATGGCTCTAGTGATTTAAAAAATAACTGTTGTGATATCTGTATCCAGTCCTTTTATAATGAAAATTATCCGTGGGTATAATGCAATTTTTAAAGATGATCGCAATAGAGAAACACTCCATGAATATATATCTATAAAGAAAAGAGAAGCGTTAGATATATGCAAAATAGAGCAAATAACTTTCATAACAATCCGACTTGAGGAGCTACAGTCACGTACATTAAAAATGTAATGGAAGTTTCTATCGTTGGACTCCACATGACGAAAAGACATTGTACAGACGCGTAACTTCTATTGCTGGTTGAATCTTTGCGGTTGCGTCGTGCGTTAAATTAGTATCGCTCCGTCATTTGCGACAGGTGCAATTCTGCCACCGCTTGATAAAGACAGGTAAGTAGGTTGAGTGGAGATGAGAGCAGAGTAAGAAGGGTGCATCGATTTGTCGAGTTATTGGAGAATAAAGTT
Source organism: Tanypteryx hageni (assembly GCA_028673005.1). NCBI lineage: Eukaryota > Metazoa > Arthropoda > Insecta > Odonata > Petaluridae > Tanypteryx > Tanypteryx hageni. The sequence continues at coordinate 250,872,203 of CM054112.1, forward strand.
ATGGTTGAAGGAGGGCATGCAGCGAAGGGCGAAGGAGAAAGTTGGAATTTGGAGAGAGGAAGATGCAGAGGGAGAATTGCGGGGAGGGAGAGGGAAAGTAAGGGAGAAGGTGCGACTGTCGGAAACGGTTCCGTGACATGTGACATGTTTGCATAATGGAACGGTGCCTCGCAGAGAGAAAGGAAAACGACGGGAAGGGAAGGGGAGTAAGGAGGAGAATATAGAGGATGCGTCAAAGAGAGAGAGAGAGCGATAGGGAAGGTATGGGATAGAATGAGATGAGAGACGGAGTAAAGTGGATGGAGAAGTATACGATGGAGTTAAAAATGGTGGATGAGGAAGACGAAAGAGTATATGAAAATGGAATTAGAATAATGCGACATGAAGGTAGTGTGTGTAATGTGTTACATTGATGTTGAATAAATTTACACAGGTAATTCAGAAAATGGAAATTATTCTAAAGAAGGAATTATATATGTGTTATGTAACGGTAACTTAAATAGAAATAATCATAATATTTATTGAAAAGCATTTGTTTAAGTTTACGTCACTAATGAGATCAGAGAAGCCATGAAGAACACAGTAACATCCAAGTAAATGTGACATTTACGTCGTAGAACTCCCAAGTAGCTCTAAAAGCCACGTAGAGAATAAACGACTGCGTTAACTGTGAAACACTTACCATGAAACATACGCTTAGCGTGATATCGTACCGCCAGGATATGGACACCATCGGGCGGGAAATGCAAGCTGCGCACATGAGGCGCAGTGTATTCGTATTGAGATTCAATCTTGAAATATTTACGTTACGCTTAGAAATCCAACAGCAATGTCAAAGTCGTTTTGTAAATCTACTCATATGTAACTCGGTTACAAAACCACAATTTTCTTCCTTTATTATGGTGATGGCCATTTTGTAACTGAAATTAGTGTCCTTAAGTTTTATCCACGATTATTCTGGCAGTGGCTTAGGAGAGAGAGGTCGCGTAAAAGTCACCAAAGGTATTGGGGAAGTGGGGAAAAGGAAAATACTCATAAGACAATGTGGTAATGAATTGAGAGCGAAGGACAAAGAGGAAAGAGGAACAGGGAAGAAATCGAGGATAAATTAACAAATTCTTACTCATCAATAGGGAAAGAAAAGGAAAGAGGTGGGGGTGTGCTCGGATAGGAACTGCATGTTGCTTGAGATAAAAGTCACGCGGGATAGTAGAGGCCCGTCCGAAAAAACGCGATACTATATTTTCCCCCTTAAAAAACGGAATACAAGTACAAACGACCTCAGAACGCATTCGTAGCTTCCATTCTTCCATCTACCGCAAACTACCTGTACCCGAATTTAACCTTGTTAAATTCTATTACCTAAAAACCACAATTACTTTTTAACGTTCTTTATGAGGCTTTTTTACTATCAACATCATGATAGTGGAACTACTTTAACAATCGAATTCAAAGTTTGCTTGCTATATAGATTTTAAAGTGGCTTAGGTCGGGTGAAATTTCAGTAAAAACTAACTATATAATTATAAACTTTCTTAAGAAAATACGAGGTTATCATCGAGTTCCTGCACTAGTTTGTCTTTTTTTATCCCATTATCACTTGTCACCTTATATGCCTATATGATAAATCATGCGAGAATATAAACACTCTGTTATGAAACTCAATTGAATTAAATTTGAATCATTCTATGCGGAAAATTTATACTATTGCCTGAAATGTTGAGTAGGAATGAAGGATCTCTTTCGTTAGTAATTAATAAATGCTAAATCATCGGAATAAAATATAATGTTTTATACTTCCAGTAATGATTCCCTTCGTATAATTCATGCATTCATCATTACATCTACTCTGATTTTTACTTTCTCCATATACTTAGCATGAGAAAGTATTGTTTTCATGAAAAAAATCGAACTCGAGCTTTCAACGGTAATACATGTTTCAAGGTTCCCTGAACACGTTCTGACTAGTTTCGTGATGATGTCTGTGTGTGTCTGTCTGTCTGCCCGTCTGTATGTGATAGATTTTTGTGGGCGCTCTAACTCAAAAACTATTAATCAGGTCAATGCAAAATATTATATTTAACATTTTTATAAAAGTCAGAAGATCTGATTAGTTTTTAGTAAAAATTGGTCTACCGGAAGTGGGTGTTTACTCTTGTCATTTATCCGTTATTTTGAAATATTTGCCTTAATATTTGATAAATGTAAAAATGTACTGGATAAAAGTTTTAGGAAATTTTATCTTCTACAACCTTTGTTTGATACATTTTTCCATATAATGCATTGTTTAAGAGATATCTTATATTTTTAGCTGCCACCACCACGTCAACTACCGACGGCTATTGTTAACAATTGACGCTTAGTTACGTCTTAGTAACGCTCCTTTTTCTTTTCTTAATTGTCAACCGGAAGTAAATATTGACATCCTGGAGTCAAAGACGTGCTGCTGTAATTGATTCAGGACAGACTGACGACTACTGATTTATTTCCATTATTCACGTTTGTAATTTAACACATTTAAATTCTTAATGTGTGTGTATATATACAGTGCCGTAACTAGGGCGGGAAAAGCGGGGCATTTGCTCCGGGCGCAACTAAAGAAGGGGCGCAAAAATTGCTAATAGTAAGTTTTGCGAGGTTTCGTGGCACAAGGACAAGAGCGAGTTCACTACTATACTTGTTCCAGACATTACGCATAGCAGAAACTATAAATTTCGGTGATGTTATTGCTGAGTTTGTTTCATTAAAATCACCAAGCATAACTCTTTAACATTAAAATATTTGTGCTTTCTGTATTTTAATTATGTATATATGTAATTATATTTATAATTATATATTTAGATTATGTAAATTTATAGTGAGACATTATATAATTTATACTTAAATTTTATTTATTAGTTGTTCACCTATAATCCATACAGTAAAAATAAGGTATTACAGAATTTTTATGGAGGGGGCGCATATTTGGTAGTTTGCTAAAATAGCTGGTTACGGGGCTGTATATATATATATATTTCGTATACAGGAATATATGTTGTATATTCAAAATTACACTTTGTTAGGTTAGGGATGACCTGGAAGAGCAATTGTTTGGTCAACTCTTACAGGACAATAATGCGTGTACTAATCATTACAGCAATATATTTTCGTTGCTAAATCGTTGAAAACTTCTCTTTTTTAGGATATTAAATAAATTTCGTTTACTTAACGTAAACACGCTGCAATCCCGATTTTAAGCATTTTAAATAAACAAATGAGGAATATCCTACGCTCATTCCCTCATTTAATCAAATAGAGAAAGTGAACTTCTGAAATGGAACATATACCCATATCTTAATCAACGACCAGTTTCAAACCTTTAAGTGTATGCACCGAGAATCTTGCGAAAAATTAATACCAATTGAACTTGAGTTATTCGCACTAATTCATAAAATTTCACTCAACACTTCGGCGACCCTTAAGGCGTACCATGAACACTGAAAATTCTAACACGTGATTCCATTTATTCTAATGATAATAATATAATTAATAAGCTGCCATTGACCATATCGTAAACTTCAGTGCATAATAATAAATTCACAATTTTTCCATTTGCTGCAACACCAATATGTTGGTGAAGTATCATGTCGGAGCAAAAAAATTTCCCAACGAATCTCGGTGTGATTTAAATATCATCCATTTATTCCATCAAAGCATAAATACAACGTAGGAAAAATCGGCGAAGACTAGCAAATAATTGAACGAAATATTAGTTTTTATTCCGTAAAAGACTCAAATCCGAATTTCCTTCATTTTGCATTTAAATGAATCTTTCAAATCGCCATGATTTTCTGGACGATTAAAAAAAAGTTCCACATCCAGATGCGACTCGCTGCATAGCAGGGCACACCAGGTGTCTCCATCTGGTGGACCCGATCGGAGACTGGGGGGGGGGGTTTGGATTCACTCCAAATGTCAGGCAGCTAGCGAGAGTGGATTCGGATCGAGTGGGACGAAGGCGAGGGAGGAAGCAGCGCGGGGGCGGAAGGTGAGGGTCCGGGAGGGGGGGTGGGAGTGGAGGTCGGGCGGAGGAGGCGAGACCCTGGCTGCCGACCCTCTCTCTCGTCTTCCGATTCACGGTGCAGGAAGGCCTCTTCCACTTTCTATGGCATGCGAGAGTCCGCTTCGAGGGGAGGGGGTGAGGCAGTTGGGTGGGGTGGGGGGAGATTGTGTCGTCGCGTGCATATGCGCTCCCGCTAGACATTCGGCGTAGAGGCCGACTTGCCGCTTATTTTGTAGGAACTGTGCTATGCACCGGGAGCGCATTTGTTAGCCTCTGCTCCTCTTTGCGTAAATCATATTACCCAGCTTTTCCTGCGCTCGTATACCAAGATTTTGATGTTTGCATTATATCGGATAAAGCAGTATCTTTACGGGTTGAATCTAATGCATGCTTGAGAATTGATTGCGGTCTAAGTTGTGTCTCTGTTGCTCGTTCTCCTACGTCGATTACACTTACTAATCATTTTAATTTTGGAGATGCAAAACGTAATGAAAATATAGAATTTTGTTGCTAGTAATCCATATTTCGGAGATTTCATCATATAGGTCTTTTCTTGTTCAAGAAATGTATTTAATTAGCTGTCAATAATCTCTGATATATTTTGGATTGTAAATGCAATGTCACTTGGTGTACAAGCAATAACTATATATTTAAGAATATTTCTATTCTAAATATGTAATATCGAGCTGACATTTTGGTTTGAATTGTGATGAAGACTCGGAAAACTCACACGTTTTGCGCTATTGGAGTTTTCAGGATTTTACATGACATATCCATGTTTAATCATATAATTATGCGTTGAATTTCGTTAAAAATTACGTTAAGCTTAAATATAAATGCGTATATATGATCTTGGCGATGTTGAATTAATAGCGAACCTCTGATTTATTATGTTTTTTCAAGGAAATCTCAGGATTTAATTCTTTATTGCAATCACCCCATTTTGAAATAAACTACTTCAGTAAGTAAAACGACGCAATCAATTTCAACGTGAGAATATATCGTCACTAATTTACTCTCAGTGACATTCTATTACCTCATTGTCATCATAGGTAGTCTGTCCGTAGACAAGTCCGTGATTAATATTGGTTAAACCTGATTTCTCACATACTCTCTCATTTTCTTCAAACTTAATGTCTTGATAGCTCTCTTTTCCTTTTCCTATTTTTTCCAATTACCCTTCAAACACGTTTTTAATCATGTTCACTCTTCTAAGATAATTCCCGATCCAGTTTTCCTTCCTCTTTCTTATAGTCTGTATCAGAGTTTTGGAAGCGGGAATTCCAGTTCCCGGTTCCCGGGAATTTACTGGGCATTTCTTATTCTAGTTTCCCGGGAAATCTTTTAATGTTTCCCGATAATTGTTCGTTAGAATTTTGTGCCGAGTCAAGAATTTCAAGAATTGCTTCATAGCTGGTTTTCTATAATATATATATATATATATATATATATATATTCCTTTGAATTACAGCCCCAAATGTTGAACTATTAAATTAGTTTGATTTATTAATTTTGTGTGTTGTATCAATTGAATTTATGATGAATACTAAATATTTTTTCAGTGAATGGTATTTAGTAACCGAGTTATTAGGAGTTCGAGATTAAAGATCAGGTTGCGTTTCTCGCTATTAATTCAATTTTAATGGAGCGCTAATACAATATCAAATACTGAAATGACAATAGGATTTCGAGGTTTAACAATGTAATTGGTTTGCAAGGCAAAATTCCGTTAAAATGGCAAGATTTCCCCAAAATATGCGAATTAAACGTTTAACATGAGGAATTTAGAACTGTAGGCGAAGAAATGAACATAATAAGAAATATAATAATAAAAAAATGGTTGAAATCGAAGATCGTAGGTTAATTCTTTCTAATTTAGATCTCTAAAAGAAGAAAAGGCTGCACGTCGAAAAATCGATGTTTACGTTATTTTATGGGAATTTGAAATGTCCTCCTTGGAGTCAAACCCAGGACTTTTTAAAAGTTTTTCCGTCATCACATTAAAATATGTAAATAAAGCTTTCCTGCCAAATTTCAAAAATTGATCTCGATCTTTTATCAAATTATTTGAATTTTTATAGCGTGACAGAGGGAGCCACAAAGGGACAAAAGAAGGTTCTTATAGATTTTAGATTGTTTTTAAACATCTTTCATACATTTTCTACTCTCAATTTTAACTTTAGGGTAATTGCAATATAGGATACATTAGTAGTTGGTCTCTTGTTATCTCCACATCATCAACATCGAGGAAAGATCGATTGCGCACGTGAAAGTGCGTCTGAATATTGGATCTGCTAAGAATTTGTCGCAAATAATGTATCACATGTCATTGGGATTTATTAGAGACTAATGTATTTACGTTGTATCAATAATAAATATCATGTTTAAATGAAAAATGGTGTATTAAATATTGAAAATGCAAAATCATTCTTATTCCCGGGATATTTGAAAATCTAATTCCCGTTTCCCGGGGAAAAAATACTGTCGGGAACTCAAAACTCTAGTCTGTATGATCATTCGCTTCTCTCCTATTATTCTTTGCATTTCCTCGTTTCTCATCCTATCTATCAATTTTATCTTCAGCATTCTTCTCCATGCCCACATTTCGAAGTTTTCTAAGTATTTTATATAATTTTTTCTTATCGCCCATGTTTCTGCCTCATAGAAACTGCACTTCACATCATTACATTTTGATTCTCGCGTTATGATACTTCCATGGTATTTATATTTTGAAACTTTTTATTGTCTTTCCACCAATACTTATGCACAAGGTTTCTTCTTTATCTGATATTCGGATTACCTTGTATTTTTCTGTATTATTTCCATTTCATATTTTTACTTGTTATTACAAGTCTATTTATAATTTTCTGGAGTTCCTTTCTTGTTTTAAATATTTGATCATTCGCGTATTCTACTGTTTTTATAATCCTTCCTCCATTCTCGAAATCTATTGTGTTTTTTAGCGATTCTTGCATTAGTCTTACTCCCTATATATCGAATAGGATCAGTGATAGGCAACAGCCTTGTGTTACTCCTCTATTGATATTTACTCCGCTGATGTTAACATTCTCATACCTGACCTTAACAACTTGTATGCCGTATAGGATTCTGATCGGTCTCCTGTCTTTCTAATCTACACCTATATCCTATATCCATATCAGCATTTACTCTATCAAGCTATCCATATCCTATGCCTATATAAATAAGGCCACTTATTACTGCATATTCTTCCTCAAAGAAATGCCCTACAAATAAAATTGACATATTTTAACTTTGAATGGTATTTATAATTTAATACAAATGATTTAACTATTAAATGCTGATTAAGTCTAAGTGCAGTTTCTCATATGCTCGAAAGTAAATTTCACGGGCGAATCATTTCTTTACCCGTAAATATACTGATAAAAAATTGGAATGGGGTTGGATTTTTGTTGCCCGAGAAAGGTATCAAAGAGGAGTTGTAATGAAATCTTCGCTTCTTTTCCGTCATTTTTGAACCAGCGCGCAAAGTGAATGAGTAGAACTAGAGGCGAATATGGAAAACGAAGAAGGAGCAGAATAGGGCCGAAGGGAGTATTCGAAGGGGAAGGGAAGGAAGCAGAGGGGAGGGAGGCGGAAGTGGATGAGAAAGGGAGGAAGCGTGAGGAATGAGAGAGAGACTCTCTTGCCTCGGGGAATCCTTTCACTGAGCCTACCTCCATTCCCCTCTTCCTCCTCTCTCCACCTCTACTCCCTCCTATTTCCACATCTACTCCCTCCTCTCTCCACCTCTACTACCTTCTCTCTCCACCTCTACTCCCTCCTCTCTCCACCTCTACTCCCTCCTCTCTCCACCTCTACTCCCTCCTCTCTCCACCTCTACTCCCTCCTCTTTCTTTCTATCCTACCCCTATCTCATCTTTTATTTCGTCTCCATATTTTCCTGTCACATCTCTTTCATTTTTTCTCTCTCTCCCATTTCTTTCATTTGCCCTTTCCTTCTTTTTCATCCTTTTTCCACTCGATTCGTCTTCGCCGTTTCTTTACAACTTGTCTGTAACCGATGTCCTTTTTCTGGTTTTGCATGTGCTTTTAAAAACATATATTGACGTCAATTTTATTTCTAGTATCCTAAGTAAAAATCAACTCAAATTTACTCATTTTACAGCGCATTTTATTGCATAAATTTACGAAGGTATCATTGATTAACGGTATTGCTTCTAAAAAACTTGCTTGTTACACTTGTATTTTGCTTTATATCATTAGTTAGCATTAGGTTAGCATTTTTGTGCTCAGTTTTATTAAAGCTGCACCAAAAAGTGTTTATGATATATCAGATTGCTTATTTTATCTTTGACACGGGTTAATTTATGGGAGAAATAAATATCGGAAATGTATATACGTCATACCTTACACTCTTTATATCTGTCAACAAACTAAGGAATAATCTTAACTACTAATTCTGGTTCCGTGCATATAATCTGATATCTATAAAGTTATTTTTGTTAGGTATTCTTTCGAGATAGAAGCATAAAGTGCTTCTATAATGAATTTCATTTCTTAAAATTATAAAATATTTCCTTCTTTTTCTACACATTGATAATGATGTATAATTTTATAAAGCTCTTTATAAATTCCTGATAAATGTTTTATTACCGACAAATATATGAATTTTAAGAGTTAAAATCTAAGTGGTACAGTGAAAGTGTGAGTAATGAAGGTTCTAGAGGTTGAGTAGAATTAATTTCTAAGCATGTGATGGAGAGGCATCAATTCCATGGCAAGAAAACCGTTCCCATGTATATTGATCCTTTTCCGTTCTATTTTTACCATTATAAAATTTTGTTTAATCCCAAGCCAAGATCATGGGCATTATTTAGCGAACTAAAGAGCGATAAAATAACCGTTTAATCCTATGCTTCCGTAACTAAGAACAAATGATTTTTTGGAGATTATCTCGGAATTGACATCAGGGCCGTGAATAAAGTGAGACGCTGCGGGCGGAGAATGAACTGCAGGCTTACAAAAAGAACGCACATTTTGTTTGCTGCGAAAAAACTCTTAATTGGGAGCAAAAGGGTTCTTCCGAAAAATCCCAGAATCGACTATAGATCCAACACACTACTATTCGCAGTGACTCAACTTTTCAATGGCGGCGGCGAAGGGTTTTTCATACGTAGATTCTGCAAGCTTTGACTCATTCATCAAATAAAGGAACCAACTAGCTTTCAAGTGCTAATAAAATAGTAATGCTTTTCACACGATAAATTTCGATTTTAAAAAATTTCTTCAAAATTTCAAATTGTTAATTTAAATTCAGTTAGCACGAAAACTTTTAAAAAGCCATCGTTTAGATTTTGCGTCTCGCAAATTTTCTAGAAAATGGCGTCTCGTTTATATGTCACTTTCAAATATTTTAAACCGCCGCCAGCCTTGTGTCATTCTATTTAAAAACATCTAGAAATTTGGCCTAACTCACAATCGATTTCCTTTAATTATTCATCATCCGAGACCTCCGAAACACTGGTGTTCTCGTTCATCAATCTTTTCGGTCTGTTCTACGCTCTTTCTGCTCCTTCAATAGAACGGTTTATGTGCTAGGCACCGTAAAGTGTTCCAAAAGCGTACTTTGATCTTAGCCTTTATTCATTATCTCCTCTCTTCTCTTTCTCTCACCCTCATTTACACTCCTCCCCCATTCCTCTCTCTTTTTCTTTCTCTCTCTTCTTCTGGCTGTCTCTCACTCGGGAAGGAGGGTGAGGTAGGTGAGACGAGTACCTTCGGAGGCATGGCCCCAAGGGAAACGGGTGCCCGTGGGGAGGGGGGGGAATGAAGCGGGGGAGGAGCATGAAGGGGGCGTGAGGAGCGTAGGCAGAGGGAGAGGGAATGCGGCGGGAGTGAGAGATGATGCGGAGGCCCGCTTTGGGAGACGGGAACGGCGTCACCGGATGGGCGTGTGTGTGTGTGAGAGAGAGAGAGCGTGGGTGGGTGGAGAAAGGAGCAGGGGATGAGAAATAGGAGGAATGAGGGAGGAAGAGATTGGGTGGGGAGAGGCAGGGCATAGGAGGGAGAATGTTACCGAGTTTGGAGATAGAAGAGAAGGAGGGAGAAGAGAAGGAGGGAGAGGGGGATGGCAAAAATTTGCGAAATGAGTGGCGAAGAATGGAGACGAAGGTTTTTGAAAGTAGAGGAATGGCGAGCTAGATGGGGAAGGAGAATGTGTTAGTATGCGTGCGTGTGTCGGAGAGAGAGAACGTGTTAGAAGGAAAAAAGGATTGAGGAATAGAAAGATAGAGAGCGAGAGGAAGGGGTGGGTGAAGAGGATAGACGCGTTTGGAGTGTGGAGGAGAGGAATGAGGAGGGAACTACGACTGTTCTGACGTCGGAAGGCACTTTACACGACCCTTGAGGGGAGTGCCGCACAATGATAAGTTGCCAAGTCGAGGTGTAACAATGTTAGAAAGTGCCTTCGTGCATTATTTAATGAGGTAACCAACATTAATGGATGGGACGGAGACAACATTGAGCGTCTCGGATTTGGCTTTCATTGCGCACTTCTACGACAATTCTTTCTTTGTTGCTTTCGCACGATGAGATATTGAATGCCATGCGCACTCTCAGGTATTTGTCTGTAAGGACATACTATAGATCTTTGGAAAAATATTCTCGTTAATGCAGTTTTAAAATCTAGGTAAACAATTTATTCAATGAATTTAAAGAAAGAACCATCAACTGACAGTTATGTGCTATGATAAAAGCAACTCTGCAATATAAGCGCTATGATACTCCATACGACTACGCTATATATTATAGATTGGTTTGTATCGTTTGAGTGATTCACTTAAAATGATGCATAGGATTAAACAGTTTTATACATATATATATATATATATATATATATATATATATATGTATATATATATATATATATATATATATATATATATATATATATATATCATCATAGGTAGTCTGTCCGTAGACAGGTCCGTGATTATTCTTGGTTAAACCTGGTTCTCCATATACTCCTATTTTCCGCTGTCCTCTTCATATCTTGATAACTCTCTTTCCCTTTCAAATCATCTATCAGCTGAAATCTTTTCCTAACTCTTTCCCTTTTTCCATCTAGTTTTCCTTCTAACACATCTTTAGTCATACTCTCTCTCCTCAGTTAATGTCCAACCCAGTTAGCCTTCCTCTTTCTGATAGTCTGTATAATCATTCGCTTCTCTCCTATTCTTCGTAGCACTTCATCGTTTTTCATCCTATCTGTCCATTTTATCTTCAACATACTCCTCCAAGTCCACATTCCAAAGCTTTCCAAGTATTTGATGTCATTTTTTCTTAGCGTCCATGTTTCTGCTCCATACAATTCTATACTCCATACGTAGCATTTTATCAATTTCTTTCGGATATCTTCCCTTATATTCCCTGTAAGTAGTTGTTTCTTTCTCCTGAAAGCCGCTTTTGCTTTTCCTATTCTAGTTCTGATCTCATCCGTACATTTTTCTTCTCGTGTTATGATGCTTCCAAGGTATTTATATTCTGAAACTTGTTCTAAAGGCTTTCCTCCAATACTTATGTTTAGATTGTCTTCTTTTCCCGATATTCGAATGACCTTGGATTTTTCTGTATTTATTTCCATGCCGTATTTTCTACCTGTTATCACTAGTCTATTTCTCATTTTTTGTAACTACACTTTCTTTCTTGCTAGAAGTACTTGATCATCTGCGTATTTTACTGTTCTTATAATCTTTCCTCCGATTTTGAAATCTCCTGTGCCTTCTTAAGCTTCTTGCATTAGACTTTCTCCATATATATTGAATGGGGCTGGCGATAGGCAGCAGCCTTGTCTTATTCCTCTACCGATATTTATTCCGCAGGTGACCACATTCTCAAACCTGACCTTTACAACTTGATTCACATATAGATTCCTAATCAGTCTCCTGTCTTTCCAGTCTACGCATATATCCTTTAATATCTTCATCAACTTTACCCAATTTACTCTATCAAAGGCCTTCTGCCAGTCTTCGAAACATGAGCAGATATCTTGACTGTACTCTATTGCCCTTTCTGATATGATTCAAACTACTCCTATAGCATCTCTAGTTTCTCGTCCTTTTCTGAAACCGAATTGATCATCCCTTAGTATTTCTTCTGCCTTTTTCTCCAGCCTTTTATTAAGAATCCTCGTGATGATCTTCGATGTGTGTGACAGAAGACTTATCGTTCTGTAATCTTTACACTGCTTTGCCTTTGGCTTATTCTTTATAGGGTCATTGTTACTTCTAGGAAATCCCGAGGCCACTCTCCCGTGTCGTAAATCTTATTAATTAATTTCGTGATCGATTTTAGTCCTTCGGATCCCATGACTTTAAGTATCTCAGCCGTTATTCCATCGCTGCCCGTGGCTTTTCCCTTCGTTAGTTCCACTATCGCCTTTTCTACTTCGCTTTCCATAATACTTGGTCCTAAGTTGTATTCTTCAATGTTTTCCTCATTTTCCAGTTCTATTTTTTCCGCTTCTGCTTGTTTGCTGTGTAACTCTTTAATGTATTCTTCCCATACCTTTGCTACATCCTTTGTTTCTGAGACTATCTTCCCATCCGTATTCATAATTCCCATACCATGAATTCCATTAGATTTCTTATCTTCTAACTCGAGTGCTCTAGTGTACATCATATCGTACCGTCCTTACTTCTCAATTTGTTCTATTTCCTCACATTTTCCTTTTATCCAATTTTCTCTAGCTTTATCTGTTATCCTTCTCAACTCATTGTTTATATGCCTATAGTTGGCTCTACCTTCTTCAGTGTTAACGTTTTTCCATTTTTGTCTCTCATTCATTTTCTCCAGCATTTCCTTCGTGATCCATGGTTTTCTGATTTTCTTCTCTTGTTTTCCAATCTCTTTATCCAAGGTATCTTTGATACTGGTTTTAATTTCATCCCATTCTATATCAACGGTCTTCGGTTTGTTTTCCAACATTCTTAGGTTATCTTCCAACTTCATGCTGACTACATCCTGCCTTTCTTTCAGTTTTTCTAGGTCCCAGGTCTATCTTTCTCTTCTCGTTTTTCTTATTTGTTTGAGCTTTGTACTCATGTCAAGTATTAGAAGGCTATGATCTGAATCAATGTCCGCTCCTTGCAATGCCTTGGCGTTCTTTATGCTGTTCCTGAATCTTTGTGTTACAAGGATGTAATCTATTTGGCATCTCATTCTATCTCCTGGGCTTTTCCACGTGTATAACCTTCGTTTATGGTTTTTGAACCATGTATTAGTCACTACAAGGTCATTATTGATACAGAATTCTACGAGTTTCTTCCCTCGATTTCTCTTCCCAAGTCCGTATTGCCCGACAACATTTTCTTCCTGTCCTTCTCCGAATATGCTGTTCCAATCTCCCATTATTATGCAGCTTACCTTTCCTCTTCCTTTTTATTCGTAAATTTTATTAATTTCCTCATAGATCTCATCTATGTCTTCATCTTCATGAGCTGACGTTGGCATATATACTTGGATTATCAGCATGTCCACTGGGACTGCTTTTAGCTTTATTGCCATCAGTCTATCGTTCGTTGCTATTATCATTGTCACGCTTTTCATCATATCTTTCCTAAGTATCAGAGCTACTCCCCTTTCCCCACTATTTCCTCCAGAATAAACTACTGTGAATTCTTCCAAATTGAACTGTCCTTCTCCCTCCCATCTAGTTTCGCTTAGTCCTATAATGTCAACTCTATTTCTTCTCATTTCTTCTTTCAAGTTCTCTAGATTTCCTGCCCTTCTCATAGTTCTTACGTTCCAAGTCCCTATTCGTAAATTACTTTCGACAAATGTTTTCCTCAAGGCAGTCCTCGCCCGGAGATCCGATTGGGGGACTATTTTACCTCCGGAGTGTTTTACCTCGAGAGAACTCATATTGTGCAACCATATAATCATTACTATATTACTATATACATATATATATATGAATAAAATATTAAATTATACTATTAGAAAAAATATAATTTTATAAAATTCTATTAGTGAAAAAAATGAGTTCAGTTAATTAATAAAGGTATTGACTTATGTATTTTAAAGAAAAATCATTAATTAATATATATTTAATTATACATAAAATTGACTTATCTAAAAATAGCTGATTCTTACATTTATATGGTGTATGATATACAACTCATGGTTCATATAGAAGGGCTATAGAAATATTGCGATGATGGTCACTCAGTGGGTGCAACTCACGGAAAAATTCCAAAATTCTATAAAATATCTTTTCATGGAGTATTTTCTATTTCTTTTTTGTACATTGGTTGATGTCAGTGCAGTTAAATTTTAAAATTAGCTAAAGTTGAGGTGCAAAATTGAGATTTTAATACGGCGGTAGCCAAAACAATGGGATTTATTTTAGCTCTACCAAATTTATAATTATTTAGCGATTTGTTTTTCCAGTCATCAAAAGAACAACTTTTAACAATGGAAAATTTTTTCACGGCATTCTAGAAAATTGTTGTCCCATTTGAAAAAGTTCAAAGATGAAGTGCGAAAGATGAACAGATAAGATAGATGTAAGTTGTTGGTGATATTCTAGAACATCAGATTCTCTGTAGTATTTGAGACGGTTTGAGATGCATTAAAACAAACTCTGAGGCATAAGAAAAAGAAGTGCAAAAGCATATGAAGTACATTAAACAAGGTGTGTTTTATAAATAGTGTAATATATTAGAAGTAATACAGTAGTTTTGCAATGCACGTGATACACTTTTAACCCTAAGTAGAAATGTTTTTTAATGTATATTTTATAGATAAAATTTCAAATATTTACCCTATAGGCAAAAGAACAGTCAATAAATGTTTAGAAATAACCCACCGTTGCTGCACTCATCAAAATATTGGCGTTAACAACTCTCGATGGAGACATCGCAATGGACGCATTGAGTTCCATTCCCTCAACTTGGATTTTTCTCTCTCGACATGTTTTTTCTCCAAACGCACTTCCCTTTCTCTCTCCCTCCGCTCTTTTATCTCATCCAGTCTCTCCGAGGCCGCTTAGAATGTTCCTTGGCACCGGCGGTAAGATATCTGGCCTCAACTCAGAGATTACATTGGTATAACGGGTGTTTGCGCGCGGACGGTAAATAGAAAAAGAGAGATAGGGAGGAAAGAGAACTTTAAAAATATGAGCACTTAAAAAAAGAGAGGGAGAAATTTCGCTCGGACTTGGGTGGATGCGGTTGCGTTTATCGGCCGAGGTTCGAAAAGTGGGCAAAGGGGTTTGGGAATTCCTTCAGTTTATCGTTGCGGGACGTCGGGGATGTAGGGAGGAGGATAGTGGGCGGCAGGTGGGGATGCGCCGAGGAGGGGAGGCGGAGCCATTTGGAGGAAGAGGGAGGAGAGGCAAACGGCGCTCTTGCGGTCTCGAATTTTGAGCGAAGAGAACTTAACGGTATACTTTCGAGGTATGGGATAAAACGCTGGAATTTAAATTTCCCTTTTCTCTCTCTCTAAAAGTTACTCTAGCCGTGGGACAGTTTCGAAAAGGTTAAGGAAAGCTTTCAGGTTCTTTTCATTCTTTATTTAAAGCCGCTTTCATCAGATTAAGAAACATAAGTCGCCTTTCTGTTGCGAATAGACATGTCGCCTTTCTCTGTTCCCACCGAGTTCCTGTATTACCCTTGACATCGTAACACTGGCGTATTCCCCTCACGAATGAATCCCATCCTACCTACTCCATCCTCTGCTTATCCCTCCTCTCTCCCTCAACATCCCCTCCCTCATCCCTCCCTCCCTCATCCCTCCCTCCCTAATCCCTCCCTCCCTCACTCATCCCTCCCTCCCTCATCCCTCCCTCCCTAATCCCTCCCTCCCTCATCTCTCCCTCCCTCATCCCTCCCTCCCTCATCCCTCCCTCCCTAATCCCTCCCTCCCTCCCTCATCTCTCCCTCTCCCCCCTCCCCCTCCAACCCCGCCCCTCCTCCCTCCCTCATCCCTCCCTCCCTCCCTCATCCCTCCCTCCCTCATCCCTCCCTCATCCCTCCCTCCCTAATCCCTCCCTCCCTCCCTCATCTCACCCTCTCCCCCCTCCCCCTCCAACCCCGCCCCTCCTCCCTCCCGCTCCATCCCTCCCACCTCCCTCATGCCTCCCCCTTCCTCATCCCTCCCCCCTCCCTCATGCCTCCCGCTTCCTCATCCCTCCCTCCTCCCTCATGCCTCCCCCATCCCTCCCCTTTCTCATCCCCCCTCCTTCATCCCTCCCCCTCCGTCATCCCTCCCTCCCCCTCTCTCATCCCTCCCCACTCTCATCCCTCTCTCATTCGTCCCCCTCTCATCCCTCACCCTCTCTCATCCCGCTCCCCTCTCTCATCCCTCCCTCACTAATCCCCTCTTTCCCCCTCTTCCTTTTCTCTCTCATTCTCTCCTACACCCTCTCCCCACACCCTGTCCCCACACCCTCTCCCCTTCCTTATGCCATTTCCGCCTTACCACAATCTTATCCTTCCCCTCACCACACCTTTCCATGAGACTCTCTTTTCACCCCACTCACGCCAAATTTCAACTATTCAACCCCTTTCCTTTTCCCGCATAGCTGACACTGCCTCCCGCGCTCGTTCCGTCGTCCCACAGCACTCCAGCCCATTCCCTTGCATTCATTCTCGCCCTTTTCTCTTCTCCTTATACATTCCACTTGCTTGTCTCTCTCTCTTTCTCTATCTGAAATCCAAACCCTTTCCGGCATGGGTGTCTTCCCTTAGTGTTCCTCTGCCCAACAAATTCCTTTCGTACTCTCCTCAGCAGTGCTGAAATTGTAATGAGCGATACTTGATTTTCGTTATGCAAAATTCAACTTCTGTGAACGTTTTTCAAATGAAAATGTTTCTATAATATTATTCGTTAAATGTAATTGCTCCGGGAAGGTATTGTGCTAGTTAATTTATTAATAAAAGGATCACTATCGCGATGTCTTCTTTATTGTACAGTTTAAGGCAGGGGTGGGCAAACTGCGGCCCGCGGGCCACATGTGGCCCGCAAGGGCATTTTATGTGGCCCGCGATGCCATTATGAAAGCGAACCGTAATATAAAGTAGAGATAATTTCATTTTTGTAGCTTAAAATTAGCGCCGGAAAACCTTTTCCAATGATGTTATGAGGATAACATATTATTTATTATTGATTTTCACTAACAGGATCTCTCGCATTACCTCACATTACTTACGATGTGAACCCTAACGTGGCCCGCCGAAGCATTTTCATCTGTTAATGCGGCCCGCCACGTAAAATGTTTGCCCACCCCTGGTTTAAGGGGCAAAATGTCAAAACGAAGAAATGAATTTTGAATCGACCGCACGTTTCATGCTGGCATCTTTCAAAAACCCAATCATACACTTATGATTTAAAACGTGATAAGAATAGAAATCACCATTCGAATGAAGAATACGTTTCCTTCTACCTTCTGTTAAGTGATAACGGTTCTTTTGACTGTCTCTATGAATGTGCCGAATTTGTTTCAAAACAATTCTAAATATATTCGTGTCCGCAACTAGCTAATTTTTGAGATTGAGGCTGACGTGGATGCTAAAAAAATCCTTCAGGATTCTGAAAATTCGTCACCTTGAGAAGAAATTGTGGTGACAGCCCCGGGTTTCGATCTTCGACATCGTCTCAAAGAAAATCTTAAATCCAATTTGGTGTTTAATGTAAACTGGGCCCCAAACAGGCCGATTTGCCTCGGGCCTATTTAGGGAAGGTCTTTGACCAGAAGGCACGCAAAGGATAAATGATATTTTGGTGCCCTCTTTATGTTATGCATAACTTTATTAATATTTTTGAGAACTTTTTATTACACAAAAATAGGAAATTGCCTTATTTATTTAAAATTATGGAACTTACTGCCTACTCCCTGATATTCACCTCCCGGGAAAGAACTTCACCATCTTTCTGCAGCCATTCTACCGTCGAAGTATTTCTGTCTTCTTTTCTTTGCTCCTTCCTTTCCCTCCTCTGTGTGAGCTCGGCTCGTGAATAATTTTTTTCGAGTTCTTCGTTTCATTGTACATTCTCTCCTTTTCTTTCACATAAACTTTCTTCAACTTCCCTTCCTCTTTATCCTTGTTCGTCCACTAATTTGTCCAACATAATTTGTCTTCTTCTTAACTGCTTCTCATATGAGCTTTTCTTAGTATTATTCCCTAACACCATTAAATTCTTTATTCCTTCACCGTTTTTCTTCATTTTATGTTGTCATTTGTCATTTATTTATTCCATCTTACAAGACTTATATTGGCATTCGTATAATATACTTATTTTAACTGCCTTAGGAAATGTTTTAATTAATAAGTGAAAGGTTAAATATAATATATGGATAAATACTTTTTCATATTCCTATATTTTCTAAATCCTTGAAAAAATTCTCGTGCCTTAATCGTTTCTATAGAACTCGGATTCATTTTCAAACTTGTTCTTATAACTATGGTAGTTCATTTGAACTTTTCGAAGTTCAGAGGAATGTCAGTTATCCTTCAATCATTTATTCTACCCACTTTGTGCAATATTCTTTTAAATTTAACAAAAAGATTCGAAGCAGTATTTATGTAATTTTTCATAACTTTATTGATTCAATTAGTTCTCCGCTGTACAAATAAATTAGGTGTCACTCCTAAAAGGTAAAATCTCTCAATAAAATAATTTTCATTAAATCCCGTTTTATTGTAAATACCGTTACATGTCACCTCTTTAATTAATAATTAATTTTACAGTGCGATCACTTATTCGATATTTCTTGTATTATTCTGTTTTTTTATCTTCAATACTTCTAAAATCATCATTCATTTGTAGTTACATATCCTAATTAAATATGATTCTGCGTACAGTTACTTTTTGTTATTTTTCTACCTAAAGCACCCCTTTCCTCTCACATTTCCCTTTACCTATTTTATTTCTCCAATAAATTTCATATTCTGTAATGGTCTTCACATCATATTCACGCTGCCAATAACTCTTTTATCTTATTATAATTTCTCAACTGTAAGTCGTTTCTTTTTGAGAATAACTCGATCTTTATTGTACCTTTATACATATTGCATTTTAATATTTCTCTTTTACTTTGAATTTCCTCCTCGGATTTATTTATATGCTGATCTTTATGTTCGTTTAGTCCATCCTAGATTAATTACCTCCAGATTGTAAATTTCCTTTACCTAGTGGTTACTAATCAACTTCGTCTGCGTCATCCCCTTTCCGATATTTTAAAGCTTTTGTCTTTCAAAATCAGCAGCTCTCGATCAATAATTGGATTATCAATAACCCCTACGATAGCTTCTTATCGTTATCGATCCTTCTGACCACATAAGTCATACTTGGCCTCGGTATACAGGCAGAGTATCTGCCGGCGGTTCCTAAGGTTGCGGTTTCGAATCCCGCCGAGAACATGGATGTCTGTGTTCGTCGTTGGGTTGCATGCAATAGTGGACTAGATGGTCTAAAATATCTCCCTTATAACAAAAGTCGGATTATTATTATAAATATCGTATAACTCACATTATGGGGTCAACTATTTGGTAAAAGACTGATTTGAGGAACAAATTAACAACTTTGAATTCTCGTTTGTTTCTGTAGTCGCATACTGATAAGCATTCCTCTGAAACATAAGCTTTTACATAAATGTATGTAAACCACCTTTCAAAAACTCTTCTCGATTTCGATATTTGCACGATTGTCTCTATTCTGAGGAATATCTACCGCGTATATCTCCGAATCGTATCTTATTAAACCTTTCTCTCGTTTTTCTTCCATTTTATCTTCTTTTTCTTCGTATTCTCATCTTATCCTTTTGCACTGCTTTCTTTTTTCCTTAGCCCTTCTGAACCCTGATTTCTCTCCACTTTTTCCTCTCCACAGTTTTAAATCCGTTAACCCTAGATTAATAACCTTTGTTTAACACACGGGATTACTAACCATTCGTCTAACAGACTACCTCATACTAATATTTTTAATAAAAGAAAAAAGAGATACACTTAAATTTTTTCAATACTTAACAATACTTCAACACTCTCTGGTATATTTAAACATACAATACTGTATTCAATTTTATCACAGCTTTCCAAACACGTTTCCATTATGCTCTCTACAAATAGCGCGTGAACATGGAATTCAGTGGAATCTTGTACTTCTCCTCTTCTTAGGACAAAATGCACATATCGAACGTTTACTCAGTTCACCCTTATTCTGGCTCTCCTGGGGCAACTCTATTTGCAGAACATTAGCGATCATGGACTTAAGAGTACGACTTAATTTTAGGATCACCAAGTAACGTTAAGGCGACCTCAGTTGCGTAGCACAAAAACAAAGCAAAAAATATCTTGTGTAAACAGTCACACTAGAAGAACACAAGCTAAAATGAGGCTATAAAAAAGCCAAACCTAGAACTAAAAAATATGGGGTAGGGGGGTATATTTGTTTTGGTCGTCGTCTGCCAGACGAATGGTTAGTAATCTTGGGTTAGGATCCTCCAGCCTCAGCCTCGCCTCCGAAGTTGCCCACTCCCCTTTAATTTCTTCCAAAGCCAATTATTAGTCTTTATCTCTGCACATACACAGCACGTTACGTGGACTAGATGAATATCCGCTTGTTGCAACTTTCTTTACCACCGACTAACCTGATTAACTCCGTGTCCCCCATGGGCCATCGTGATTCGCGCACCAGCGCCATATCATCGCTCTCGGGTGTATTTGATGGATCCAATTTTGTTTATCCGTTCTTCTGAAGGCCAAAGCCTCGGATTGTGCTGCTGTGTGCATGGTGGTAAGAAGTTTCGCTGTGCAAGGCTATGGCAATAATTAATAGTTAACATGGGTCGTGTTGACGTACTCTTGGCTTATATACTCGCAAAATATTTTTTAAAGTTAGTAATTCAAAACTTATGTTTGCATTTAATTTGCTTGCTACGCTTCTATACCTTGCTATATAATTTTTTAGACTTCTAAAAAAGATTTTCTTTTCTTTTATAGAAATGTCACTGTAACGTAAATAGTATAGTTAGCATTTCAATACCGGAGCATTATGATATATTCTTCTACTTGCCTTTATGAAATTTCTATTCCTTGGGCGATATTCACATTATCCTGGTGGGCCTGGATAAAATTGTTTCTTTCATGAGCTATGGCAGAAAATGTTTTCTTTAGATTTGGCGAGCAGAGTCCCTCGACTGGTATTTGAGCAAATCACAAAGAATTGGATGCTAAAAATATACTGTAGATAAATTTCCTTTCTCCTTTAGAAAATATTAATGCTTCTAGTTTTTTTTATCGAAGATTCTGGAGTGGAAGGTACAGGGTGTAACTCCTTCGAGTGGTGTGGCGAGAGTGGGAGGCGAGACGATGGAAGAGCGACGGCGGATGTGAGTGAATGTGGGGTAGACATGGAGTGAGGAGAGATTGAAGAGGGAAACGAAGGGATACGAATAAACCTATTGAAACCGAGTGTCGCAGGAGATCCTCGTATCTCTAACTCTCTCTCAACTTCCCCTGCAGATGCATCGTTGAGATTGTTTTCTCGCGAGGATTTGGTGCGAGGATATCAAGACCGTGAAAGGAAATTAGTTTCACATCATAAAAGCTTCGTTCGCTCGGGATTTAATGCCAACCGAATGTTTATTGTTCCTGTCAGGGTGAATAAATTCTAAGAAACTTGGTTTAATTATCCAACAGGAATTCTTAATGTAATTGAAAATCCTGAGCGGTTTAAATTCAATTCTAGATTTTGAATTTATATTTAGGTAATTTACTTTACTATATTAACTGAGGCGAAGAGGCTATTTTTCCTTTACGATATGCACTCCTTCTTTTTAGTTTCAAAATGAGCAGTTAACGTAGATTTCTATGTTGCTTCAGCGTTAGAACTCTTTGGTGACATAAAAAATCGGATTACTGAGTATAAGCATTATTTGGATTTAAAAAATATCAACGGTAGAGCAATAGTGGCATAAAACCCTTCTCAGTGTGACGTCACTCCTTCCCATCTTATTCCCACACACCATGACATATCCCCCTCCAGCATAGCCCATCCCTTAGTGAATCCATTCCCCTCCTCTTCTTCCGCCAATCTCTCCTCTCCCGTGATGCCTTCTACTCTCCTACCTCCGCTACCTCCCTCTCTTTCTTTCTACACCCTCCGCTCACTCGGGACTCCGTGTCCCTCGCCCCCTTGTGTCGCTTCCATCTGTGCCCACTGGATGTGTCCTCCGCAGACGGGAGCCTCGTGGGTGGGTGGGGGGAGAACCTAGAATGTCACAGACCTGAGGGAGTTGGCAGAAGTTCTCATTCCACTCCACTGTTTACTTCCATTCGCTCCCTTGAGGAAATTACCGCCGACTTCTGCCTCCAACCATTCCTTTTACCTAGCGTTCTCCCCTCCTCGCTCTTTCTCACTCAGACATCTCTTCACACCCACCCGAATTCTCCACCCCCACCCCTTTGTCCGCATCCTCAACCCTCTTTCCTCCGCACCCTCTCTCCACTGTTCGTACGAGCATCCCCCTCTCGTCGCTTCGTCCCCTCTATCTCATCTCCCATTCCATCGTCAATAACCATCCCCTCCACCAACTCTCCTTCGCCCTCCCCCCCTTTGCCACCTCGTCCATTCTCGTCCTCCCCCTCTTCCATCCTCGGCCCAGCCTCCCTCGCTCTTCCCTTTATCACCCCCCACGAGACGTCTTTCCCAGACATCTCTCGCAAGCACTCTGAAGACACGCCCGTCACTTGGTACCTCAATCCCTTCTCACCGTATAAACTATCAGAGGAGCTCAGTCTCAACTCTCTATTTGGACAAACATGTACAAATAATTTTCTGCGATCGAGACTGCGGAATCCTTAATGTGCTAGTTAACACTGAACCTGTGTTTTGACAAGTTTTACCGAAAGTAGTGTTTTGCAATCATTGTTGGATAGACGTTTTTGGATGGAATTGACGTCGATATCGAGTCATTTTTATCATGTTAACGTTTCTAGCGTTGTTATAAGCTCGTGAAACCTTTTTAAAAACTGCTTGTATCGTGGATAAAGGACAAAATATTATCAATTGTAGTTCATTTTAATATGTAAATACGTTAATATTAAATATTATTATTGCTCCAATATGAGGTTTTCGCAGTGGATTCATAATAAAGTTGAAACCAGGATACACGATGTATTAAATGAACCAAAACGAATAAATAATACTTTGTTTCTATTTGAAGTTCTCATGTTGATGTTAATATTAATCTAAAAATATAAATATAGACTCCATATATAGTTATAATAGGAATTGATTTCTTTAGATAATTATTTATAGCAAGGATATTTTTATTAACATTAAAAAACTATCCCTCCATCGTCAAAAAAAAGATTTAAGGAAGATATTTTTAAGCATGTAAAATATAAAGATACGGCGGGTGAATTCTAGATATTATACTTCATACTGTACGAACTATGCAAATTTACAAAATTTAATTAAGTAAATAACTTGAAACAAAATGAATTTCTATCTCTGACAACAATTTCATCTCCTTATATTTCCTAATTATTATGAGAATTAATTTTGTAAAATCAAGAGACTAACGCAAAATTTGCTAGAGAAAATTCACTTTTTCTGCGACATTTTCAAAATTTTCATCGAATGGGTTAAAAAGAATGACCAACACACACATTTGAGATGCTCTTATGGTAAATTTGAAAATATGCATAAATTGAATGCAGCAACATTTATCTATAACATTTACAACCATCATTTTTTGTAGATAAGTTTTCATAAAAATTGTAATCTCCACATTTACTCCAAAATATACTGAAATGCAGTTTTGGTTATATGATAGATACGAGCATGTCCAATAAAACTTGAAAGCAATGCTGTTTTGTTCCGTGGATGTAGGGTAAGGTAAGGAAAGGCCGAAAGAAAACCAAATTGAGTATTCCAAGCTTTTAGCTGCATCTACGAGGTGATACATCATCGTCAAAAATATTGAAATAAAAGAGGAAGAGGGTAAACACAAAGTGCAAAAGGCTAAGGAAGTGGCAGTACCTAAGCGATGATGGAAGGAATATATTCTGGGTGAACAAAAGAGTTTCGGAAAAGGTTCTAATTTTTCAACTATGCTCTGAAGGGAAATAGCATTACGCGCGAGATGGAGCGACCGCACGGAGAGTTGTGGTCTCTGCGAAGGGCAAAAAGGGCGTTCCAACACTTGACAGCCGGATGGCGACGTGCTGCACGTTAGCGCCATTACCGCTTTTTCTCAGGAGCGCTAGGAACACAGTTTCTTTGGGAAAAACACGGAAAAACTTGGAGGAGAGAATTCAAATATAACATTTCCGATGAAAAGCGTAGTATCGTTTTAAAAAGTTAGCACTATAACAACTGGTTTATGGATCGTTGTAGAAAATTATGGATTTTTTAAATTATGAATTATGTTGTTCACAAAAGTCGGATAATTAAAAAAACATGTATATTTTATTTAGTAGCGACACAATCGAATATATCATAACCGCTGTGTCCTTGCCTGCCTCCTGCGTGCCTGCGTCTGAAGCCTCGAGTGACGTCACCTTCCGGCATGAACGCAAATAAACCGAGAACGGTCAGTTCGATTTCGACGAATCTTTCACCTGAATACTCGGCGCGAACTCTTGCAGGTTTTAAGTAGGTAGTCGACCCCCGGAAAGGCATGGGTTCGATACCAGGATAGTTTTGTTTTTGCATTTTATTACCAAGTAATTGACTAGAATACGATGTGTAGAACTTTAGTCTTTAACATTTTAAAATATCTTACGATCGAGACCTTTATTCGATGTTTATATCATTTTACGCAGGAAAAAGTGTAAATTCTTATTCTTACTGTCGATTTTGTTGTTTAATACGTGTTTGTTCATATTTTAAGTTTATATTCAATTTTCTCCGGTTTCTTAACATTTCAAAAAGGATATCGCTAGGGTTGCCGGCATTGTTCGTCTCGGATTTTTGCATTGTTAGACTCAGGCTTCAAGTGCATTTGCACTAAGTTTACAATAAAACGCGAAGGACAAAAACAGATCGTCTCGAGTGACGTCACCTCCCAGTATAAACGCAAATAAATCAGATACGGTCGGCTCTATTTCAATGAATCTTTCGCTTTAATACTCGACGCAAAACTCTTGCAGTTTTTATGTGGGCAGTGGTCTCCCGAAAGGGCATGGGTACGATATCACGAAATTTTTCGTTTTTGCATTTGATTAACGCATAATCGACTGGAATACGATGAGTAGACCTTTAGTCTTTAACATTTAAAAATAATTTACGATCGAGACTTAGACGCGATATTTAAATTATATCACGTAGAAAGAAATGGCAATTCTTATTCTTACCATTGGTTCTTGTTTAATTCGTGTTTGCTTATATTTTTAGTTTATATTCGATTTTTTCTGATTTTTCAACATTTCAATTGTTGATCTCGGATTTTTGCAATGTTTGGCTCGAGCTTTCAAATACATTTGCACTAAGCTTACAATGAAACAAACGTATCAAGGACCGTAACCGATTGAAAATATGTTAAAGGTTTCGTTTAAATATAAGACTGTAGGTATGTGTTTTTGGTTATGAAAATGATGTGAGCTATATGATTATTTTGAGAGGGGCAATAAAATTGGTTCAACTAAAAACACTCTTAACAATTTTTGTCATAGGAACTATTACATTAGACCACTTCACGCAAGGTAACCTAAATGTTTGCAGGAATTACTGTAACGGGCCCCTAGTTATAGTTATTTTGACAGTGGCGGCTGACTATTAATCGAATATAATTTAGCGTATCATTTTCAGTGATACGTATATGATTTGAAATGTTTTGTAGACAGTGGATAGAAATATAAAATGAAAAATTTTCTGCTTAAAAAATTTAACGTGGTGTCCTGCAACTTTATCTACTGTAAATAATTTTAAAAAATAATGAAAGCGCGTGGTTTCTCGATGAATGAACGAAAAAACTGCTCACCATTCATTTCTATTACAAATAACTCGTCGACGCGTAAAAGACTCCATCTTTGGAATTCATTGTGTGGCAGAAAAGTGTTGCGTTATTATCATCGACTCCCAACGGAAAACTAACGACTCCTAAATCCTTCGTCATTTATTTATGAAACGAACTCAACAATGCACACACATCTGGACAAAGAACTTGAAAGCATTTTTCTCTTAAAACCAATTTCTACTCTTCTCTTTCAAATTCTTTTAGGTTTACTTTTTATTTCCATCTGAATCACATTCTACATTAACATCTCAAAATATTTTCCCTCGAGTTTTCCTTATCTTTCATTGCTTTTTTTCCTCGCGTTCATTTCTCAAAATACGGCCGTCCTTTTCATTTTATATTGAAGCTTTGCCTTCCTCTTCTGAAACCCTCTCTCCGCCTCTTCCTCTCTTTCTTTCACCTCCCCTTTACGTTTCTATTCCCCTTCTCTTCCACCCTTCCGTATTTTATTTCTTTCTCTCCTTCATATCTCCTATCTTTCTGTTGTCTCCTCCACGTCCCATATCCCCTTCCCGTAATTCCGCCGCAGTCCCCTCCCTGTTCTCCCTCCCCTCACTCCCATTCTCCTATTATTCTCCCCTCCCCTCTCACTCTCCATCGACCGTCCCATCCCCCTCTTTCTCCTCCTTCTGCATCCCATATCTCCGCCTCTCTCTTTTTTCTCGGGTCTTAAATGCCTTTACAGCGGACTCGGCGACACTTCTATTCGCTCCTCGAGTGGGAAATAAAGTGCATCCGTGACTTGGAAGTCGGAGTGAGGATTGGGAATAGGAGTAAATGTGAGGGAGTGGGGGAATGTGAGGCCGGGAGGGAGGGTGGGAGTGGTAGTAGCGAGGGGGAGGGGGTCGCGGGAGGCAGGAGAAGGCTCTACACTGAGGGGGTGGGAAATGCGGGAGGAGGGAAAAAGCGGGAAGAAGACGTGGAAATAGTGCGGGGCTTAGAGAGTGACAGGTGCTGTCCATTGCTAGATAAAAAATTGTTTATTTACATTCTATTTTGCATTTAGCGCAGCTATAGTAGCGGAGAACAATGTATGCGGATACACGTCTGTGTTCGTGATTTTTTTTTTAATTTTTCGAATAGGAACAGGGAAGCCATTGATCATAATTATTTTGGGGAGTTTTGGGGTTCATATCCGTCGTCGGTTGATGAGGATTTAAAATTTTTTCATCCATGCGACCGTCTCTGTTGAATATATGGTTACTCAAACAGGGTTATTCCTGTGTCATTCAACTTTCAACCTTTTGAAGTTTTGAAATTTTGCGATTCCTGCTCCGTCAGGGAGATATAGCATGACGTACTCATGAAAAATTTTATTTTTCCTTACACTTCTTCGGCCTCATTTTCTTTCCTTCAAGTGCAACCTGACCTATCTGTATTTTATCCAACGCGTTTCATTTATCGCAAGAAAAAGCTGTCTAATTAACTTTATTCCACATGCTCGGATAAATTGAATCTTTATATCATCGACAAACATTTTTAGCAGCATATTGCCATAGATTAAATGAACATGTTATAATGCTCTTTTTTAACGCTTTCTAGGAAAGTAGCTTTTTAAAATATTATTTTGTCTAAGAGGACATTGTATTTTAAAATATCCTAGTAAAATTTATTACCTTGAAGCCGTGGTCTCTAGATCATTTTTTGTTTCCTCTTTTATACTCCATATAACATATTGTATTATATAATTTTTGGTCATATTGAGAGCAAACTGAATCCTTGGAATTCAGGAAAGCGCAACACTGGGTTTTCTTGCGACATGCAACGTTTTTTGCCTTTTGCGTGAATGGCGAAATTCGAAATATTCGTTTATGTATTACATTCTTGGCAATTAAACATAACAAAGCATTAATTCATGGCGATTTGAACAGGATTTAGTGAGAACATCTCTGAAATTTGGGTTGAGAGGAAATCACGGTTAAAATTAATTAGATTCACGCACATTTTTCCAATTCTGTAAACGATTAGATAAAGCTCACAGGCATCACTGAAATTAGACAGCATCGGTTCCAAAATTAAGCATATTTGATGAGGTGTTAAATGCATGCTTATGTTCATTTATAGGTGGAATAAATTCATGGATTGGAACTAACGAACCACTTTCAGTGATTAATACAAGGTGTATGTAATACGTTTTTTAAGCTTCACTCAGAGCGTTGCCATTTTCATATAATAAGTAAATGCGTGGTATTCTCTTATATACCACTTTTTATCAAGAGAGACTTCGATACTTCGACATTTTAACGTAAGAGTCTTTTTTAACAGACAAGGATCTAAAGAAACTAAATATTTGCATATTGATAGCGTATTAATGTACTCATCATTATAATAAAAGTGCTGAACATTTATTCGTAGCATGCATTTAAAGAAAACATTATTAAGCTCAATGTTACGGTTAAGGAGTTAATTCTATTTAAAATCAATTTCGCTGTAGTCTCCATATTTACTTATTTATACATACTTAGGCTAACCAGATGTGCATTTTGTATATGAAACAGCCGCAGTCATTGGTGACTACCCAACATTAGAGTCATTTAGAACCTGATATATACTTTCAATGCTTCCTAGACAGTAAATTTTTACTTTCTCCATGTACGAAGTAAAGAGAAAGTATTGTTTTCATGAAAAAAAATCGAATTAGAGATTTCAACAGAAATATAGGTTTTAAGGTCCCAGATTTGTAGAACATAGCATAATGAAATCAACATGTTTAAACCTCGTCGGATGACTGGGAACTTTTCTGACCCCAACCTTCGTAAATGCCTTTTTTTTTGTTGTAATGTGTGTTTGAAATTTCAGCAATTCCTTCATCATTCTGTCCAGCACCTTTGGGATGAATTTCATACTTAAACTCTAGAAAAATTAATAAATATATCTTATGGGGTCAAATTTGACCACAGTAAGCCAGGAAATGACAAAATATTTGTAAATATTATTTCGTTTTTGACCGCCTCCTGGTAGTAACTACAACTTATTTAGTCAATATTTTCTTTGTAAATGGTCTTCCTACGTACATTAAGGAATTTTATATAAATATTTGGACTACTAAATATAGCTACATGCGTTACACACCGGAAAAATCGAAACGTACTGTTTCACATCGAATGCCGTACGCATGCTACGTATACTATTCTTTCTAATTTTGATTAATAAATCTTCACCTTGTATTATACTGAAATGTATGTTTATTACACTGTTTATGCATGCAATTATACTACAATATACAATTTGTATTGGGTCTGTTGAGCGTAGGTTATATCAAGACTTTACTCCTTCGAGAGATATTCAGTTACATCTTTTCTCAGTAATTCATATTTATAAGGTTTTTTGTTGACATTTCATTGTTTGGATTTTATGCACGTGTCTCTCTTACCTGATGCCGAATAACCGTCATAATATATAAGGTGTTCAATTTGGTTTACAATGTGGGGAAAATATATGATACATTGAAAAAATAACCGTATGAAGTTACATCTTGCACCTTTGCTAATCCTGCAGTCCGTCATATAACATCATAAAATATATTTCAAATGATTGTTTAGAGAATATTCCCATTAATATGCTTATAAAAATAATTTGACTATAAAGACAGCAATTATATGACTGGTGAAAAAGACCCCAGTCATCCAAGATGTAACTATTCTCCAGTCATCCTGCGAGGGTAAAAGCTATAGAGCAGGACGAACACAGTAAAAAGCTAAATAATATTTCTTTTACACGTATTTCTAGAGAACTGAACTAATGAATTTTAACCAAATATAGTATATTTAATCTTCATAAAAATAAATAACCAATATATTATATTTTAACCGAGTCGACTAAACAGGGCTACCACAATATCAAGGTTAGAATTTTTCTGTAACTATGAATTTGGAAGGTATTGGCTTAACCGATTTCAAAGAAATTTCGTGTAGGGCGAGTATAGGATGGGGAAAACGAGATGAATATGTTTAGAACGGATCAAAAAAGCAGTTATCACAATATAAGGAAAAATAATTTTCTGTTTTCAAAGTAAATACGTTCGTATACGATTGTACTGCGAGGAATTTGACGAAAAGCACCTTTGTATCACGGGAAACCTGTGTACCCCCCTACTTGTTATATATTAAAATTGTATTGAAAGGGAAGTAGGCAGATTAGTTCTTTCCAGAACTACTTGTATTCTTTCTTTTTTTGCATTTCGTGAACCATAGTGGTCGATGAATTAAACTGTAATATATTTACATAATTCGTTTTTTATTGATATCAGCGATAACATGACAAACCTATATATGTTGATGAAGATTTTTTTTAAATTTTCAGACCCGAAAAGTTTCTTTATGCAGAATGGAATGCATGTCATAAAGCATTACCTCGGTAGTTTGAGTAAAATATTTTAGTTTTCCAGTTTTTTTAGCTAAAATAATTTGAAAATATAATACATGTCTCTTATAAACGATAATTTGGTACTTTCCTGTTATCCCCTCTCCCCCGAAAAATTAAATTTTTAAAAAGTTTTATATTTTTTGGTTGGGTTCGGGTTTTGTTGGGGTTGTGTTGGACTGGGGTTGGGTTGGATTACATTTTGATTATAAGGAAAAATTCTACCCCAACCCAACCCATTAAATTAGAATCTAAAATTTTAGTAATTTTACCAATCGATTAATTAATTAATTTAATGGTTTGGGTTGGTTCGGGTAGGGTGTGTATTCTTCTTCCCTCATTCTGTGCAGGAGACCTAGGAAAGTTCACATTTAGAAAATATTTTTTTGGAGGAAGATAAGAGGAAAGTACCGATAATTTTATAATTTATTATATGTGTAATATTATTTATGAGCGATATTTGATATATATTTCTCTTCCAAAATTTCAGGTGAGTGGAGTTACGTTACCAGAAGACCATAAATACTTATGTGCACTAGTGATCCAACGGACTATGACTGACCGTGAGTTATATCCACATAAGAATTTTATTGGCCTTTCGTTTTCATTGATGTATGGTTCTTTTCATTCCCTTGTATTCATACTATTTTATTCTTTATAACCTTAATTCAATTAAGGATATTTTTCTAAGTAAAATCTTTTGAATGGTTGAAGTTGCTATCTCAGTAATGCTTTATAGTCAAAATTAAGACACTTATAAGGAAAATCCGGTATCACTATCAGGATCTACGCCTATATTTTCCACTGCTCTCTTCTTCATGAGCTCCTATCCTTGCTTTCCCTTCTTTATCACTCCTAGCCATTTTCCCATCCTCTCAGCTATTTCCTTAATCTACTTCCCTTCCTCCCTCTCAAACTCTTTTCCCCTTAACTCCCTCTCATCTCCATTCCTAACATTCCTCTCTTACACTATTTTCCTTAATGCTCTGCTTCCCACTATTTCCCTCTTGTCAGTTTTCACTCCTCTCTCTTTTCTCTCTCTCTTTCTCTCTTTTCTCTCTCTTTCTCTTTTTTATTTCTCTTTTCTCTCTCTCTTTTCTCTCTCTTTTCTCTCTTCTCTCTCTCTCTCTCCTCTTTCTCTCTTTTCTCTTTATATCTCTTTTTTCTCTTCCTCCCTTTTTTATTTATTTTCTCTCTTTTTTTCTCTTTCTCTCTCTCTCCATTCTCTCTCTCTCTCGCTATCACTGCTCATTTTTTTTCCTGGCTGCCCTTATATTCCTCGCACATCCTATCTCTAAGACTCTAACGTCACTTGCAAGGTGGCACACAGCGTCCTTGCGTCCATTAAAGGAGATGAGAGGAAGGATGTAGAGGAGTCTCCGAGTGTGTCTATGGAATAGGTAATCGCGAGGACTGAGATGAAAGGGATACACACACACCCCGCACACACGCAAACACGCGCACACACACGCACGCACGCACGCGCGCGCACACACACACGCGCTCACAGAGAGAGAGAGAGAGACACACACACACACGCTTCTTTTATCACTTTGTAATCGAGATACACTTGGTCACATTTGTCTTGTATTATAGTATTCGGATCTTGTCAACAAGATGGCAAATTAACAAAAACTCGTGACCTTGAAATTTATTTCTTTCGCATCATTGTCTCTGTATTAGTTTAAAAAACTTGCCGTACTTTCAACAAAATATCTTTTTTAAGTATAATTAAGTCTTTATTTTAATTCCCTCCCTTTTAATCTTTGATTAAAATTGGTATTGGAAATGAAAAAATGGTGGAATAAGAGCAAATGGTCCCCTTAAATAAATTTGCGACTTTCCTTGCTGATCTTACTATGTTTGTGAACGCTGATTTTATTCTACTAACGCTAATTTTTAATATTATATATATGTATTAAAAACAATCGTTAATTTATGTGTGACAATTAGAATATGCTGAATTGTTAGTAGGCCCAGGATTGAAAATGTTTTTCTCTTCCTAAGCTTCACTTTTCATCCTTTTTAATAAATTTGACATGAGTTTTATGGCGGGTTTGCTAGGAAGATTTTGTCATTGAAAACAGCTTTGGCATTTCTTCCATTCATTCATCAGATTTTCCATTCCTTTTTTCCAACAAATTTTTATCTTTTGTCCTTAATATAGGTTTAATGTCTTATTTTTTAATTCTCAGAGAAAGCTGCGTATTACATGTAAATCCCGACCATGAGAGTACTTGGCATATTTAGGACATTTAAATGAGAACTTCTGTAAATATGAAGCATGTATTCAAGATCTGACCTGATACTTAAAAATCATTTTAGGCTCGATTAATTTAAAAAATATCTCTTTATATTGATGCATTAATTACTTAATCGTTGAGCAACATTAACGCCGGTGTTTTAAAGCATAAACTATTAGAGATATATGCAAGGTAATGTTCTCAGTTACAGGAGAATTACAATAAGAAATAGTTTATTTAAATAACTAAAAAGGATAAAATTCATTAAGAGGCACCTCGATTCTGGAGTTTAACAAATTTTATAATCTAGTGGTTTCAATTTTTGGATTCACAAATGATCAAAAGTTAGTATAAAAATTTTATGGCATACTTGAAACACATTACGGAGATTACAATCCATAAAACATTTATATTACTTTTGATCCCTAGTATACCTTAAAATTGAAACAATCACTCAGTCAGAGCTTTTATTTTTGTCTTTTTACATCCATTCTTAGCATAACACTTAAAGGCTTTTATGTTATGGCTAGTTTTGTCAAGTTTAGCATATAGCACAAGAAGCTCTGTCAGTTTTTCCGTGCTTTGTTTCTCATTTTACAGTGTTTTTAAAATTTTACTGATGTGCGTAATAAATGTTAATCCAGTGTGGCTTATATATTTGCTTTAGCTCCACATATTATTTTTCTACGACTGATAACAGCGAGATTTTATGTAAATCGCCCTAGTGACTAATGCAGAATATTTGTCTTATCGCTAGAATGACAGTTTGACGATCCGGAATGGTAGGCGTATGTAATCCGTAATCCTAACACTGGTCCACTGCATTCGAGGGCAATCGATAAGTAACCGCTGCATCGGGAATAAAATATAGCGATTTGAGGAATCTCGGAATGACGTATAGCGGTAGATTTCCATGACTTGGTTGTTTGAGAATCGTATGGAGAGCTGAGCGGATGGCATACTCTCCCGGGGCTAGTCCCGATTCATGACGAGCGCCGGATTGGCTACAGCGCTCGCAGTACAATTACTTTGTTGCTCCCGCGAGATTCTTCTGTTGTAGCGCGCGTGCATTGCAAGAGCATCGTGACGGCTGTGAGGCCGTAGCAGCGTTGCCTTGGTTTGTTCGGATGAGCCATTGCTTCCATATGGAGCTTCATTGTGAAATCCGCGAATGTATCAGAGCATCCCCGATTTTCTCTCGTATCAGTCTCTCTCTCTCTCTTTCAGACTGCTCCTTTTAATTTACGACGCGGAGTGCAAATGAAGCAGTGGGCTGAAAAAGACAGACGATGTTGCCGACTCTTGAGAGACATTTTGTCAGTCATTCCTAGTCTACATTTGTCCTTTCAATTTTTCAACTAAGCAATAAATAGTCTCCGAAACGGATAATTAAACGTTATGTGTCGTATTAATTTTAATTTTTGGCGCTTTAGCATAAATAAGTTGTGAAAAATATATATTTATAATCTAGAAGTAGTATAAAGGCGCAGAATACTTAGATTTGTTTTATCTAATCAGCGACGTTTGCCGAGGCATGTTGTGAGTAGAACTGTAGAGGCTAGCTTATCTGCAGATCACGGAGTGTGGACTGGTCACGTTAGAGTTGGCTTCTTGCCTTTGCAAAAAATTTCCCTATTCCTACACGGATGCAACAGTCGATAGTTGTTAGGAAACACGGTATAAATTAATAAAGAAATGAATTATTCTTTTATGCCAAGACAGAAGATATATTGATTTTAAGATTTCATTTTAGGAACAACTTCTCTTCCTCGAAAATTCTCCTGTTCGAATCTATTTCGGTTAAGCAATCACTCTATCGAAAGGCGAAATTACACAGAAATTTTTATGCAAGATAAAAATCATCAAAGCGATTAAAGCAAAGTAATTTGATTATAAATAAGATACGAACAAAAAATGATACTCACCTACTATATGACTATCTTTATAACGAGAAACTTAAAAAATGCTGTAACCTTGGATTCGTGGTAATTGAGTACACTTTATAATTTATTTCTCATTATTAGCATAAGCCCAGTTTGTTTAAAAGGTTTATTCCTGACCCCCTGATCCATCTTCATGTATTTTTCAAGAAACCAATGAAAATTTACTCATCGATTAGGTGATGGTCATAAAAGCAGAAAAATATATTTTTTCGTTATTTATAGGACGATATTGAACTAGTCGAATAATTCATTTCCTATTATTCAAAAACGGATTTTTGCTTTATTTCAATATTCTTTTGCTTATACTTGCATCTCTATCATCCTATTTCCAAAGTCAATATTCTAAAAAAAGCACTCGAAATCCTACGATTCTATTTCTCGCCTACTTATTTTCTAAGAAATCCAATTCCTTTTTTATTGATTTTCGTTCTCTAAAAGTTCCTCTTCCCGTTTCACAAGAAACACGCTTTACGTTAAGTTTAAAGTAGGCTTTTATCAGTACATTCATTCC
Organism: Tanypteryx hageni; assembly: GCA_028673005.1. Taxonomy (NCBI): domain Eukaryota; kingdom Metazoa; phylum Arthropoda; class Insecta; order Odonata; family Petaluridae; genus Tanypteryx; species Tanypteryx hageni. The sequence continues at coordinate 250,907,310 of CM054112.1, forward strand.
AATTCAATTCCACGTTCTCATCACTTTCGAACCATTAGCATTCTGTGTCAATAAACTATTTGAAATGCCGATAGAATAGATCCAATTTCCAGAGAATTTTCAATTCAGCCATCTATTGTAGGATCTCACTCTAGTGTTTAGTAACTCGAGTGCTCATCTGGAACACAATAGTATTTTCCTGCTTGTTCACAATCTGCAGACGGCACTTGAAAAATCGGCCGGCTCCAATTTAAAACTTTCGTACATTTAATCACAATTAACTGATTTCCTACCTGCAATCATATTTAATGTTTTTTGCGTTATACGATCAAATATTAGCGTTATATAGGATCTAAATTCAAAACCAATCGCGAATATTATGGATAGTATTACAACATTTTTTATAATATTTTGACATGGGTTACCACAGATTGACGGCTCGATCAACTTTAGAGATGGAACAATTTTTGAAACGAGAAAAAAGTCGGCTATGACCGGGAATTGAACCCGGGTCTTCCACTGCCGGGCGGATATTCTACCTCGGAACTATCGTAGCAGACTTTTTTCTCGTTTCAAAAATTGTTCCAACTTTCACAGCTTATGCCTGTCTGCATAGGATCTTCGGATCATATCATTCCATCAATTTTAACTTTAGAGATGATAAAAATAATACAAACGCAGCCGTCCTTAGATTTCTAATTTTTCTATTTCATTACATTCTTAACAAGATTTTCTTATTTTGAAATTTGATATAACATTTTTGTCTATATTATGTTTCATACACGAGAATATTTTCTAATTTTAATGACAGGTGTAGTGCGTTTGCAACTACGTAATTAGTGCCAAACAACAGGTGTGCATTTCGGTTCACTTATATAAATATATCAATAAATAAATAAAAACTCCTTCACCGTAAAAAGGAAGAGAATACTCGCACTCACGCTCCAGGTTGCTGGTAAACACCGTCGTAGGACCTTAGTCAAAAGGAGACACAAACACATGCAGAAACAACAAAATCCACTCCAACCAAAAATTAAAACTAGACACCGATGTTTCGACAGTTAAGCTGTCATCTTGGGTAGTGTGGGGTGTAGGAAGGAGAAGGGGTTATACATATACATATATATATATATATATATATATATATATATATATATATATATATATATATGGATTTTATATGTTTCTGCGTGTTCGTGTGTCTCCTTTTGACTTTGTGTTTATTTACTATTGTATTGCTTCACCGTGTCTCGCAACCCTCCCCTTTTCATTTATGTAAATATATCAGTTGGGAAATAACGAGAGGAAAGATGCACACATCATGCGTGCAGACATTCGAGGCAGGGGTCCTATTTACGATTTATGCAGCAATGTCAAAAATGATATGCCAGTAAAGATGCCAAGAAAATATAGAAATTTGATTTACCGACTTATTTCCTAATCAATTGTAATTAATAATACAATCGACAGTTATTTAAAACATACCTCATTTGAATAGTAGTAATATATCCTTTATGTTCACGTTCATTCGTCGTAAATTACTCATTTATTTTCACTTACAAACACTGTGCATACGTAAGGAAAATAAACGTATTTTCGTTAACTTCTTCGTTGTAGATAATACACTTTCATTTCGTTTACCAAATGTGGCGTGCGTACGAAAGAAAATTAAACATAATTAGGTTTCTAAACCAGATATTGTTTCCTACAGTTGCCACGAAGATTGTTTTTGTTGACAACAATTAAAAAAAAACGCGGGAAAAAACTTCTAAGTTCAAAGCAAATCACTACTTTCTCGTTTGATTTTCTTGAAATCGCCTGCTCCTTCGATAAATATTTACTGAACAAAACATGCCATTTGAATAGTTCTACAATTTTTGGTTCAAGACTTTTTTGTAAAAGCGATATTTTACGAGATATAAAGAAAAGTTCATTTTTTTCACCAGTAAATTGGCACTCGATTATGCTACGTGAACCATTTATATAACTTTCTTATTTTCTTTGCTCTTATATCCTAAATAATTTCATGAATATCCGCCCAGTGGTTTCGGAGATGAAACATGCGGACGGACGGACACGACCTGACTATAAGGCGCTCTTTTTAGTGCTTTTCTTCATTTCTGAAGAGCACTATATCTTCGCGATGTCCGTCCGTCCGTCCGTACACATATATCAAGGAAGAATTTCCTTAACCGATTTCAACCAAATTTGGTATAAAGAATGGACACATAAATTAATGACCAAAATGACATATTTGGATCGGATCGACTAAGCAGGGGTGCAACAATTGCAAAGTAAATCTTTTTGGTAATTATGAATTTGGAAGGAACTGGCCATACTGATTTCAACAAAATTTTGTATGAAGTAGGTGTGCAACATAATAAAATCAATATATTTAGTATAGATATAGAAAGCAGGGCTGCCACAACATAAGTAATTAAAAAATTTCTTATTACACGTATTTGTGTTAAACTGGCCACATTAATTTTAACCAAATTTAATATTTACAATATACATATACTATATAGTTTGCTTTTTAGTGCACTGAAATATTGGTTTCATCAATTTTTTATTTAATTTTGTTAACGTATATACAAAACCATATTAGCATATTTAAACCGAATCAGCCGGTTAGGGGTGCCACAATTACAAATTATACTCTTTCAGTTATTAAGGATTTTGAAGGAATTGGCTGAAAGGATTTCAATTAAATTGTGTAAATAAAATTTATACAACATACCATAATTAAATCAAGATGTTAAAAGCGGAGCTAAAGAGCAGAACTACCACAATAAAGAGTTAAATAATATTTTTACACGCATTTCTAGAGAACTGACCAAATGGATTTTAACCAAATATAGTATATTTAATCTTCATATAAATAAATAACCAAAATATCATATTTCAACCGGGTTACTAAACAGGGCTACCACAATATCAAGGTTAGTTTTTTCTGTAACTATGAATTAGGAAGGTATTGGCTGAACTGATTTTTAAAAAATTCGTTTGTAGGGTGAGTATAGAATGGCAGAATGAAATGGACATGTTTAGAGCGGATCTACGTAAATAGCAGGGCTACCCAATATAAGGAAAAATAATTTTCTAATTTCAAAGCAAATATATTATTATACGATTATACTACGGCGTATTTGACGAAAAGCACTTCTGTACCACGGGAAATCCGTGTACACCCCTACTTGTTTAACTTTTTCTAAAGAACGCCTAAAAATATTTTTATTCTAATACCTCATAACTTCATATGGATTCAAGGCTATCCACTTCCATTGTCTATATAAATCCAATTTTATTTTTGCTATCCTGATATCTCATTAAATTAATCCATATTTTTCTTATGCGTTTCTACTCTTTTAGGGTCAATATTATTTTAATGCAGTTCTAGCACATATTCCATTCGCTTCATCTTCGGATTTTTCCCCAATTACCCTCTTTTCATCTTAGACTCTGTCTTTATTGTTTATCTTATCATTTATTTAGTGTAGTTTTATATTTTATTTATTTATGTGAGATTTATTGATATTACGCAGATTTTTCAATTAATTTGTCTTCTTTATACAGCTACTGTTTTTTTTCTTTGGTTGTACAATTACTTGCATATCCGTTTTCCATCTGTTTATCACGGTCTTTACTCTTCCTTCATCTCATTAATCTTCAGAGCCTTACTTTTCCCGTTTGTTTATGTCATTCTTTCCATAAATCTTTCATACATCCCATTTTGCTTAAGTTATTGCACTTCTAAATTGTGTCATTTCCTTCAGTATACGTCTACTTCTTCTCTTTATTATCACTTCCATATTATATTACTTATTATGGTATCTTCTTAAATATCCGCATTCGTCTTCGGCAATATTTTCTGAATGATACCTCCGGCACTGACAAATTACGGCGTATAACCTCCACATACTTATGACTCCGAGCATTCACTGCGCTTTCTGTTGAACCTTAACCTTACAACTGAACATAACAATAGCATATTTCCGTCACCTGGATTCTCCTGTCTTGGTATTCTCACGTTATTTATCTTTTCAAATAACTTCGTAGTGGCTGAAAATTTATATTTTCCCGTTTCTCATCGGTATCTTAATGTTCTCTAACTTCCCTTCCCTCGAAATTGTCGCTACATCCCAAGTCCCTATTCTAGTCTCTGCCTCTATCTTACTCTTTCTACCGAATGCCGTCCCTCGTTGGAATGTATTTGTGTGAGTTTCTTGGGACGACGACCTAACCGGCCTTACCCTAGCGAACAAGTCACCCGCCCCCAAAGGGACTGGGGTCTCGCTAACGTCATTACCAGAATTTCCTTTTTTCCCTTTTAACAAAAGGGGGCTAGCGGAGGTGGTTTCCCCTTCCCTTTCTTGGCGGTGTTTTTTACCGCGATACCATCATCGCTCATAAAGGGGACGCTCCGCTCGGCTGCAGACGCCCTCGCATTCTCCTCCGCCTCCCTCTCGTCTCCCACGGATTAATGACGCCTCTGTGGTCCGCCATCCTCAGCTGCGTTGAGTAATTTATATTTTGGATGTAGCATATTATTGAATTTTTTATAGCGGGATTTCTGCTAGGATCAAGCACGAGAGTATTTATTAAAGTCCTGATGATTTTTTTATTTTTGAGCGTCGGTGTTGCTTTAAAATAGTTCGGTTATTTTGATGAAACCGTGGAAGCTATATTTTGAAGTGATTAATTTTTCGTCTTCTGTGTTTCTATTTCGATTTCTCGTTCTTATTTTAAAACATGAAATCATATTATATGTTTTAGGGTTAACTGCATTAATTATTTTTATTGATCTTTTGTCCCAAGCTTATTGTAGCTAGCAGAGTTTATATGTAGCCGCCGATTTAATAAAGAAAAATATCGATAGATAATAATTCTATTCGCATTAATTTCAGGTCATAATGAGATAAATGATCGAATGAAATTTTACAGGCAAAACTTCATGTATTAATCTTCCAAGGATACAGTGAAATGAAACTTAATTCGCAATGATTTTGTCTTAAGGTGTGTCGTAAACTGTAATAGATTCCATTGGCAAACTCCACGAAAAATAAAGAAAAATCTAGGAGTACTCAATATATCACATCTGAAACTTCACAAACTGCTACGAAAGTAGTTAGCCCCAGATAAAATAAACTTTCTTAGCAATGATTATCGTTGACTAAGCTATATTGTTTTGTGCGGTGCTATTTTCTCTCGTACCTACTGTGAGATTTTGGAGCTCGTAATAATAAATTTGCATGCTTTGATTCCTTAAATTCTATCTCAATTTACATATCACAATAATTTGAAAATTTTTACGCCAATTCATCCTTCCTGTAGGAAAGCTAATTATAAATTTTATGAGATAGTTTTGTGTTTCAAATCATTATCCTCAATACCTCAAAGGTAATTTCATATATAATGAAAATATCGAAGTTATATTGCCTCTGGTGGCTATTGATAATGCATGCAGTCAATGTGAAAGAGACTATCAAAATGAATAGAATTTATAGGGACAGTTGTGTGATTTGAGTGCAGAAAGTGTGATTAAAAACTTGTAAACTAGGGTTAAAACGTCTCTTCATTTGCGTATTTCATGTACAATTACACAACTATGTATTCACGACGTACGAAAGCAATTTTAACTCCATGGAGTTACTGATGTGGGTATAAGCTCCCCCGTAATTTTTTCATTTCCCGGCCGTTCTCAGATTTTTTTAAAAACAACTCGCCGCAAATGCGAAATTAAAACGCTTATATTCAGTGCAATTCACCAATAGGCACTTTTGACATTTAATTTAGTACAAAACATGATTGATTACAGTTTACTTCAACTGATCCTCCAAGTAAATAGATAAATACAGAAGCGCGGAAGTCTATGTATATTCTTTGCGAATCTATTTATTTAAATTATTATCGCAGGATGAGTACGTGCGCACACTTCATATTCCCTATTCGTGCACGATTTTTCTTTTGACTTTTCAAACACAAATGACGATGGAAACATATGCTATCTTTACTGCAAAACTTCGAATGTTCACAAGACACACGAATCCGCTTCACACCTAATGGTTACATCGTCACGTGTCGTTTTTACTGTTCTACCTCGGCGAATTTTTCCTCCAGAATACGACACTTTCATCGAATCCCAGATAGTTAAATACTTTAGGCGATAGCATCGTTCGACGCCTAAATCCCGCAAATAGTGTCGAATAACGAGTTTCAGAGCTCTGAGGCGGTAACATGTAATGCGAGGTAGTACTTCAGTGCCCCACGACGTGGTCGCGAGGGGGGAACATTCTTAGCTCCCATCGGCAAATATAAATCCGGATTTATACGACCTCCTCTCTCCGTAGCTGCTCGCCGCACCCTCGGAACGGCGTCACTGCACCTCAGAGGTTTCCTGGGCTTATTCCGCGGTCGGGAGCCGCTGATCTCTATCTTATGTCAGCCGAACTTGGAATTGGCCGCAATCCATTCGCACTTGGTTTCTCGGTCATGGAGAACGATGCTTTTGCCTCTGTATGTGCCTGTGTTGTTCATGCGATTCTTGTTTGTGGGATAACCGAGTTCAGTGATCGAAAATGGTTTATTGTAATTCACATCCTCTATTTAACCCGAAATGTTTTAAGTAAATTGTATTCTGACGCACGATGATAAATATGAGTTTATGAAATTATTCAATTATAGATAATAATATTACTGCAAATCATATTAAATATCATGGATCATGCATGTTTATCTCATTTCTTTGAATCTATTCTACATCCAATTAAAAGCTTTACATCCACCAAAACCACAATTCAGAAAATAATTCTCTTTACTCAGTTGTCATTATGTGTTCAAGGTTATTTGGATGCGTTATCTTTGTATATTTATATGATTCTAGTGAGTAATGAAAGTATGATTAATGGAAAATAACTATCTTATAAATATTTTATTGTGTATATACGTGTGCGCGCGCGTGCGTGCGCGCGTGTGTGTGCGTGCGCCGGTGTGTGTGTGTGGGTGTGTATGTGCGCCTGCGTGCATGCGTGTGCACATGTGCGTGCGTGCGCGTGCGCACACACACACACACACACACTAAAGGACGCATGGGAAATGGCGTGGAGAAACCCTACTGATGTGGATATAAATATACCTAAATATTAACTTACGATAACGGTAAATGTTTTATTTTACGCACGAAAGTCTGAATATTTTAATTCTGTTCATGTTTTGCCGTATTACATGCTAAATCGCTCGAAATTTTCCTTTAAGAGCTAAATTTATCGGTTTAGATGGCCGTTTTCTAGGCGGCAACAAAGCTAATTTTCTTAATGTTGTCCTCTTCAAAGGGAGACCGCCACGTAAAGATTAACTCAAGGAAAATCCAGGACTTCGCGCGCCATAGAGGAAGAATAGCCAACGCCATGATAAAGGGTACAAATGGATTCATGCCTAAATATATTGTATGAATACTTTTAAAATGAGTCAAATGATTTATAAGGAATATTAGAACATTGTTATCTATTACCCTTTCATTGAAAGATTTATCGCAACATAAATCGATACATCTACTTACCAAGATGTTGTTTATTATTTACATTTTGGCTAATAGTATTGACACAATCCACATACATAATTTTTTTGCTGCTTTAAAGTCTTCGGTGCCTCTACTTATGTGAATATTAAGTAAGACGTTAATGCGTAATTATATAAATGGTAAAAATATACAATACAATATATAAAATCGTAAATGTTAATTTAAACATCGCTTGTGTAATTAAGGAATGGGGAACGCCCCCAAACCCCCGACCAACAATTAAAATCTTGGGGTATCCAACAGAAAAAGTAAATAAATTTCAAAATTTATTGTATTATTTTTATTGTAATATGACATCAAAAGTGTTGAACTTTATCGTTAAAATTTTAATACCACGTTATGATAAAATAGCCCTGGCACGACTTATTTTATTGGTTGAAATGAAAATCGCGTCAATTTGGTAATTACTTAATGATTTCTAATTTTAAACCTGTTATTTATTTGCGGATTTGAAACATTTGAAAATAATGCTATGAACATACCGTAATACTTTTAATCATTCAATTCTAATAATATGCTTGATTTTGCTGACGTAATTTATTTTAACTCTATAGTTATCACTTTCACTTTTAAAACTAAATACAGATGCATTAAAGTGGATCGTAGTCTACATTTTAATTAACATTCATTCATTTTATGCGGTTATAAAACAATCTATTTTTATTTTCCTACCTCTTAAAGCTTTAATAATAATATAATTATACTACTCATCCGATTATCTTCTACACTTTTGAGATTGTTGTTATGTTCCAAAACGCTGAGTTATTTGCTTTTTGGATGTTTTTCTTGCAAATGCGGTGATCGAGTAACAATAATGTGACGATATATTTCAATACAGTATGACGTTACAGTGATTTGGCTAAGCGAAAATTGTAGATTTAAGGATGCAAACTTAATCTCAAATAGTTTATACAATGTATAAAATATGTTTAAAATTTTCTTGCTCAAATTTAAGTATTGCTCACAACATTTATTCTATTTTCATGGCCCAAATATTCATATTTTGATGTAGAGATTTTTAAATGCGTCATTAATATTATATTCTTTATTTAAAGGATTAATATCTTACTTTTCCATTTTTAATTTTAATTATTGCAGTTTTGCGCGTCCTAAATACAATATTAATATCGCGGTTTGAATCTTGTATTATACCTGTTCGTCTGCGCGCTTCAGTTTTTTTATAATGAATTTTTCCACGAGAACTGATAATGATTTAAAATGGATATACAAATTCATATGATTATTTGCAACTTTTTGTTAAAAGGTTCAGTAAAGAAGTGCTCTTCCTCAAATTTACAAAACCACGATAAGTATGTAGATGACCCTTCTTCCTCTCTTTTGCTCCCTCTCTCTTTTTAAGCTTTTCTTGGTTGGCAAGTCTACTTCTTGATATCGCCAAATAAAAAAAGGCAGGTCTACTTAACTTTTACTAATCCCACTACACATCTGTAGCGTTTTCTCGCTAATTCTTTGCTTTCTTTCCTTCTCTACATTTTGGCTTTTTTTCCTCTCTATGTCTTTTTATTCCCATTCTTTCGATTTCTCTTTCTTACCCTTTCTTGACCTCGGAAAAGGTCCTTCTTAGAAACATTTTTCCATTCCCTTGCAACTCTCCTAGGAATTGGAGGTTTAGAATAGCCACTGCCCTTTTTAAACATGATCTCGTGCCTCCAAGGGGGTTCACCGGAAAGTGGATTTTCTCACTTTCCTGTTGCAGTCTCTTAATTGTACTCTACCGCCGTTTTTCCGCAAAATAAGCATTGTTTTTCAAATAATTGGATTCTTTCGTCAATAATTCAAACATATGCAGTACTCCAGATGACTTTTCTGTGAACTTTTCTATTTAAGATATGAAAGCACGAGACTTAGCTTTTTCGCCAATCGATGCAGTTATTTGGTCTCGTTTTGCACGGTTTCTCGCAAACGTCCGACTGTCTCTCTCTGTAACGCTAACTTCTAAGCGAAAGCAGTGAGAGACTTCTTTTTTTCGCAAATCGACTCGGTATTCTTTCTCGTTGTGCACGTTTTGTTGGAAAGATTCCAGGTAATATTATTTGACTAATCACACTGGTATACATTGATTTTAACGTTCTGTATTAATCATTTTTATTTGAAAAACTTCCATTCCCTGTATGCTTCAGCAGCTCTTTCCTTACTTGTTATCCATACCGCTGTTACATGAAAAACGCAACCACCTTAGTTTGTGGAATCTTTTAAAGTTTCAGTGTCTCTAATCTCCATCGACTAAGTAAGCGTTTCATCTGTGTGGTTGGTGCTTATTCCAGCTAAACAAAATTCATGGTGGAGTAGACACTCCCGTTACAACGTATTAGAGTATTTGTTACTTGATCAGTCAGTATATCTTAACGAGAGGTATTTTATTTAACAGGTTGTGTTCATTTTCCGATTATTTAGCTAATTTTGTTCATATTTATTTGAAATGTATGATCATATTAATCCAATTTAGTTGTGAGAATAAATATTTGATTTCTCGTTATTTTTTATGGATAAATAATAAAATCAGCAAACGGATGAATTGGAATAGACATTATAGTGAAAGAGAACGTATGTCGGGAAAAATGTTGTTTATCGCATTATTTTATTTTTCAACCTTAGTATACAATATTGTAATGGAAGGCGCAGTATTAATCTACACTATAATTTAAAATGTTTGGATGTATGTATGTTATGCTATACAAATCCACATCTTTCAAGGTATCGTAACGAAATTGGCACGATTATGTGGGACACCAAGGGAAAGGTTTACATTCCCGACAGATTTCCCATAAAAAAAGTTATTCGCATTTTTTTTAATCCCCGTAAGATAACACGTAAAAATTGACTTTTATAAGTGCAGGCTTTCTTTATTTGCATATATAAAATCGACAAATTGACGTTAGAAATTCGTACTTGACAGTATTTAAGAAGAATGATCATCGTTTTTTATTCTTACCGTATTTTTTTTCGTTTTTTACTCGAAATCTCTCGCATTTCATGTTTATTGTCATTAATATAGACTAAATTTGCATTTTTAACTATAAATACCTTGACGACAGTGACATTGTTCAAGTCCAAGTACTTAACGTTGTTTCGGTTTATTTATTTAGTTACTTAATAAATATTATTATTTAGTGATTCGTGCTTAAATGTTGTGTAATACTATAGTATATTATTTCATTTATATTTGAATTTAAGATTTTTTTCAACACATTGCTGGTGAGTATTTACCTATTTTATTTTGTATGATTTTAAGTGCGATTAATAAATTTATTAATAAGTTTATATATAGTTAACCTTAATATTAAGAAATAGTAAATTAGTAGAAAAGGTTAAATAGTTGGAATTGAATATGTATGTATGTTATGCTATGCATTCTACATTTATTAAACGATTTTGATGAAATTTGATATTTAGACTTGGGTTAATTGAGTTTAATATACTAGAAAAAATTCCTGCAGGAACTAAGTCATTTAAATCAATTGACACTTTTCTCAACACCGACGAAGCAGTACAATATCTAGTTGCGTTCTTAAAATCATTGAACCCAAGTGGATTGCCACTTCACAACATAATATTAAAAATTATTATTGTTAGATTGGTGCAATCATAATCTTAGTAAGAAATTTGGATGCTTGAAGATTATGTAATGGTACACGGTTGCGTAAATTTCTTAGGCCAAATACGACAGAAGCTACAGTACTGACTGGATGTGCTAGAGGCGAAGATGTTTTTATCCCAAGGATTGCAATTATCCCAACGGATATACCATTTGAATTCAAGTGACTGCAATTTCCAGTCATTCTTGCATATGTGATGACTATAAACAAAGCGCAATGACAGTCGCTTCAAATACTTGGAATAGATTTAAGATCAGACGGCTTCACTCACGGTCAGTTATATATCGCGGCCTGAAGTGTGGTAAAGGGTGGGAAGTGCTCAAAATCTTCATGTTTTAGCAGAGGAAAAAAACAAAAAATATTGTTTATAAAATAGCATTGGAATAAAATAATATGTATTTCAAAAATCGATATGAAAAGTTTTAAATAAAATATATAAATTTTAGTAATAAAATATGTTCTATATTTCATTTAAACAGCAACCCCTGCGAAGCAGGGTAAATCTTCCGGTTACTAGATAATTACCCGGGCTTTGTCCCGGATTTACAATTTCGAATTTTTCATGCTCATTATTTCACTCTTCAATATTTTCATTGAAACTCAACGTACTCTCAAGATTATTAATTGATTGCTATGAACAAATTAAATGTAGATTCATATTTGATATTTTGCTAAGAATATTCAAAATAAGATTTGTAATTTTACCAAAAAATAACATTGGCCTCTAATCAGAGTATGATTTGTATGGAACCCCCCTCCCAAAAAAAATCAAAATTCTGACCTAGAGGTGCACATCCTCATGGTATTTTTAGCATGTGCACCGAGTTTTAAGTCTCCAAGTCTCTTGGTTTTCGTAAAATGCTGTAGGCTATGATTTGTATGCCACCTCCCTTGCCCTCCCCTCCAAGATATAAAAATTCTGGCACCGAGGTGCACTTTCTCAACGTCCCTTTAGGATGTGTACCAAGTTTTAAGTCTCTAAGTTTCTTGGTTCAACATCGATATTGGTGGAGGATTCATCAAAATCGGTTAATTGGTTGCTGAAATATCTTAAAAAAACGAAATTTGGACCCACTGTTCCATTGGGACCCCTCGACCCCGTGGACCGATTAGTATTATATTTGGCACCTCAACTCTCATGATCTACCTGAAGCTGCATAATAGTTCTGGAGATAATATGGAAGATGTATTCAGAATATTATGAAAAAAAGATAAACTTTAGTTATCACTCGATGGTTGAGGAAAAGTTAAACTCGTTCACACCTTTTATTTATGGCTCGAAAATGTATCTCACCAAAACATTTATATTAGTGAAAGTTTCATCGAAGTCGATCATTTCATTGCCGATATATATTAAAAAACACAAAAGTTGGACCGGCCCTTACATTACGACCCTTTGACCCCACAGATTTTATTCATTTCCGGCTCGAAAATGTGTCTCATCAAAACAATGATATTGTTGGAGGTTCATCAAAATCGGTCAGTTGGTTGCTGAGTATTCTTAAAAAAACGTAATTTGGATCGACCGTTAAATGGGGACCCTTCGACACCATGGAATTTGGACCGCGGCCCTTACATTACGTTCCTTTACCCCATGGACTGATTTTATCCATTTTCGGATCGAAAACGTGTCTCCTCATAATATTGATATTGGCCATCAAATGGTTGCTGTGATATCTAAAAAAACAAATTTGTTCCGACCGTTTCTTGGGGGACCCCTCTGGCCCCGTGGGATGATTTATATTATTTTTGGCACTGAAACTCTTTGTCCATCTTCGGCACGGAAGTGTCTCATCAAATCATTGGTGAAGAATTAATCAAAATTGGTCAAAAGGTTGCTGAGATATCTTAGAAAACCGAAATTTGAACCGACTGTTCTATGAGGACCCCTCGGATCACCGCCGACCGATTTGAATTATTTTTGGTACTTTGACCCTCAGAATAAACCTAATGCTGCTGCCAAATTTTGAAGCTCCTACCTTTATTGTATGATGAGTAACGATTGCCGGAGACAACAAGTAAGTTGCTTTTAAATCTGCGCAACATTGAGCGATAATCGCAAGAGAAGAAAAACTCGTAAATATAATTTAAAAACAGAAATAAAAATCTACCAAGAGAGATGCACACTAATATATTGAAAAGTCAAAAATTAAAAATAATAAAATGTCCGATGATGACGAAAAAAATGCCGCCGGTGGGGATCGAACTCTGGTCCAAAATACGTATCTAGTCTATCGCCTTAGTGCGCTCAACTAACCTGCTTTATAGCCAGTTGGTAGTTATCGTAGGAATTTAGCCGTCAGGTTTTTCGTGATATTTAAATGTTAATAATTTACGTAGGAATGATCATTGGCGGCTAGAAAACATAGATGTTCAATTATTTTTTATGTTCTTTCATGACGCGGTGGTTTCGTCCGAAAACCAGTAGACGAGTTGTTTAACTGTCCATATTAGTTAATCGGGTCGAAATATGTCATTTTGGTCATGAATTTACGTGAAAATTTTATGTACCAAATTTGGTTGAATTCAGTCGGCCAATTCCTTCCAAAAGCATACTTATGATTACCAAAAGGATTCATTTTGCAATTAAGGCACCCCTGCTCTGTTGATCCGGTCCAATTATGTCATTTGGTCATGAATTTATTGAAGATTCTGTGTAGCAAATTTAGTTCAAATCGGGTTGGCCAATTCAGTCCAAAAGCATAATTACCAAAAAGATTTATTTGGCAATTGTGGCACCCCTGCTCGATTGATCGGGTCCAAATATGTCATTTGGTCATGAATTTATGTAAAATTCTATGTATCTACCAAATTTGGTTGAACATGGTTCAGCTAGTACTTCTCTGATACATGCGTACGGGCGGACGGACATTGCCGAAATTTTTACCGACAGTTCCATGGAGACCCCCTAGAAATCTTGAAATTTGGATCGGAATTTACATTACGATCCTCGACCCCGTAGACAGATTTTATCCATTTTAGGCTCGAATATTTGTCTCATCAAAACAGTGATATTGGTGGAGATCATCAAGATCGGTCAATTGGTTGCTGAGATATCTTGAAAAAACCGACATTTGAGCCAACAGTGGGGATCCTCGTGCCTCCGTTAGCCGATTTGAATTATATTTGGTATAAAAACTTTCACGATCAACCTAAACGTGCTGCCAAAATTTGAGACTCTTAGGTTTATTTTCGGAACTGGCACAGACACAGAGACAGCTTCTTTTATTATTATAGATTAGAGACAATATTAAGGTGGGTTTTTAATATTTTTCTATATGTATCATAAAATTGGCCACATAATAATTTCTAATTTAATAATGCCATGCGAATGTTATTTTTTCCGAATGAAATCACGAATAGAATCGATTTTGCTGATATAGTCGTAGGATACATAAACTAGATTAAAATTTTAATAAAACAGAAAATGTTTTTATTTATTTATGGAAATTTACCATAAACACAATTTAGCGTTGTTCTAGTATTGAGGGGCCTCCGTTTCACATTGACAATTGGTCGATTTCAATCGTTTGCTTATTAAAAATCCTAATCCAAATATATTTCTATTAGCAAAAGCAACTCAACGTGGCGAAAGGCATGACTTAGAATAATGATGGGTTTACTAAATATGTTAACGTTAAGATTTTAAATAAACAATCGATTGAAAAAGAACTCTCAGGTTAGTAAAATTCCAAGAAATCACAAAACTACTATGATAACGGGCTACTCGAATACAAAACTGATATTTTAACTTTTTCTTGCCATAAAATATTTACTAAATTCTTCAATCATTCTATGGTTTTTCAACACACACTGTTTAAATATGTAGTATAGTCCATATCAACTAATATATTTAGACTGATTTCAAGTTCTTTCAGATCATGATTCATTTAGACTGATTCACCTTTTTATCTGGCACCTGGGTGTATCATGAGCAGTGGCGTAACTAAGGTATGGCGAAGGTGGTATTTGCCATAGGCGCCGCTTACAAAATGCGCCAATCGATCCTACAAAGAATGCCAAAAACTTATTTTCCCATAAATAAGTATTACTTTAATTCTTAACTGTTAAAGTTATTGTTAATAATAACTCCTATTCTTTATAAAAATGCAGGAAAAATTATATTCTACTTAAATAAGGTGTTTCTTTAAAATTTTGCCATAGGCGCCATTTCTCTCAGGTACGCCTCTGATCATGAGTTAAACCTTACAAACAACAGTAGCATCAGGTCATAAGAAGTTGTATCATACGCGAGAATTCGCTTCATCGCTAACACTAGAAAATGTGTCTCGACCATATAATATGCTCCAATCTAGCTACTTAACCTATTCGCCTATAATTACACTCAAGTGTATTAATACCACCAAACATAACAGAAAAACATACTGACACAGTTATTCATTTTCACCATAAAATGCAATCTCTCAAATAGAAAATCCTATTTAAACAATTAATTTAAGGTAAAACGGAAAGCTTTATTTCCGTATACACAATTGCTTTTCATAAACTTATTATGCCGATGAACAAAATCACCCCTATTCACACATCTATTACATTACGAAGATAGTCATACAACACATACTAACTCGATATGAAGTTCAAAATTAAAAACGAGCTTACATAAACATTAAGAAAGTCGTGCAACAAAACGAAGCCTGATAACACTAACAAATTCAACTATACCTGACACATTTCAATAAAATTACTCCCTTGGCACTCGCCAAACTCTGTTTTCACAAGAATGCTTGTTGCGAAGCAAATACGTCGTGACTTAGTCCGCTAAAGAAATTGACAAAGATAATAATTGTAAGCATAGCATAGCTTCATGCTCGTTTCATGCGATGTTCTTCGATAAGATATTGTAAAGTTGTTCACAGGAAGTAATGTAAATTCGAAAATATGGAATCGGTGACCAATCTACCGAATCTCATTCTCATTTTTGATTCAAAATCGAACCGAATCTTAAGTTCCGCATGGCCCTAGAATTTAAACATTTAAAGCTTAATCATTTGAAATCCAGGTTGCAGATATACTAACTTTTAAAGTTTATATGGCCTTCTCGGAAACTTGTCAATTTTTTTATCATGTATATACCCTCAAAAGTGCTGATTTTATTGAAATGAAATGTGTGTATATTGATGAAAATAATATTTACATAGTTCCTTTCAATTCACATCTAATACAACCAAATTTATATGCACATGCATATAAAGAACGCCTATGTTACTGAAGCAAAGGTATTTTATTCATTAGTTATTTTTGTTTCAATCCTAGCACCTAACTAATTGGATTTGCAAGCATAAAATTGGGTTTGCTTTTTATTAATTTAGTTAAAAGGAACTAATGGGCAAACTTCTTACCCTTAGTCTTTAACGCATACATAGCCGACGCAACAGGGGATGCATTGCACGGGCCGAGAGATTGTGTGGGAAGGCAAAAGCGATTCTCAAAAGGTAACAGTTAAAATTTTAGCATCCTACATAGTAATAAATAAGGAATTTACTAACAATAAGTGATATTTGTTTTTAATCCTTTTTTATTTTTAGTCGTAAATTTTGATAAAAATTAAATCTGAAAGAACGCCATTCCCGTAGCTGAGTTGAAAATGATTTATGAAAATCAGATCGTCTAAAAGACTATAAATAGACTTTATGAGCTATAAGAATGAACCGCCGCATATGTTATTTTGCTCTAAAGGTGCTTAGCAGATATTAGTAGTTTTATAATGTACTGATCATTTATTAAAGCCAAGAATAGTAATAATCAATTTCCTGAAATACACATATTCGGGATATTTTCAAGATAAGAGAAATTATTTGTTATTGATTATTGTTTTGTTTAGAATTGTGAATATTTACGGAATATCAGTATTCCATTACGATACTACACACAGATTGGCTTGTCATCCTATTTTGTAGATTTTTCCTAAGAAGGGTGGATTTGATGTTGAGTGCGGAATTCAGAGCAGTGTGTTTTATTGCCTGTAACAGTTGAATTTCTCTGTGTTGTGTGTAAATACAGATATTTATAGAACCGATATAATGATATTGTAGAAATCGAAACCAATCCTTAAAAACTCTGTTAATTTTGAGAACAGAACTTCATACGGAAGTAAATGCCAGTCAGGTAGGAGGCACTGGAACAAAATCACTTAAAACAAGTTAATTAAAATAAAGAAATATGTTCTACAAGGCAGTGTTTCGCAACCATTGGTGGGAAATGTCATCAGGTGGTTTTGAAGTTAGAAAAATAGTTATCGTGAGGACTTTTTCTCCAAATAATTCTTACAAGATTTTGTCCTTCAAATTTCCATTTATGATTAATATAGTACTAAACGAATTTAACAAAAATTAACTTCTTTGAAAAGGCGCAGTTATTTTTACCATGGTGGAGCCCAAGAGCTTTGACAAAATGGTTGATGAGACATAAAGACTCACTCAGTAGATTGAGAACCGATGCTCTCAGGTATGGCATTATAGATATGAAACGTGGCGTGCTGGTATGTTCAGAAATTAAAACAATTTCAATGTTTGATGTGTGGCTCATCGCAATTATTTCAATTCTGTTCGCTATAACAGTAATGTTGGAATCAGTGTTAGAGGTATTAAATTTGCATCTATCATATTATTTGCTTAAAATCTACGTGTCACTGACATTTTTATTTAATCTTTTCGTCTATAGAAACGCGTTTGAATCGATAACGGTATTGAATTGAATGCTATCAGGATTTTTCTGACCTAACCCATTTTGTATTTTAGTCTATTCAAAGTTGACTCTCCATTTGAATAGCATATGACGGGCTGAAACAGCATAATCGTACAAGCTCGAAATTTGAAGCAAAGAACGCCTAGAAGAATGACATTTTATTTGTCTATCATTTATTTTCGAATGTGCGTCGGTTTGGTACACCAATTAGTTTTTAACAGCAAAATTTCACGTTTTTTAAAAGCGAAAATCGTTTGCCGTCATGTACAACCCTCATTGATGGTTTTGTACGAATTTGCGTAATAATTAGACTCCAGTAGATAATATCTGTTTGCCGTAATATAACACGTAAAAATCGATTTTTCGACTTACAGGCTTTTACCATTTTGCAGAATAAAATTAGAAAGAATTGACCTACGATCTAGAAACCTAAACCGTTTTAAAGAAAAATTAATGAAGTATCATATTCATATCGTTACATTTCGCCCACAAGTAATGCGTTGAAATCATATTTATTGGAAAATTTGAGCTTTTTAACGATATGATACCTTGCCGACCGTGTGTTAAACCTTGATATTTTATTGTCGTCTCAAGGAAAAGAGGGGGAGAGGGAGGGAGACAGGAGGAGGGGGAGAGATGTATAGACTATAATCTTTTATAGGGCGAGATTGAGATTAGGAAGCCTATTTTTCCAGAGAATTTGAGAGGAGGAGAGGGAGAGAAAATGGGATGGAGGAGGATTGGAGAGAAGAAGAAAGAAAAGGAAGAAGAATGGGACGTGTTTTAAATTAAATACTCAATCCACGCCAACCCGTCATATTTGACGGGCAATTGCGTTAGTTTAGATATATTTGCTCATCAAAACGTTTGGTATGCATTTATCAAGTATTAAATTAAAACACTTCCCATTTTATTTCCATCTCTTATTCTCTATAAATTTTACTGGAGCATTATTAAAATACACTAAGGTACCCGCAAAACCTCTTGCGAAGCCGGTCAGAAATCAGCATATTTCAAAGTGATTATAGCCCATTTCTCCTTAAAAAATTCGACGACTGACATTCTGAGTGTTATGTTTGTTTTAATAATTTATAAATGCAATTTTTATGCTTCTGTTCAAGAGATAAAAGGGAGTACGGACAGACGGACGGGCAGTCATTGAGTAATTATATATAAAATTTTCTAACTACAAATTAACTGTGACTGTAGCAGCAGCCATGCTAGTTTGTATTAATGACTAATGTCACAATGTATATTTTAAATGTAATCTATTACATCAAGGACTGAATGCTTCTTTTGAAGGCGATTTTGATGACATTGTTCTAATAACAGATAAATAAAAATGAATAAGTGTACAGTTTTATTAGTTTTTATTTTTGGAATTTGGAGATAGTTATTTTACTTATATCTCCGTTATTTTCTAATACGTATTGTAAGTACTAAGTTTACGTATATTATTGGTGGAATAATGTTAAAATTATTATAACTACTTAGTGAAAATTACAGTATCAGAATAAAAGGAAAGCCCATATATAATTTTAATAAACGCATAAGAGATTTCTGATATGCTAAGAGACAGCATTTGCTACATTTTGTTGACATGTTGTTTAGCATGTGTGAACATACTAATCTCACATCGGACATTAATTATTTTAATTATTTTGATCATAAGAAACTCAAATTGGACGTTTTAATTCCACCGGATTTATTGGGAAGATATCGTTTGATAGGTTGAGGTCACTCTGCACGCCGTGAATGTAAGATGAAACGAACGCTTTGTTAATGATAAATCCATGCCGCGCTTTTGGTGAATGGATGTTAATCAGAAACACAATGCTAGGAGGAGAGGTAGCGGAATCCCACTAAAATGAGCCTTCGAACGCATCGGCGGACTCGAGGATCGCTCCTCGTCTAAACCTTTGCCGTAAACCGATTCTCAACACCTGCCTACCCAAAAATGGATTTCGTGTTGCAGCGCAGCGGAGTGAATTTCGTGCCATGGTTTCGGGAATGTGCTGGCGCTTTATTCGAATGCGGTGAACCGGAGAGAGAGAGGTGAAATGGGTGAACTCTGATAGGTTAGGAGAGACGGAGGAAGGAGAGAGGAATCGGAGGGAAAACGTCTCGTGTGCGTCGGAGGCTTCAACAGGGAAGGGGAAGGTGAAGAGATGTTGGAAATAGGACTATACTAAAAACGGAAGAGGCACGCAGCTGTCTGGGTGAAGTAATTTCGCAATTTCGCTGTTACGCTGGGGAGAGGACAAGAGAAAATAATGATGTGGCTCAATTGTCCGATGAAACCAGTAAAATAAAACAAAGCCCAAAGAAAATGCCAAAAACTGTCTCGTATAATTTGATATGACAATTACTGACAATTACTGTTTGTTATTTATCGAACTGGCTTCCAAAGCTTGTCTTCTAGCTTTCTAATTATATAAAATATAAAATTTGAAGCTCGAGTAAAATATAACCATATAAATATTTTGAGAGAGATTTTAATAATGTTTAATTTTATTCTTTTATTTCGTCATTATTTCATTTTTTAGAAAACTGCTCCTCTCATGTTCTGAACGGTGTATAACTATGTGCGCTATTCATATGGAATAAAATTTTCCCTGTCAATTTGCCGTGTTCGGTTATTATTAAAAATAGCATCTAATTTCTCTCTGCATGAAGCTGCTTACCTTTAATATATTTGGAATGAAAAGGCCTAGCTGTCGTTTGTTTTCTGCTTTGTTAGTGAACTAGACAAAAGCCAGTAACAATGAAATCATATGCTTTTCTCTTTTGCAAAATTCAATAGTGAGAAAACTATCAGAGCAACTTTTATGTAGGTAATACAGCCATCAGCATACTGAATTTGCTGACTAGTGTTTTCTGAAATCTCTGCAATATAAAACACAAAACGGAACTTTTTCTATCCTTTTAATTGTCAATATGCTTCAGTTTTTATTCGCCTTGATAAATATGGACAAATAATGATTCTAGTGATTAGGAGCTATTCAAGCTTCGATGTGATTTAAACAGTAAAACCCAGATTATGCGTGATTAACAAGTGCGTTCTGGAGCGTTTCAATTTTCCTGCTTATATGGAAAATGACGGAGACACGGATTTCACTGATTTATTAAACGCCCGCCAATTTATCAGACCATTCTAACAAAAGGGAGAAAGTCGACAGAGTACTTTAACAAAAAATGTAATGTAAAGCGGTTTACGAATCTTTTTTATCCATAATGTAGTTTTCTCTTCTAGTTTAGTGAGGTTCTTATAAACCAAGGACCATATTAAATTCATACTGATATTAAGTTAATCTCTGTATGAGTGAAAGCTTTATTAACATTTATATCTTACAGTCCTATCTTTTTCCTGTGTACACATAAGGGTTATTTTTTTGTCAGAAAGGATGGTCATTGCTAAAAACCAAATTTAATTTCTATTAATTTGTTACATCTTAGTTACAGCATCTTGTTTATTAGATATGCGACCTGCTTTAATATTTGTATAGTATTAAAGAGATTATAAGAAATTTTGCTTTCAAAATGAGAATTCTCCGTTTTCTTAAACTATAAGTGTATGCCCAAGACATTTAACACTGTTAATCGGTGGTTTACTGCAATTCCAATAATAATTGAAATTATTTTTATCGTGCCTAGAGAACTAGAATAAAAAAAACTTAAAATAATACAATAAAGGTTTAAACTTCAGGAAAAGTTACCGTTTTGGCAACATCTCGGTTGCCATAACCTTGTAATTGTGAATCTTCTTTATTTGAAACCTCGATTTCTCCTTCACTCGTCCCTTTTGCGGAGTTTTTCTCATAGCTGTATAAATACGATATGCCTGATCTAACTTGGACAACTAACTGTCTACTCTTGAATTTTATGAATTTACATCCATCCTGAACCCCCATTATCTACATTTCATCTATTCATTTTCTAATTTCTCCCTTATCCTTTATCTATTTCTGTCTATTAGTTTTAAATTGTCTCTTTTCTAGAGTTTCTTCGACCTGTATCTTTTCCTTATTTTCTCTTCTTTTTCTGCACTCATTCTTATTTTCCTTACCTCATAATTTTTTTCTCCTTCCTTCACCCTATCAATGTTGCTTTTTATTTTGCACCCTATTATCTCTCTCTATCGTATGTTTACATAGAAGAAAATTTCTTCACTATTCTTAGAAACCCTTGCTACCTCTTTCCTCCCATTACATTTCGGACGTCAATTCTCCACGCCCTCTTTCCGTATCTTGACACAACTTTCCTTATAGCCGTCAGTACTGCCAGTGCAACTTAAACTCCAAAATCCCAACCTTTCCTCATCTTTAAACTTCATCAGACTGTTCACCCCTTTATTTATCCGTCCATTAATTCTCCAATTTTCCACTTTCTGAGATTTTTTAATATCTCACCCCGCTTAATTCTACTTGTTCGGCGGACCATGGCAATGATAGCGTATAGGTATTAAATATGAAGTTTAAAGGACTCAAATAAGGTTATAACAGTAGCCAATAGAAAAATGTTTAAAAAAGTATTTTAAAATATTTCTTTGTGAAAGAAAATTATATTAAGGCTCAGTTCCCATAATTAAACTAACTTTTTTCATATTTCCGTATGAAAACCATTCTTGCAAACGGTTTTCTCAATGAATGCCTTTTTAAATTAATTATGTACACTTCTTAATCTAAGAATAGAATTTTCAATCTCTAACGGGCGATTGATAGTAGCTCAATTACTTTGGCTAAGATTAATAAAGGTGAAATACTCCTTTAGCCAAACAATTAGAGAGTTACAAAACCCAATGCATTTCGCCCACAAGGTGGGCATCGTCAGGGGTAAAACCTGTTACAACAGTGACTGGGAGACAAACCCAATGCATTTCGCCCACCTTGTGGGCGAAATGCATTGGGTTTTGTAACCCTCTAATTGTTTGGCTAAAGGAGTATTTCACCTTTATCTAACGGACTAGTTTATAATATTAATATTACGTGCTGCAGTTATTTACAAAATATTTTCTAATTTTATTTCTTTGTTATTTCCAACTCGCTGTTCTTTGATTCGTATCTTTCTTTGTCAAGTATCGCTTCTTTTCGGTAAATTTGTCATAATTTCAACGACAATTTACACACGTACCGGCTGGAATGAAGCCATTCGTATAATTTTTATTTCTTCTAATTATATTTAATTCTTAATCATGAATTATGAAAGTATAATTATGTATAATTTATTACATTTTACATTTTATTTCAATAACTCAAATTTTAAGTTATTTTGTGTTAATCAATATGTCTAATTTTGTTTTCTTATTAATTGATTTATGCTTATATTCCTTAATATTTGTGAATTAATTGTAACATTTAAATTTTATTTTGAATTATAGTTAGCTGATGATTTATTGTAAAATAATATTTAAAAAATATTTGCTGACTTTGCAATTATAAAATTTAAAAGCAGATGATGGACAACAATATTTTTTGTTATAAATGACCAAATGAAAACTGTTATACATGCGAATCATGTATCAGGCTCTCTAGTCTACAATATTTTGGCACTTCTTACTTATTATATTTATACTTGTACTTGTACCTGTGCCTGTACTTGTACTTATATGGCGTGCATACTGTATATATTAGTTCTGTCAGAATCAGAAGGCACATAATGGTTTATTCATTTTCCTGGAAATGCATTTTATGAGTGGACGCTAGAACAGTCAAGGTGACCACATTATTGGACTAGACCTAACGTTAGGTTTAACTGGGCAACGTAGTATATTCATACTCGCAATCATCCTTTCTTTCAACCAGCATAACGATCTTAGTAAATTAAATCAGTGATGTCATAGAACCATTATCTGGGGAATGAGTGCGTCGTGACTAACGGAGAAGAATATTTTATAGACATAACATCCGGGCAAGAAAAATTTTTTCTATTATATTCGTCAAATAAGAATTTAATTTAATGCGAAACAAAAACAATAATTCAACAGACAGAGCAAATTACATGAGGCGCTTTTTTTGTTTAAGGATTATGATGTCGTCATAAGATAACATCTTTCGTTGAGATCGATATCTTCATATATAGTATACTAGCTGAAATTACCCGGCGTTGCTCGGGTTTATAAGTAAAAAATATTGAGGAAGATTTGAAAATGAAACCAGGTAGATTTTTATTGTAGTACTTAATGGTATGCAATATTTCTTGTCTTCCCAACTTTTGCCCAAATAAATAAATTTTTCCTGCCTCCTTTATCGATATATTTGGCGACTATATTATTTTTATCAAATAATCATAATAAACAATCGATGGAATCACTTTTAAAATATAGTTATTTCGCTGAAATTAAGTTCTATTGGAAGAAACCGCATGATATTATTTGGTTCTGTATCTAAAATTCATTACAAACTTGGCCAGGAATATCAAGCTCTAGGGAGGCAACCGGTGGATACACGCTTTAAGATATATTGAAATTTAGCCTACCCATACGTTACACCATGCAAAGGCTGATTTTATGGGTCCGATTTGTCAATATTGTAAATATTTTGAATCAAAACTGTGAAACAAATGAGTTCACGGATTTTGAAATTCATTTAGGCCATAAAAACTATGTTAATACGATTTTGAAAGTGTTGTTTTAATGTAAAAAGTTCAATTAGCTTAATTGATGCACACAAATGTCCAGGTGAATGGAAAGAAATGTACATACACATGTCCAAGGGAGGAAGAGTTAACGATTGTAAATTTTGGTCGAAATTCAAGAACACTTATAGAAGTTATCTTATTATAGCTTCTGAGTTATCTTTTGCGTTATAAATTTTAATAATATTGAAAAACATATTTCGCTGTTTAAAAAGTTTGGAGAATAAGCAGAATACATAAAACATTTTTAAAGAACGAAAACGCATCAGAATTGCACATAAAAAATGTCTTCAACCTACCTTACGAAACAATTAGGCAGATTTATATTTTTTTGGTGATTTCCCTTCATTGAATAACTTAAGTATTTCTTTCTTCCATAACTTAGCTTACATTAGGTATATATTATTTCCTTTTGTTAATATTGGGTAATGTTTACTAGAGCTATTTCATTCAATTCGTCCTGCGATTCCCGATTTGAAACGAACGGAAAAGACCTCCCCTACATGCGTTAACTTCATGCAATTTGTGTAAAGAACGCATAATAACTGACTTAGCGATTGAAGCAAACAAATTATGTGATGTTATGCCTGGGATTTTTTTCGAATTTCCATCTCCAAATCTACAAGTCTTATTTTTGTGGTCTCGCTGATTTTTTTGTGGTAAATGTTGACCTCTATCAGAATAAATAATTGATACCTTACAGATCATATAAGAGTTACGGAGAGAAAAATACGATATTTATTTATTGCTTGACGGATGCCATTTAAATAGATACGAGTCAATGTAAGTGCTTATGTAAAGTGAAAGTTCTACTTGATGGATGCAGTTAAAAATCATTCAGCGATAAATTTTAATGAGTATCACTAATACTTGGTTTAAATAAAATCCGTCCAGTAGTTTCGGAATTTAATCATACAGACAGACGGCAGAGACGTACCCATGAGGCGTTCCGCTGTTCTCGCTTCGCTGGTAAAGAACCCCTAAAAACGATACACCTATAGTCTTTTTCCCGTAGATGCTGCTTGGAACATATCTTTTCCTGCACGCTGTGTCAGGCATGAATCATGTAAATATGATGTATTTGGAGGTGAATTATATAATATCTCTTCCGTGCTATTCGTTGACACAAAAGGATATGCGCCGTAATTTATTCCTTCGCCATTTTAATTTCATTCTCGTTATAACTACCGGGGCTACCAACCCAAAATTCGCTTGCTTATCATTTAAAATTCAAATATATACCTCCGCTTGCAAGTAACTTTACTAAAATTAAAGACCTAAATTTAAACATGTTCATTGGAATACGTTTTCACTTATTGCATTAAATATTTAACGTCGATTACTTTTGTAAACATTATTTTCAGAGCACTCGAACATTGGTGACTTTTTTCAGGATGGCGCGTAATAATTCCATTTCTGGATAATATTATACCAGTCATCGTTTAACAAACTTTCAGTTCATATTTTTCACATACCTCTTTGTCTTTATAACTCGATAAAATTCCTTTATAGTATAATATCTGATCATAGAAAGTTTTTATGACTCAAATAATTATGTAACAGACAGAAGGACAAACCGTACGCATAAGCGGACATTTTTTAACCGCTAAAACGCAAATCGTACCTACACATAATGCAATATCCCAATAGAAAATGTCAAAATTCACTATCTCTAAGAGACACTCTTTCTTAAAACATGATCATTGCCAGTTATATGGTCGTTATAAATATGTATGGAGGGAAAAAGTGTTTTGTTGCCTTTGATGATGGAGTTTCGAAATATGGAATTTTTTCTTATCATACAAAATCACATTTTGTAAAAAATTCACGAATCGTAGTCCACTATGTAATATGGAACAACTTTATCAAATTTATTTTTCAGTATACAATCATGCTAACGAATTCTTTTTGCTTACTGACGTGCGCCTACAATCTCACCATATAGCATATAGAACGTATTCCATCACATTTTTACTTTCTCCATAGACGACGCATAGAGAGAGAATTATTTTCATGAAAGAAATCGAATTCAAAGATCCCCCGAACACGTTTTCGCTATATTCTTGATGATGTCTGTGTGTGTGTGTCTGTTTTTTGTGAGCGGGATTCGGGGTGCTCTAAATCAAAAACTATTAATCAGATAAACACGAAAATTTATATTTGACATTTTGGTTAAAGGAAAAAGAACTGATTTGTTTTTGGTGAAAATCAAACAGGGAGTGAGTGTATATTCTTGTCACTTATCCGTTTTTTGAAATATTTATTTTAATATTTGATAAATATTTTTAAAAATTTTAATAAATTTGTAAAAAAATTGAATAAATTTCTGTAAAATTTAATTTTGTACAATCTTTGTTTGAAACATTTTCCCGTATAATGCACTGTTAAGAGATATTTTTAAAAGTATATGTTTTAGCTTTTACACCGCCACCTACCGCCTAGTATTGTAAACATTTTATTTTGTTAATTGTTGTAGATTTGGGGCTATATCCAATATCAGAAGGCTACGATTTGAGATTATTTTTGTTTTTTTCTAAAGTCTTTAAAATTTTCTCGCAGTTCCTAGAATTATTTTTTATCATTTAACCTATTTGGAATTTGTAGAAATATTACAGGTATGGAGAAGGTCATGTGGTGACCCCATCAGATTTTTTTATTTGCAATCTTTCGGGGAAGCTTAGGCGTATCATAGTGATGTACTACTGTGGCCAAAACATGTTTCGGGCGAATAACAGCCTACCTTGTCCAGAATTTGCCCTTTCGCCTCATTAATTGTTCTTATAAATTTAGATAGTAGAACATAAACAAACGTTTATTGAATGAATTCTTGTTAGTAATACATTCCCTTTCGACTTTCTGTTCTGTATTTAAACAATGGAGCAATTAAAATTTGAAACTGGAAAGATAGAGATTTTCTGCGATTAAAAATCGATTAATAAGCAAATTGGCAAGGATTTTAATTGGGAAATATTTCTTTAATTCAAAATATTTCTCCTAGGGACCAAATTTCTTTTTTTCCTTATGGAACAATAATGGAGTAAAACAATTGATAATTTTTGCAATTCTATGCATATTATACACATTGAGTTAATAATGCTACACATTTATGCCAAATTTAAAATGTGTAGCACATTTAGAGGTGAGATAACATTTATCTAATTGTTTAAAATTAATTAATTTCTAACGGCCGCAATAAGAATTTTTTGGCTAATCTGAAATATTTATTCGTTTGTATTGACAAATCTCTAAATAACTAAAAAAAATTCAGCTCCCTGTCTTGCCCCGTAGTATCTAAACATTTACCTATTTGTTTAAACTTTAAGAATTTTTAAATGCCTAACAAATTAAAATATCAAAATTTGTATAATCCTTATTTCGTTTATTTACAAATTCTACCTATAAAAAGATTTCAGCTCCGTAGCACAATCGGAAATACA